>CM021103.1:673515510-673777752 GCA_007115665.2 Sequoiadendron giganteum | reverse complement strand
AGTATTCACCAGTTATGGAATTAGCAACAAAATGCACACGTGGTGAAGTACTTTTACCTTTAGGCTTAATCCCAAACAAATTCTTCCAATGGATAGTAGAACCTAAAGAAAGATCATTCTTAGTCTTATCAGCCCCAAAGACCACATTATTAAAATTCCCATCAAAAGCACTATATAACTGACCTGGCCCAGACTTTTCAGCCCTGAGATTCCCCTTTTCAGGAAAGGATGACACATAAAGAATAATGGAAACAACTTTCGGAGCCCCATTCCTCCCAAAAAAGTCATTACCCATCAACAGGAACCCATAATCCTTACATGCAGCAAAGGACCCGCCTGACATCACCCTCGCATCAGCAAGTTCTCTGCCATTAACGGTAGCAACACCATCAAGATTTCCCACCTTTCCACAATTTGAAAAAACGCCATCGCCACCACCCGTAGAGCTTCCTTCCATTGCTCGATATAGTATTCTTATGTGCAATTATGTTATTGAAAAGGAAAAATTTCATTTCTTATTTTTGACAGCTTGAGTTATTCATATTTTGAGTTAAAACTAAGGTTAAAACTGTTGGGTAAACATTGGGTATGTTACAAAAAGTTGGTGAATTTTATTGCATTATAGATTTGGGTGTTGTGGTTTTTGGAGTATCTCTATGTATGGTTGATTAGTATGGTATTGAATTTTGATTTTTTTTAGATTGGTGTAAGTATATATTTTGGCTCATGAATGTCTATAGGTTGATATCAATGTCTAATTAAGACTTTTTGGGTTTACAAAAGGTTATTTTGGGTTTTCATCAAAGGATGGATATCTAAGAATGTTAAACTAATCATTGGAGGCGTGTGTTGTACCATATGGAGATTCTCTATCATTTTATTATGTCAATTTGGAAAGTTGTTAATTTTGACCAATAACACATTTCATGTGGTTATTTGTTGTTGCACCATCATATGGTTGACATAGATGTTGAAAGAAGCTTGAGAATGATATAAAATGTGTGATGATCATTTGAAGATATAGAGTAAAAAAGGGAGGAAGTAAGAGTTTATAAGGAAAATTATAGTAACGAGGAAGTGAGGTTGTGGTGTAGTCACAGATAGAGAGTCCAGAAAGGACTGTCCAACCATGCAACTTAGAGTTCCACACAATGAAAATAACACACAAAAATGCTTGGTGAGCATGAATAATAATTGATTCGATAACTCACAGTCTTACATGTATCATATTCCTCATATGCAAAATAACTAGGGCTCACAAGCCTATCGCAAGGGCATTATAGATATTTAATTGAAACAATTCCTTAAAGGTTGGATCGAACTATCTAATTTCCTAAACAATGTCTAAATCTCTCTAATGAATTAAAAATTATCTTAACTATGAATCTCTAGCTCCAATTATGATCCACGTCAGCCACAATGGTTTACAAACCCAATGCAAGATCAAATGTGTAGGATGACTAAATAATATGAGAAGATAATCCATCATGAGATGAAATATATTGTAGATCTCCAAGAAAGTTCCCCTTGGACCTAAAATTCCTAATTGATGTTCCATTCAGCTATGCACATTCCGAAAAAGGTCTAAACAACCAACTAAGCCAGGTCAGCCCTAAATTCTCTAACTAAGAAATGACAGTGAAATTTGAGAGCGATAACTTTTTGCAAACGAATGCAAAACACCTAAAATCTAGACATGTTGCAGATGACCTCGTGTAGAAGCAATATACTACTCTGTCAACTGGGAAATGATACAATGGTAAAATGAGAAAGAAACTATCGAGATTGCTACAAACTGAACTCGAAGAAAAGAAATGCTTTTGGTTGATACAATATTGCTTTACAACTAGGGGTGCTCTTGCAGCAGAAATCTGAGGTTGGAAGAAAATTGACTCCCTCACTTTCTAGGGGCTAGAGGAAAACCAAAGTGTTCCACCTCAGCCTAAGAAATCCATGATGAGTCCTCTACTAGTATGCCTTTCCACTTTACCAGGTACTCCTTGTACTTCTTGTTCCTAGTGCTCCTTCCAATTCTGGTATCCATGATCTACTCAATTTGCACCAGTGGTTGATGTGGTAACTGCTCCTCCAATCCAAATTTTTTGTTACTCTCACTTGACTATCCTTCATGGTAATCATATATGTCTGCAACATTGAAAATAGGTGAAATACTAAGTGCCTCTGATAACTCCACTTCATATGCATTCTTGAATCAAAAATTCCTGAAAATCTTACATGGTCCAATCTTCCTCATATTCAGCTTATTGTATATTCCTACTAGAAATATTTCCTTCCTAATATATACCATAGCTTCTTCCCCAACAAAAAATTCCTTACATCTTCTCTTCTCATCTGCCTTCTCCTTGTACTTATTTTTCATGTCCTCCAAGTGATTTCGGACCTAACTATGCAATGTTTCCATGAATCCTATAAATTATTTTTCTTTTGTACTCCTCTTGTTATCCATACTAATGTCTCTAATCTCTACAACTCCTCTAGGGTGTATCCCTATCACAATATCAAATGGTGTATTCCCTGTACTTTGGTTTACTGAATTATTGTATGCAAACTCTACTTGTGGTAGAACTATGTCCCAATTTCTAGATTTATCTCCAACTAGGCATCTCAATAAGTTACCCAAACTCATGTTTACTACCTTTGTTTGTCCATTTTTTTATGGGTGATATGTTGAATTTAACTTCATGTATGTTTTCATCTTCTTCCATAATGTCCTCCAAAAGTATCCAGTAAATTTGGTGTCCCTTTTTGAAACTATACTCTTTGGTAATCCATGTAATCTCATAATCTCCTTGAAAAATAGGTCAGAAACATGCACAAAATCATTAGTCTTCTTGCAAGAATGAAATGTGACATCTTAGAAAATATATCCACTATTACCATTATAGAATCACATCCTCTTTGTGTTCAAGTGGTAATCCCAATATGAAATCCATGCTTATATCTTCCCATGGTTTCTCTGGTATTGTCAAGGGTTTATACAATCCAGTATTCTGACTACTCCCTTCTGCTACTTGAAAAATTCTACAACTTTGAACATACTTCCTCACATCCTTATATATCTACGGCCAAAAATAGTGTTCACTCACCAAAGCTATTGTCTTATCAACTCCAAAATGTCCTGCTAGTCCTCCACTATGCTTCTCCTTTATCAAATTCTCCCTCATTGAACTCCCTGGAATACACAACTAATTTCCCTTGAACAACATATCATCATGAACAAAATAATCCAATCATTGACTCCTATCTTTCATTACCGGTTCCTTACATGCATGGAAAGCACCAAAAAAAATTGGATCATCCTCATACATATGTTTCAGTTCTTCAAAACCCAACACTTCTATCTTTATTTTTGTCAACAAATTCCTTCTCCTACTTAATGCATCTACAACTTTTTTTGACTTTCCACTCCTATGCTTCAACACAAGTATAACTCTACAAGAATTCAACCCACCTTATATGTCTCTAGTTCAACTTACCCTGACTATTCAACTATTGCAAGGCTTGATGATTAGTGTAGAACACAAACTCCTTAGGCAACAAATAATGTCTCCATTTCTTCAAGGCTTGAATTATGGCATAAAACTCCTGATCATAAACTGAATATCTCCTTCTTGCATCATTCAAATTCTCACTGAAATAGGCTATTGGTTTCCCTTCTTGCTCCTATTGTGGATGATCCCACAATAGTGGTTTACACTTTTTGGCCAAACTTGACATTGAACTGATTTTTTTTAACTAAATCTTCACTTTCAGGCACTTATAGTTGCTAAACCATGAGGAATTTGAAGATGATGCAAACCAGTGATTTGTGAGACTTTGTCTGTAGATTCTAAATATATTATTTTTAAAATTGGAATTAGATTGCATTTCTTTTTCCATCTCCTTCGAAAACTATTTTTTAAGAGTAAACACCATTTTTAAAGAGTGATTTTCATTGTAAACAACATAAAAAAAAAATTCTATGAAGGATAAAATTCTATTTTTTGTGAATTTAGATTTGTAACTATGATATATAGCATGTTCATTTAGTTTCAGGGTGTTTTATTGAATATTTTTTCTTAATTAAGTTTTGAATTCAACCCAATTACAATTTAGACATAGGCAGACTATATACAACATAAAAAAAATTGTATGCATCAAAACTCAAAAAAAAATTCTAGAACAAGGATATCAATACCTAGCACAGACACATTTTTCAAAAATTTATTTAGGTAATCTACTATTTTTCCACATGTGCAGAGCTACATACTTTTGGGAAGCTTATAATAAGGACTACACACTTACAAAAAAAAAAATTAAATGAATTCATTTGATCCCCTAAAAGGTAAATCAAAAGTGGTTTTTTATCAACATTTTGATAGGTGTAAAGGAGAATTCGTTATAGGTATGGTTTAAAACTAGTGGAGTTCTATGCAAGGGAGTTTGATCTAAGGTGGTTTGATCAAACCCTCTTCAATTGGAATCCCTTCAATGGAACTTTTCAAGGGTTAAATCATTATATTTTCTAAAAATGTGTGATTTCAACAAAAATCGGGATGTCCCAAAAAGTGTAAACCACTATTGTGGAATCACCCTTGTATTTCCACTAACATCACAATCAACTTTAAATACTTTGTCAAAATTTGGTAACGCTAACACTGGTTGCTTTGTTACCTTTTGCTTCAACAATTCAAATCTTATTTATGCTCTAGATGTCCACTTAAAGTCTTTCCTATCTCCTCTCATTATTTTTGTCATGGGTGTGCAAATGCTACTAAAAATCCTTATGAATTTCTAGTAGAAACTTGCTAATCCATGAAATGATCTTACCTCTCCAATGTTTACTGGTGTAGGCCACTCAACAATTGTTCTAACCTTCCTAGGGTCCATCTTCAATCCTTCAACAAAAAATATAAAACCCAAGTACACCAACTCTATCTTCATAAAGCCACACTTGTTGATGTTTATCAATAAATTATATTCTCTTAACCTCTGTAATACTCATCTGATGTGCCACAAATGTTCTTTTTTGGTCTTACTAAAAATTAGAATATCATCTAGATAAACAATAATAAACTTACCCAAGAATTGCTTCAATACCTCATCCATCAGCCTCATGAAAGTTTTAGGTGTATTAGTCAATCCAAAAAACATTACTAAAAACTCATACAACCCTTCATTAGTCTTAAATTTAGTGTTCCATGCATCTCCTTCTCTGATTCTGATTTGATGATATCAACTCTAGGTCAATCTTTGTGAAATACTTAGCTCCACTCAAACAGTCCACAATATCATCCATCCTTAGCAATGGGAATCTATACTTGACAGTGATCCTATTGATTTCTCTTGAGTTTGTACACATTATCCACTCTCCATATTTATTTGGTGTCAATACAATAGGTACCACACATGGGCTTAATCTTTCTCTAATCAATCCCTTCTTCAACAACTCTTGTATCTGTTCGTTTAGATCCACATTCTCTGTAGGTGTCATCCTATGTGTTTCTTTTTTTGGAAAACTTGCTCCAAGTATTAGATCTATATGATGACTAATACTTTGGACTAGTGGAAGTCCATCTGGTACATTCTCTGATATGATATCTTCATACTATGTCAATAGTTTTGCTACTTCTGTCTGTGATGGATCTTCTTCATTTGTGGTAAAATTCTCTACCTTTGGACTACTACACTTCCTTGGAATCAATGAAAAACACATGTTCTCATGCTTGAATTCTTCCAAAAACTTCCTTCCATCTACCAACATATTTTGGTAGTGCTACAAGCTTCACTTTTTTCCTCTTCTCCCAAAGGTATCAATATAGTTCTCTTGTCATTTTAATTCATAGTATAGGTATTATTTCTCCCATCATGAATTTATTTCCTATCATATTACCATGGTCTTCATAAAAATAAATGGCATGCATCCATAGGTATAATATCACACAACACTTCACCATTATATGATCCTATATGAAATTTCACCAAACATTGCTCATTCACCAAGATCTTGTAACATGCCCATTGTTCTTTCTAGTAAATCTACTAAGTTTTACCCACATGTAATTGACTATGCATCTAAAGTGACCAATAATTTTTTTCTTTTATATTCAATAATAAATGCATCATTTTAAATATCTTTATCCAAACTTTTTCATTACATAATCAAAGAATCATTCCAATAATATGTATGACTTAACTTTACATAAATATATTCAAGATAATTTTTTATATTATAATTTCTATATAGATGGAAACATGATTACATACATTGCTTTAACAAGATTATAATAACCAAAAGTACAAATGGTCCAAAATTTCTTTCTCCCAAATCTTGGTCGCTAATTGCATGAGGAGAAGCATCACTCAAGTGTTTTTCTGCCAACCATGGACTAACTATGGTCCCCCACACATCTACCAAATTGGTAGATGGCCCTACCCTTCAACGAAGAGATTGGTTTGGTAACCTCATCCTTAAAATATCCTTTTATGAGCATAGTGATGTGTCCTACAAATCTAGAGCTATCATAATGTCTAGTACCTCATATATGATTACCCTAGCCTAGAATATAAATTGGAACACACGGTGAATTGACAGTGTAGATAGTGGCTACCTACACTACTTTGGCCAAAGATTCATCACCCAGTAACTTTGAGTGAGGTCTTCTAAATCACCACATTTAATTGCTCGATTTGTATTGACCATTAGTATTTTATTCTAAGTTTATCCCCTTTCACGTGGATTTATCCTAACCCTAGGAATAACCTTCCTATTAACTTATATCTAATGACATGCTATAAGTTCCACAATATAACTCTATCTTATGCTACACACCTAGAACATTTTCAGACTATGTATAGTTCTGACATTCTATGAATAGTATCAATAGTATACAAACATATAAAATCCCCTCTATAGCATAATAACTGTATACCTTTGGGGTTCACCCCGCAGCATGACAGTAAAGTCACAAGGCCCTGTTGGTAGGGCGTCAGAGGTTCAATTCTCACCAAAGTTGTGGCGAGTGTGTCGATGCATGGAGCTTGGTGGAACCTGTCGAGGGAGGAAGGTACTGGCGGATGGAGGACGGAGATTGAAGTACTGGTGGATGGAGGATGGAGAATGAAGTAGACGGAGAATGAAGTACCGACGGATGGAGATCGAAGGATGGAATACAACAAGTGAAGGATGAAGAGCGGAGTATAGGGGGCGCCACGGAGGGGAGGAGTATGGAGGGTGCCACAGAGGACAGGAGGAGAAGGTGCGACGACGGTGAGGTGGTGAAGATGCTCGGAGGAGAAGGTGCGACGGTGAGGTGGTGAAGAAGGCCTGTGGAGGCACCACAGATTTTGGGAAGCCCATAGAGGTAGGAGGAAGGAAGGGGCGGCAATGGAGGAAGAAAGAGAAACGAAGTAAGGGTGGAGAGAGGTTGAATAGAGGGAAGGTGAAGAAAGGAGGAAGAAGGGGTGACAGAGTAAGGGTGGCACGAAGAGAAGGAGGAAGGAATGAGGTGGTTGGAAAGGTTCTATTGGAGGATGGGTGGGTGTTCTTTCAGGAGCTGGAGGCATAGTTGGATCACCCATCGACGGCTATTGACGACAGCTTCTAGAGAACAAATAGGCAAAATAGAGAAGAGGAAGAAGGAGATTGGTCTAGTGTTAATACCATACAAAAAAATGGGGATGAGGTCTCCCACAAATTGTGGCCTTACTGGTTCAAAGCTCCAGTCAAAAGCGAAAAAACCTGTTGCCTATCAAAAAAAATAAAAATAACTATATACCTTTTAACCCAAAATAAAGGTTTCCCAAAACAAGAGATAAACAAACATTTTTCAAAAGACTTGCAAGCATGAAACACACTTAAAAGATAATCTTTTCAACATGACATCGTAATAAAAAAACTTTTCAACATAATAATAAGGGAGTAGAAATTAGCATGCCTTTTTAAAGCTCCAACTGAATAATCTTCCCTCCTAGCTTGATGGCTCAAGATTGCTTGCTACTTACACTATTGTAGACACTTAAAAATGTCTCGAATGATATCATGCACTTGAATCGGATATACTAACACCGTTTCATCCTAAAACCCATCCTCTTTTCGCTTAATTAATTAAATTAGCCTAGATATTTAATTAAGTGCATCATTTTCATCCATTAATCTATTTAACCTAATTAGGTTAATTCACCCCCTTTCATGCTAACATTTCATCCTATTAAATTGAATAAATCAAATTATTTAATTTAATCCCCAAAGTCCTCTTATTTAATTAAATAACCCTAAGCTATTTAATTAAATATCATATCACACCTCCATTTTTCATTAAATCATTTATTTAATGAATATCATTCAATTCCCCTAATTTGCATGATTAAAACTTTATTTAATTATCAAATTACTAATTAAATCTAATCCTCCCACTTGCAAGGGAATATTCCTCCTTTGCACATTTCTCCATAAAGGAATATTCTCATAGAATATTCCTTCCCCTTTGCACAATTAAATTTGGTTTTAATTAACTAAAGATCCAATTTTTCTCACCCATGAGAATATTCCCTTTCTTCACTCATTTTTAAAATGGAATATTCCTTCTAGTAACAAACTTTCAACAAGACTTCTTGTGCAAGGTTTGAAAGTGTGTTTATTTGGATGAATGTAAGCCCTTGATTAAATATCATCTTGCATCCTCAACCCTTGATGGGAATACATAATCCATGCCTCCATCTTCCTTCCATTCTGACCATTGATTAATCCTTTTGATCTTGGCCATCAATCTCATTTTTCCTATTCTATAAATAAAGCTTGTCTCTATTGAATAGGGATCCGCCTTTTCAGAGAAAACTTATGCTATTAAAAATCACTCTCATCTTGCATCCATATTTAGATTTTTGTTTAATATCTTGATCATTGTTAGCTTAGAGCATCCATTAATGGCTTCTATGGTAACATAGGTGCATCCATTTAGCATATTTTATAATTAGGTTTTGAATCTTTAGAGCTCAAACTTCATTTAGATTAACTTTTCATACACCCATATCGATCATCCTAGCATATATCATGTTAATTTAGCTTTTAAATCATGTTTTACAACACATCTCACAATCGTTTCTGTGCGCAGAAAATATGTGTAAGTGGAATAATAACAACACACCTTAATTGACCTTACAATCTAGCTTACAATCAGGATTCATCATGTTAATTTAGCTTTTAAATCATGTTTTACAACTCATCTCACAATGGTTTATGTGTGTGGAAAATATGTGTAAGTGGAATAATAACAACACACCTTAATTGACCTTAATGTCAAGTCGGCTTACAATCTGCTGACAGAACAGGGTGTTGTAATTGACCTTTGGAAGAAGGTTTGGAACCGTCACATGATCCTGAAAGTTAACTTCTTTTGGTGGACTACCTATCACAACAGGAGTCTTACCCAGGACAACTTGAGGAAAAGGGGATTCTAGATCCCCAACAGATATTTTTTTGTGTAAATGCAATGAAGAATCTGTAGACCACTTGTTGTTACACTGCCCATTTGTTGTTGATGTGTGGGGAATGACTATGGAATGCTTGGGCATTCAATGGAGCATGTGTAAAGATATTAAATCTTTTTTATTGAGCTGGATTAGACCGTTCATTCACCCTTTACCTTGTGAAATTTGGAACCAGGTTCCTCCCATTATCTGTTGGTGCTTATGGAAAGAGACAAACAATAGGATGTTCAGGAACATTGAGAGGTTTTTGAAGGAGGTCTTTGGTTTTGGTTCTCGACTCATTAAGGAAAAAATTTCTCTCTTCAAATGGTTAACTCTAAATAAAGGACCAATTGAGAGAGAAATTTTAATGGCTAGGGCTTGGCATCAAAACTTGGATGCAAGCTCCTATGACAAATTTGACAGGGCAGCCAAAGGCAACCCGGGCAGAGCTAGCATAGGAGGTGTTATCAAAGATTTCAAAGGGAAATTTGTGGTTGGTTATGCTGGAGGAATTGGTTTCCAATATTCTATGATTGCGGAAGCCCGTGCGCTGCTCAAGGGCTTACATATTGTTGTTTCTATGGGGATTGATAACCTTCACATCGAAGGTGACTCTAAGTCTATTATTGATGCTGATAATTTTGGTAGATTACTAGGGTGGAGCACTAAGGACATCCTATTAGACATAAGGCTTTTCATGTTTAAGTTAAATTTAAAGAATATTACCCACATTTGCAAGGAGGGCAATCAAGTGGTTGATGCCCTCACCAAATTTGGCACACTTTGGAATTGCTCTAAGTGTTGGCACAATTTTGGAAATTTATCTCCAGGTATTAAAGGTCTAATCTTGAAAGAACAAATCCACTAATTAATAAATTATGATAACTAAACATGTGATTTTTGGGATTTCCACATGCTTTTCGATTGGGCTATGAGAATGGGTGCTAATGCTAAGGTGGCCTACAAGTGGCAGAATTTAAAAAATGAGGTGAATTCCATCTTTGAAAAAAAGGGCATCATGAGGAAGTTTGGTGGGTACCTTGTGATCAAGGCCAGGCAAGGTCGTACCTTACGTTATCTCCTTTTGGGGATTGTGCTAAGCTATCGTATTTGCATAAAATCCTTTTATTAAATACTGATGTGACTATTGATTATGAGGAAAATATCCTTTCTAGCTCTATCCTTTCTGCTATTTTGGCTCTTCTAAAGGTCGAGCTCTTTGTTATTACTAAATTTGGCCCTGCTGCCATCCTGCCTAGCTTTTGTGTAAGAACAACGTGGTCGGAAAACCTTACTTTCCCATCATGTCCTACTTACCCGGTTGCAAACGTCTGAAGACTCCCATTAATGATACCACCAAGATTGTGTTAAGAGATTTGCCTCCTCATCCCTGTGTCCTGCACCTTGCTTTGATTAACCAACATTGCTCTGCTCAACTAAAAATCCTTAATGTGTGGGTGACATTTTGCTAAACATTTTCTCTAACCTTTTACTCTCACTGGTTTTCTGGTTGTTCCTTGTGTAGAGTGACATTATGGGTGGTGATCATGTGCAAACAGAGCTCAATAATTGTGGTAAATTTTGCAAAGATCCGTTGGTTTGGCATATTTGTGCTGAAGGTGGTTTGGCTCCCCTGATGGAGAGTCTAGTGGGTCACGATCCCAATTTTTTTGTGCAATTTTCCAACTCTTGGAAAGACCAAAGAGTGACTCTGGGAGGGATTTCCTTTGAACTGAATGAAGACATGATTACGCAGGTGACGGGGTTGTAGAGTACTGGTAAGAAGTATCTGAAACATACAAAGACCCAGGATAATGATAGTATGAATGTGTTCTTTGTGGGGAATGAGAAGTCAGTCTGTAACCAGTCGGGATTCAAGAGAGAGGCCCTTCCACAACCATGGAACCAAGTATGTTTGGCTCTTATGAAGTATGTGACTCTCGAAGGTAGATACAAAACTTTCTTCTTCTACCATTACCCTCTATTGAATCACCTTAAGCATAAAGTTTTGTTACGATTTCCTTTCTTCCTGATTAAGGATTTAGAGAGCTCAGTTGAAAAATGTATTGAAGTTGTTGGCCTTAACCTTGATGATACCCCTCCTCTTTCGCTGCACCAAGGTCTCATTATGAGACTGCCATTTCCATCTTGCATTATTCCCGCCCAAACCTATATTTGTTGTTCGTGTTGAGGAAATTGATCCTCTTGTTGTGACCAACATTTCCCCAGTCGAGCCCAAAGGCCCCATCCGAAAAACCCATCTGGTTGCTACTAATACTCACAAACCCAAACCCACTGCTAAAAAGCTTAAGGGGAATACGAGAAATGCCCAAGCTAGTGTTGCGGCTAGTCTTTGTGATCTCAAGTCGACCCCTGCCAAGCCGGCTATCAAACCCACCCCGAACAAGAAAGGAAAAGAGGATGTGAAGGGTTTGATGGAGCCTCCAATGAAGGAAAGAAGAGGTAAAAATGTGGTGGGTAAGGACTCTAAGGGGGATACGGTGGTTGCAGCGACGATTGTGATGGGTGGTGAGACCATCATCAGAAGGTCTAGTAGATTGGCTAAGAACAATAAGAAAAGGATGGTGGACTTGGACTTGGAGGAGGAGCGGTTGGACAACAAGGATTGCAGGGATGAAGAGGTGTCCGGGGATGAGGAGGAAGAGTATGCTAGAGGACCCCACTCCATTCCTGATGTCAACAAAGTGCAGAAAGAGGACTCGGCTTCCCAATCCTCGGACCTGCTGAATGTGGAGCGTATTGATAATGTGAAGTTTTTTGATGATGGGGAGGAGCGTCGTGTGATGCAGGTGAGAATGGACAAGTTAAACAAGAAAATTTGTGGCCTAACCCGATTTACTGTTAAGCTGGTTCATTTTGTTACCAACACTTTATCTGCAGTTATCAAGGATGAATTGGATGGGAAGAATGTTGATGATGATGAGGAATGGGTTGGAGATGATGTTGTTGATCTCCTTTCAAAGAACTAGGAAAATGCCAGTTAGTTTTTGTTTTATCTATGTTTTGTCTATTTGTTGTTGATCTGCGGTCTTTTTTGGCTTACTTTCTATGTTTATTGGACTTGAAATTTTTGGCCCTTGTGGACCCTTGTGTTAAGAGTACAACACCCTATAAATGTTGCTTATCTTATCAAAAATAACACACCTTAATGAAACACTATTTAGATAATTCAAATGATAGATTTAATCTATTTGAAGCATAATAAAATCTCTAAAGTCGTTCCATTGCTCTCTAACTCTAAGGATTTATTAAATCAAAGTGGCTCTAAGATTGTGTGCACTATGATTGTTAAAATGACAACCTAGAGAATGAGAATGATAAACTAAATGATATGTTGTGATGAAATGATTGATAATGAAAGTTGTGATAATGATAATGAAAGCAATGATACTATGATACTGATATGAAATGATATGATTAAACTAAGATGCAACTGATATGATATGTTGTGACATGATTGTGATCTAATATGATTGCTAAAATGATTTTATTTAATAATTGCTAAATTTTGTATGCTAAAATGATCTAATATGATTATTGCAAAGTAAAATTGCAAAAAAAAGTGAGATCCATTTCCTATAGCAAGAGGTTTCTTTTATAGATTTTCAATGGAAATTTGTGATGTGGCAACAAGCAATGGTTCAGATTTGATATGGATAAATCAATGGTAGAAGATGAAGAAGTTGGAGAAGAATAAGGGAAATGCTTTCTCCTAGCCAAAACATTATGGCAAGTGATTAGGAAGAAATTGTGGATCCATGAAGCCAACTATTTTCAACTATTTAAAGCTTGTTCCAAAATTCATTGGAAAGATAAAGTAAAATTGAATGCAACTTGAAGCTTTCAACTTTATTGAGAGAAAAGTTGTAGACATGTGCTCAATTGGAAATTTGAGTTATTGAATTTTGGAGGGAAGAAATATTATGTAAATAAAACAATTGAAATTTGTTTATTTAATAAAAGGGGATGATAATTAAACAAACTATGTGATTTTGTTTATTTAATTAAGATAGAAATTTTAGATAATTAAATAAAACAAACTATTAAATTTGTTTATTTAATTAAGAGGGAAGAATTAGATAATTAACTAAAACAAACTATTGAATTTGTTTATTTAATAGAAGAAAATAGAATGTGAGCTATATAAATAAATATTTCTATTTATTTATAAGTAGATGAATTAAAGGTTAATTAATCAAATAATTGTATTTAATTAATCAGATTTATCTAGACCATTTTAGGTGTATAGATTTTGCCCCTTTTTGAAGTGATGTGTTTACATATTGCCTCAAAGAATCAATTTTGCTGCTAGTATTGACAAAAAAAATGTGATATGCCCCAGATGCTGATTTTTGAGTGATAACGGATGTATGCCCCCTCGGGAGATAAATTGATGATTTTTTGAATTTTTAAGATTTTTTTAAAAATTCAAATTTTTTTAGATTTTTTTAAAAATTCAAATTTTTAATGATTTTATGATTAGTTGATGATGATTTTATATTCAAGTGATTTATCTCCCGACAAATGATGTTAAAACTGCCCCATTGATGAAATAATGAATTTAGCAATTTTAAAAAATAAAGTAAATCAATCCCATAACAATCTCACTTAATTAGCCTTTAAAAGGTTAAAAAGGTGATTTTGAATTTCATTTATGCATTTGCAATTTGAAGTTTGATAGTGATTGAGAAAATATTGCATTTGGAGCAAGATGGTGATTCCCTACCACACACATCGATTCGACCGCATGTGATGTCACAACTACCCGACAACGTATGAACCTTCGGTACATACCTCGATAAACCTCGTAATTCGTGCAATTTGATTTTCTCATGTTTTTTATGTTTTGAATTATGTTTTCATAGTTTAGCGCTTTGATAGCCCAATGTAGCGCATTAGATAACTATTTGAGTGCATTGACTTGGTTTGCGCATAGATTTAGATAGTGCTTTGAAAGCCTTGTTTAGTGCATTGATAGACTGAAATGGCTCATCCAATATTATGGTGCATTGAATATCTGTTTTAGCGCATTAGTAGCCTAAAATAGCACATTGATATATTTTTCGCATTGAATATATGTTATGGTGGATTGACTGCCTGAAATACCGCATTAAATTTTCTTAGCGCTTTGATAGACTATTTTAGTGCATCCAAGTCAGAAAGATGTGTTTTTCAGTAAACTCCTTGATTTTGATGTTCTTTGATCGCGTCAGCTTTTGTTGTGATTTTGATTGATGATCCTGATAGATTTAGATGATTATTGATCTCATGATAGGTGAAATCCAATGATTGATTGATGATAATTGACCTCATGATAGACGAGGAATAATTATATTTTGATTGATTAACCTCATGATAGGCGAGGTTGAATGATTGATAAACCTCATGATAGGCGAGGTTGATTGATAGATTGATTGATTAACCTCATGATAGGTGAGGTTAAATGATAGATTGTTTGATTAACCTCATGATAGGTGAGGTTTTTGATAGATTGATGCTCATGATATTTGATCAAAGTCTCACCAGAGCTGATTAGATTGATAAGCTAATTGATTTCAATTAATTGAAAAGATTACCGATTTGTGATATTTACTGATGTGCTATGGTTATTGATGGCGGAGGAGGAAATGTAGGTGGCCGAGAGTAATGATGATGGTGATGATGATGATGGTGATGATGATGGTGGTGATGATGGGCATGGGGATGATGGTGGAAGAGGCATAGAATTCGATGTCAGAGACTTTTTTGTTCCTCAGTGGAGGAGATCTTTGGTGGCTGCAGCACAACAACGTGTACAGATTGGGCTACCATCGCAATAGTATCAAACGCAGATAGTTTCCTTACAGGTGTAGGTTCAGACTCTATAGGGCAGTTAGCATAGGTGTAGGCATTGCTCACTTAGGCATAGGCACAGGTTACCACTCTGACTATTGAGAGAGATGTTGCTAGATAGCAGGGTTAGCAGGTACTGGCCCTAGCAGATAGATTGCAGAGAGTGGCAGAGAGGACCTCTGTGGGTGAGATGATGAGGGAGGTTACCAAAGTCACTCGAGAGGCTGAGTATTATCATGGCCGATATCATGAGGTTGTTCCTAAAGAGCAGAGAGTGATTTATGTAGCATCCAGATCAAGCCGTGGCCACTCTCGTACCACTACCATGGGTGTGACACAGCCACAACATCGAGATCCCGGTGTAGACCCAAGTATAGGTGCAACAGGGGTAGGTACATCATGTACAGGGGGTCTAGTGAGACCAGTGAGGTCTGGTGGGAGAACCTCATAGCTTCCATGATCTGACTTAATGTATTTGATGATGTATACTCCGATTTTGACTTATTGCCATATTGATATTGTATCTCTTCACATTTTTTCAGACATCATTGTATACTTGACACTATGATTTTGAGGTTTATGCGATATGCGACAGATTATTGATCTATATGTGTTCTATATGATTCTATGATGGATGCCTATGATATATGATTTTAATTTCCATTCTATATGCTATGTGATGTTTATATGATGATGATGTTATGAATATGCACTGATGGATTTATTATGTATGGATGCAATGGTAAAATGATGTTAATATGAAATTCCATGAGATGAATGTGATAACACGAATGATATGTGATGCTTGGATAATGATTTTATATGCATTATGAATGATGTGGATGTGATATGAAATGGATTTATGGTTATGTAAATGATATGTAATGCAATTTGTTTTTGATATTTTCTTATGCAAATGTGTATGATCTAATGCATGAAAAAAAATTGCGATATGATAATGTCAATGATAATACCCCTATATGCATGATTTGTTTTTGATATCTTTCTAATGCAAATATATGATGTGATGTATAAATGATTGAATGATATGTTGATGCAAATATATGTGTTATGCAAATGATTATGCAACTATATGAGAATGATAATGTTTTTGTTAATGTTAAGTATACTCAGTCCATTTAAATGATAGAGATAACATTATTTTTGAATTTTTTTCCAACCTCGACACAATCTATTTTGCAGATACAAAGCTAACATGAATGTAATATAATTTAAGTATGCAAATGTACATATGCAAAATTTATCATCTTAACAATCCATTTATCGTTCTTTTTATCATCATTGAGCCATTGAAATGTTGAAAGTGAGTACAAACATCAATGGTATAAGTTAGACCATGATGGCCTGAGTACTTCTTTCATGATTTTTGATATTGCAAGTTAACACAAGCATATAGGTATAATTAAACCGAGATGACCTAAGTATTTCTTGCGTAAAATAGACAAGAATCAATCATTTTCCTATGTGAATCTGAAATGTCATCAGTGATACTTGGTAGAGCACGTCTCATGATAATTCACATAGGAATAATGATTAACTCATAGATAGCAGAAAAATAAATTTCATACTCCTTCCTTGCTTCTCTAGTTCAATACATCATCGAGTTGCTCCAAATATATGATAACAAAAATCAAAGTACAACATTTGAACACTCAAGCTAAAGCAGTAAAATCATGATTCAAAACAATATCATCCATTTAGATTTGATTTGGTTGATTGATTTAAGTTGTTTGATTTGGATGGTTTGATCTTTTGATAAGTGATGATTGATTTTTTATGTTGTTTTCCCTATGATCGTTGTGGTTGTTGCATTTTCATATTGTTTTTTGTCCATTTGTTGAACCCCATAGTGTACTGCCCCCAGTGAGTTCAGGATTTTGCCCCCAAGCTAGGGTGAGACACAACCACATTGCTAGAATACATATATGAAGTTTTTTAATGATAAGTAGAATGATGGCCAAAGAGAAGGGTGAATATGTGCTCAAATAGATGGTACATCTAGTCTATCACAAATAGTGCTTGTTTCCAAGTGTTCACTACTTATTTTTATTGCATTTTTTAGATTTTTTTTTTGTATTTTGCAAAACTTTCATCGTGCACTAAATAATTCAAGTATAGAACTTTATGAGGTGGATACTATTTATAGGTTCATTAAAAACATCCCCTTCAGGTGTTGATAGTTTATAAGCTCCTAATCCATAGATTGATATGATGATGAAGGGACCTAACCAATTTAGTTCAAACTTACCCTTATTTTCACGATCTCGTTGATTGCGAGGGTTTTCCTTTAATACCAAGTCAACTACCTAAAATTCCCTTGGTTTGTGATGCAGGAGCATCCTTGGTTCTTTGAAATCCTGCATAAACCAAAAATATTTTCATTTCAACTTTTTTCTTGTTCAGTTCAAGTTGGTAGATTCATTATTTCATCATATTTGCTCACCAGATCATGTGGATCTATGTTTTCATCGTGGACATGTTCATTTTCCTTATTCCAAGATTTCAGCATGATTGTATCTTTTTCTGATAAGTTATCACTTTCAGATTAAGCAACAGTTTCTAGAACAGAACACCGAAGCAGTTTCAAGCCTAACGGCTAACTTGATCTCTTGTGGATCCTTCCCATAGGAGAAATTCAAATTGATGGACAACCTATTTCATGCACCTTATGTTTCCTTCATTGGATATTGTAATGATCTTTGGTTGATGCGGATGATCCTAGATCTCAGATGCTATATAAATCATTGTAATAGATCATTAGGATAGCAATTAGAAGGGATATGGGATTCGATTTGTAAGATTTTGGCTCACATTAAGGAGCATATAGGAATACTATATTTTGAGCATGTTGTATTAGGCCTGTGAGCCCAATCTGTAAACCCGGATGTTTCCAGTTGTATGTAATTGAAATTTATGATAATAAGAATGTTTGAATCTACATTTTCCTCCATATTCCAAGTGGATTTTGTTGTGTAACTCTTGTTGTACGGTCTGGACTATTCTCTTTGAGGACCCTCCTACCGTGACTGCACCAGATTGGTATCAGAGTGAGATTCATTTCATGAGAGATTCTCAGAGTTTACGAAGTCCTGTTGAAGATTTTTTGTGGGGTGGCGGACTGAGGATCTGACCTATAGCTATAGAGGACTTGTGTAAAGATGGCGGGAAGAAGAAATGGTAGAGGAAATGGAGTATGCAGAAATGTAAACCCAGCTATAATGGAGATGTTGAGAGGAATTGCTGCTAGATTAGAAGCAGTCAAAATGGCCCAGAGGAGAGGTCGACCAGTTGATGATGTGAGTGATGAAGAGGTAGAAGAACAAGAAGAAGAGGAAAGAGGAAATCAACTTGGCCTTGATCAGGGAGAAAAGAGGTTCATAAGAGCCCTAACCAGAGTAAATATTAAACCACATTTCAATCCACCGGATTATAGTGGTAAGTTGGATTCAGATGAATTGCTTGATTGGATAATGGAGATGGAGAAGTATTTTGATTATGAAGGTACTGCTGAAGACAAGAAGGTGAAATTTTCTTGTACAAAGTTGAAAGGACATGCATCCTTTTGGTGGGAACATTTGCATACAAATGGGAAAAGAAGAGGAAAGGAGAAGATAAAATCATGGAATCAGATGGTGAATAAGTTAAAGACAACGTTAATGCCTGCAAACTACCAGATAAGTTTGTTCTAAAAGTTGCATAATTTAAAGTAGAAGGAGTCAAGTGTGACAGAGTATACTGAGGAGTTCTACAAGTTGAATATCAGATCCGGACATTCGTAGGATGAGACCGAGCAAGTAGCCAGATATGTGAATGGCTTGAGGTCATCTATACAGGATGAGATCAATTTGATCAAGTTGGTGAGTGTGGAGGAGGCATATCAATGTTCCCTAAAAGCAGAAGAGAAGTTGAATAAAAGACATGAGCAGAGACTAAGAGGAAGAGGTGGAAGATTCCAGAGAGGAAGAATTTTTACTGGAGAAGGAAGAGGATATTTTGCAGATCAGAATAAAGATAAGGAAGTCAGTAAGAATGATAGTTTGTACCATAGAGATGATGGAAAATCTTACCAGAGAGGAGGATATGGTGGTTACCGGAATGAGGGTTATAGAAAAGGTGATAGAGGATAGGAGAAAAAACTATTCAAGGGAACTTTTTTTAAGTGTGTTGGAGAAGGACATAGAGAATTTGAATGTAATCGGGGAGAGACAAGCAGAAAGATAGAGAATAGTAGAAGAATAACCTTTGCTAAGGAGGATCATGTTGGATCATCTAATAAACTAGAAGAGGGAGAAGTGTTGGTGAACATAAGAGTATTGTGTCAAAGTGAGATGGAGCAGGAACCGTTGCAGAGAAATAATTTGTTTTGAACCTGATGCAAAGTAGTTGGTAAATGTTGTAGAGTGATCATTGATAGTGGAAGCTCTGAGAACCTATTTTTTGAAGAAATGGTGACCAAATTGAAGTTGGAAAGATTGAAACACCCAAAGCATTATTAGATAGCATGGATTCAATATGGGCATAAGATACTGGTAAGTGAACAATGTTTGGTGAAATTGAAGATAGGAAATTATCATGATGAAGTCTTGTGTGATATCATGCCTATGGATGTATGCCATGTTTTTTTGGGAAGGCCTTGGCAGTATGATAGGCAGGTTATTCATGATGGAAAGAAGAACACCTATACCATTGTTGCTAATGGGATGAAGCAAACTTTGTTGCCATTGGAGGATGTTCCTAAAGTTGAGGTTTGCACGAGTGCTAGAATTTGTCTGGTTGATGGAAGGAGATTTCTAGATGGACTGAGACATGAGAACATGTGCTATGCCTTGGTTCCTAAGAAGGTTGAAGACTTGAAGCATGTAGAAGAACAACCAGAGGAGATAAAGGAGTTGTTGGCAGAATACAAAGCTATCATTTTGGAGAATGTACCTAATGGATTTCCACCTATGAGGAGTATTATTCATTGCATGGATATGATTCCTAGAGCTAGTTTGCCTAATAAAGCAACACACCAGATGACACCAGTAGAGAATGAACAGTTGAATATACAAGTGCAAGAGTTTTTGAGGAAGGGTTTGATCAGAGAAAGCTTAAGTCCTTGTGTAGTACCTGTTGTGCTAGCACCTAAGAAGGATGGAGAATTGAGGATGTGTATAGACTCTAGAGCCATAAACAAAATCATAGTGAAGTATAGATTTCCTTTGCCTTAGATGGATGACATTATGGATTGTTTGAGTGGAGCTAAATACTTTACAAAGATAGATTTGAAGATTGGATACCATCAGATCAAAATCAAAGAAGGGGATGAGTGGAAGATAACCTTCAAGACAAATGATGGATTGTATGAGTGGTTGGTGATTCCTGTTGGACTAACAAATGCATTGAGTACTTTGATGAGGCTGATGAATGAGGTATTGAAGAAATTCTTGGGTAAGTTTGTGATCGTCTATTTTTAGTAAGACTAGAGAAGAACATTTGCTACATATAAGACAAGTTTTGCAAATGTTGAGAGAGGAGCAATTGTTGATAAACATTAAGAAGTATAATTTCATGAAGGAAGAATTGCAATATATGGGATTTGTGATATCTATTGATGGATTGGAGATGGATCCTGAGAAGGTAAGAGTAATTATTGAATGGCCTACGCTAGAAAGTATTGGAGATGTAAGATGTTTTCTTGAATTGGTTAGTTTCTACTGAGATTCATTAGGAATTTCAGTTCTATTTGCAGTTGTATGACAAAAATAATGAGAGGAGATAAGAAATATTTTAGGTGGACATCTAGAGCAGATCGAAGTTTTGAGTTGTTGAAACAAAAGGTGGTTGAGCAGCTTGTGTTGGCTTTACCAAACTTTAATAAGGTATTTCAGGTAGAGTGTGATAAAGTGGAAATGCAATTGGAGCAGTATTAAGTCAATAAGGAAGACCAGTAGCTTATTTCAGTGAGAAATTGAATGATGCTAGGAGAAGGTATTCAGTGTATGACTAGGATTTTTATGCCATAGTTCAAGCCTTGAAGAAGTGGAGACATTACTTGTTGCCTAAGGATTTTGTGTTGTATATAGATCATCGGGCATTATAGTATTTGAACAGTCAAGGTAAGTTGAATTAGAGACACATGAGATGGGTGGAATTCTTCCAGAGTTATAGTTTATTTTGTAACATATGAGTAGAAAGTCGAATAGAGTCACTGATGCTTTGAGTAGGTGAAGGAATTTACTGGCAGAGATGAGAGTGGAGGTATTAGGATTTGATGAATTGAAGAACTTGTATGAGGAAGACTCGGATTTTGTAGAACCTTGGAGAGCTTGTAAAGAACCAGTCTTGGAGGATAGGAGTCAGTGGTTGGATTATTTCATTCAGGAGGATATGTTGTTCAGAGGGAATCAGTTGTGTATACCCCGAATTTCAATGAGGGATAGCTTGGTGAAAGAAAAACATAATGGAGGCTTGGTAGGACACTTAGGAATTGATAAGATAGTAGCATTGGTAAGTGAGAATTACTTTTGGCCACAAATTCATAAGGATGTTATGAAATTTGTGCAAAGTTGCAGAGTTTGTCAAGTTGCAAAAGGGAGTAGTTAGAATGTTGGATTGTATAAGCCTTTGACAGTTCTGGAGAGACCTTGGGAGGATATCAGCATGGATTTCATACTTGGTTTGTCGAAGACACAAAGAGGTAATGATTCTATATTTGTGGTGGTGGATATATTTTCTAAAATGGCACATTTCATACCTTGTAAGAAGACCACTGATGTAGTACATGTAGCAGACTTGTTTTTCAAGGAAGTAGTCATTGCATGGATTACCTAGGAGTATTGTTTCAGACAGAGATACAAAGTTTGTTGGTTACTTTTGGAGGACACTTTGGAAGAAGTTAAATACAGATTTAAATTTTAGTTCTAATTTTCACCCACAGACTAATGGACAAACAAAGGTAGTAAACAGGAGTTTGGGGAATTTGCTGAGATGTTTGGTTAGGGAGAAGACCGGAAGTTGGGATTTAGTCCTTGCATAACTAGAGTTTGCTTACAATAATTCAGTGGACACGAGTACCAGAAAGACACCTTTTGAGATTGTTACGGGAGTTTATCCTAGAGGTATATCAGAGTTGTGAGACATCAACAAGGAAGATAAAAGGAGTGCAGAAGTAGAGGAATTTGCAAAACATATGAAGAAAGTGCATACTCAAGCAAAGCAACAATTGGAAGATATGAACCGGAAGTATAAGGAGCGAGCAGATGAAAAGAGGGGACATAAGAAGTTCAAAGTTGGAGATGAAGTGATGTGTATTTGAGGAAGGAAATATTTCCAGTTGGCACATACAATAAGCCCAAAATGAGGAAGTTTGGACCTTGTAAGATTTTGAAGAAATTTGATTCAGAAAATGCATATGAAGTAAAGTTATTGGATGGCATGAGTATATCACCTATATTCAACATTGCAAATCTACATCAGTACCATGAAGTAGAATTTAGTGAAGACAGTAAAGAAAAATTGGAAAAATAGTTTCCTAAACAACAATTAGATGAGATAGAAGAGATTTTGGATATCAAAAATGGGAGGAAAATGTGTGGAAGATAGTACAAAGAATATATTGTAAAGTGGAAGGGCAGACCAGTGGAGGATTCTTCTTGGATTTCTCAGGCTGAGGTAGAGCATATTGGTTTTCCTTTAGCCCCAGCAAAGTGAGGGACTCACTTTTCAAATAACCTCGGATGTCTAATGCAAGAGCATCCTTGGTTCTTTGCAATACTGTATCAACCAAAAATATTTTCATTTTAGTTTTGTTCTTGTTCAATTCAAGTTGGTAGATTCGGTATTTCATCATATTTTCTCACCAGATCCTGTG
Source organism: Sequoiadendron giganteum (assembly GCA_007115665.2). Lineage (NCBI taxonomy): Eukaryota > Viridiplantae > Streptophyta > Pinopsida > Cupressales > Cupressaceae > Sequoiadendron > Sequoiadendron giganteum. The sequence continues at coordinate 673,754,555 of CM021103.1, read as the reverse complement.
GATCTATTTTTCCATCATGGAGATGTTCATTTTCCTTATTCCAAGATTTCAGCATGATTGGTTTTTTTTTTTGAAAATTTATCGCTTTCGGATTAAGCAACAATTTCTAGAACATGGCACCAAAGCAGTTTCAAGCCTAACAGTTGATTTGATCTCTTGTGGATCCTTCCTGTAACTTGCGGATCCTCGTGTTGTGTTTTCAATTGTTTTGTGGAGTGTCCCCGGTCTTAATTTAGGTCCACACTTCATCTTATGCACCTGCCGAGGAGAAATTCAAATTCATGGCCGACCTATTTCATGCACGTTACATTTCCTTCATCAGAGATTGTAATGATCTTTGGACGATGCGGATGATCCTAGATCTCAAATGTGATATAAATCATTGTAATAGATCATTAGGATAATAATTAGAAGGGATATGGGATTCGATCTGTAATATTTCGGCTTGCATTAAGGAGCATATAGGAATACTGTATTTTGAGCATGTTGTATCAGGCTTGTGAGCCAATCTATAAACTCGGATGTTGTCAATTGTATGTAATTGAAATTTTTGATAATAAGAATGTTTGAATTTGCATTTGCCTCCATATTTCGAGTGGCTTCTATTGTGTAACTCTTGTTGCACGGTCCAGATTGTTCTCTTTGAGGATATGTTGTGCCCTCAACACACACACCCCATTCAAAATGGGGACCCCCTCTTTTCACTCACATTGGGTCACTCTCGCTTCACCTCATTTTGTGTGCCCCTATTTTTTGAAGTGATTGAGGAGCCCTTAAAGAATCACCTTAAATCAATCACATTTTTTTCCCTCCCCCCCCAAATTTTCCAAGTCTTGGGCCTCTACGAGCCCCCTTTGGCCCTTTTCCTTCAAAGTTAATTCTGGCATCCTTGAACCAGTGCAGGTCCGCCCTTGCGGGCCACCGTAGGTGGGATTCCTTGATGCGTCCTCCCGCCTTGCGAGACCCGCACCCTTGTTGGCTCTTTTTCATCAACGGTTGTTCTAAACAGAAATCACTTGACGGCCACCCGCCTATCGGACTCCACTAACCCTGGCATCATTCTGAAGTGACCGCTCATCAACCACATCGATCGTCGTACAAGCATTTACTACGGGCATTTAATGTAGAATTTACCTATAAATATCCTGCTTGATATGTCATTTTCACCAAGTGCTTTTGAAAAGAAGAGTCAGACCACAGTCGTCACCACTGTCATTCGCAGCTTCCCTCCGCCGAGTCTAGCTTCATTCTACGTGAGATCAATAGGTATGACAGCCATTTTTTTTTCCATCCTTATTTCTCTTAAAATGGCTAAGTGATTAAGTGTATTTTCTAGAAAAACAACTAAACCAAGTAGAAGGCAGCCTTCCAATGAAACCCATAAATTGAAAACCCTTAGAAAACTTTGGAACCAAGATTTCATGTCCTTCAGAACTTGACATCTCTGCTGTCGTCCGACATCCGTGGCTCCCGAGCCCAGTCCCCCTCTCATTTTTTCCTCTTATCACAAAATTGGAGTCCTTTTAAAAATCGGTCGTCAACCCCATTAGGTCCGCCTTCGCGGGGTGACCTCCCCTTCCCGCCGTCTAAGTCTTCAGACTTTATAAATCAAGGGGATGCGTCCATCAACCCTCATGGATCCGGTAGCGTAGGCCTCCCTAGGAATTTCTCTCTTTTGGGACCAATGTTTCAAACAACCATCCCATTACGCCCTTCCAATCATCGGGTTCTACCTAAGAGGTTGACGAATGCATGACCTAATTACTTCACAAATAAAAAATAGTGCATCCATCAGCCCCATTGGGTCCAACGATGCGGTTTTTTGCCCACTGAAAGCGTTTAAGTCTTGTCATTTCAAACGGCCCCTCATGAGACCCGTCGTTCCGTCAATTGGATCCCGCACCGAAATTCGACGTCTGTGAAGCATTGTAAAACCAACTAACGAAAGAATTGTTTGTCGCCTCTCTCGGGCCCACCTCCGTAGACCTCTGGCTTCTTTCAGTCGTTGCCCTTTTTTGTTCCAAACGGTCGTCTGGTGTCGTCCTCCCGACTATCAGACCCCGCTGCCGAAAATGTCATTGAAGGTTAAGCTTGCATAAAAAATGACTAAGTCCTGAGTTTTGTGGGTGAGGCCTTGCGAACTTCCATCTGTGGAACTCCATCTCTCCTTCACTATTCCAAATGGCCTTTGGCTCCCATCTTCCCGTGCTACAGAACCCGATGTTTCATTGACCACCAGACTAAGGAAAAATAAATGAAAATGAAGGATTGTCAGCCATAGCCCTCTGCAAGCCCGACGCTATGGAACTCCATCTATGAGATGTTGTGCCCCCTTTGTTGTTTCAAACAATAAAGTCCTTGCATTCCCCCACATCCTTCGGCCCACGTCCTTCCGTCGTCCTCCGACCCCGCGGATCCCTCCATGCAAAACTCCGCTTGTGGGATGTCGTCATGCCAATGTTGTTTTAACGGCAGGGACACTAAAATAGCTACCAGCCCAGGGAATTCCGCTCCTTGGGGCCCGCCTTGCCCAATTTCCTTTGAATGAAAGACAAAAGTGATTTTTAGAGGATTTTTATGATCTCTAAGTCATGAATTACATGATCTAACATCGTTTTGCAAGGATCTTGACTAATGTCCCTTATGCTCGATACTTGAATTATTTATTACTCCCTTGGTTGCGGGATATATGGAACCAACTGTTGGACCTTTAGGGGTGGCCACAGCAAAGGATAAAGGGAAGAAAATCACAAAAGCACCTCCTGGCAAGGAAGATAAAGATCAAATGAAGTACAAGTTCCAGGGGGAGCCCCTTAACTCCAAAGCCCTCAAGGAATGGAAAGACATCTCAAATACTAATTTGGGGCACATTGACATAGATGAATTCAAACAGAGGGCCAGGCTTAATCCTAAGACAGAAAATGCCAAGAAAATTAGAAGCATTGGATTGGCCTAGGCCGCAAGGTTCCCGCCAGCCCTCATCACCCCCAAGCTTGTAATGGCCTACAGAGAGGCATACCAAGAAGACACTAGAACAATTGTGGATAGGGAGGGAAACATATTGGCCGACCTTTCCACCAAATCAATAGGGCGAACTCATAGTAGATTTCATGGGTTTCGTTGCTCGTGCCTTCACCCAGTCAGAGTAGATGGTGCAGGGTTCTTCCAAATATGATGAAGATTGGAATACGCTCACCTGTCGGTCCAAGAAGCTGAATTTTCAAGTGCTTCAATCTGACATCTTGGAGTGGGGTAAGCTTCATCCCTTGATTGGTAGGTTCATAAAGTATGCCACGCTACAAAAGGAAGTTGGAAATCCTATTATTGAGGATGAGTTTCTCACTGTGTAGTTGCAGTCAAAGAGAAAACAACAAATTGCTAAATGACAAAAGAGCTACAATGCTGCCATAAAAGACAAAATAGGCTAGATGACAAAGAATGTATTTTAAATTGTAAAATATTTGGGGGTAGGTGAAACCCTAGTGTAAAGTGAATCTTGGCCACACAATGAGATTGAATCTTGGCCACTCATTTTTCTTTTTGAAAACTATAAATAGGGGTCCCCTCCTCTCATTTTGACAGAGTTGAGTTGTTGTAAAGGCATGCTGCAGAAATTTTAATAGAATTTCATTGGCTTTTGGTGGACTCTTGAGTTTATATTGCATGTTACATGGTTCATCTCCTATAGTTAACTGATTTAGAAAGATTTACTTTGTTGTTTAGAATGTTCTAGTTTGCTTTGATAGAGTAGTTGATGTTGTTCAATGATTGTGTAGCATTCTACTGTGTTGATGACTTTCTTCATCCATAATTTTGGTTGTTTGTTGATGGTAAACAACTGTGTAAAGTTAGTCTGGGCATAAACTAAAATTTGTTCCGAACTTCTATCTTTTATTCATGCATGCTTATGGTGAATGAATGGTTGAATATTTGTAGTCCTTATAAGCTTGCATGAGTTTCAGGATACTGTGAGTTTATCTAGTTAAGTGAAATTATATTTTAAAAGTTTTCCATAGTAAAACCCTCCATGATTACTATTCATAGCTAGTTTTAGATCTAGGAACCTCTTCCCTTCCCTATTGTTTTCCTTTTTTTTAATAAACAACCTATGCTAAGGTTCATTGCACATTGTAAAGCCAAAGCTAAAGTTGAAATAGGAGTTCAAGACTGTTGTTCAAATCTGCAACAAATTGCATGATAACTTCCCATCTCAGGAACTCCATCCTAAGATCCAACTTCCTTCCAGCCTAACTTCCATAAGTCTGCCCTGTGATTACCAGCAAAATCATATTTAAACCATTGAACTATTCCAATAATTATCATGACCTGACACCCGAGAGACCTTGGGGTGATTTTCTGCAACTTGCTTATAGGAAATTGCCTTTCAAGAGAGGTAGCACACTTGTGTGTTGCCTGTGTTGAGAAGGTGCAAAAACACCCATCAACAGGACCCTCCTATTGTGACTGCACCAGTTTGACTCTGTGATTGTAGCATCTAGACATCCTCTACTAATATGCTTTCAAGTGATCCATAGCTTTTTGACGACGCTTATCTAACAGTTCTAGCTCCTGAAGTCTAGACACTAGGTAGTCCTCATCTAAAATTATCCCTTTTAGTGACACACGAAGGGATGGTATTTCAACCTCAATAGGTAGGATAGCCTCTAATACATATACCAAGGCATATGGTGTAGTGTCTATGGGTGTTCTGATACTGGTTCGGTATGCCCATAAAGCAGGATTCAGTTGAACATGCCAATCACATCCAACATCATTGATCATTTTCTTCAATATTTTCAGTATAGTATTGTTTGAGGCCTCTTCCTGGCCATTTCCCTGAGGATAGTACGATGTTGAAAAGTGATGATGAATATGAAATCGCTCACACAGTTCTTGGACATCCTGATTCTTAAAAGTTCTACCATTGTCGGTGATGATTGACTTAGGAACATCATATGGACAAAGAAGGTAATTTAAGATAAAGGATGAAAAAAATTCCTGTGACGGTGGTCAGGGGTACAACTTCAATCCACTTTGCAAAGTATTTTGTCGTTGTAATGATAAATTTATGTCCATTGGATGAAGAAGGGTGGATTTTACCTACCATATCCAGTCCCAACTGACAAAAAGGCCATGTTGATGTGAAAGGTTGTAGCTCCTATGCCAGTGTATGTATAAGGTCAACATGGATTTGACATTTTTGGCATTTCTTTACATACTGAAAAGACTCCTTCTCCATGTTCGGCGAGTAATACCCTAAACGAAGGAGTTTCTTTGCTAGAGTTAGACCACTTGAGTGTGTTCCACATAAACCTTCATGAATCTCATGCAAGGTTGACTCAGATTCGTTACGTTCTAGACATCGTAGGAGAGTACCATCAAGACCTCGATGGTAAAGTATGTCGGCAATCAAGGTATGTCATGTGGCTTGGTGAATCAAATTTCATTTTTGGTTTCGAGAAAGAACAGGAGGAAGGGTATTGTCTTTCAAGTAAGTATAAATCCTTCCATAGATGGAGGTTTCAGGGTCGATGATATGGCATATTATTTGGGATTCGGGATTGTCGTAGGCGGGATTAGACGCTTGTTCCACCATAAACTCATAACGTTTTCGTTGTTTTGGTATCTGTAAGAGAGAAGCAATTATAGCCATAACATCAGTAGCTTTGTTATCCACCCTTGGTATTTGTTCAAATTTGATATGGATAAATTACTCCTTGAAATCATCCATCATTTTCTTATATGGCAGAAATTTGTCATCCCTTGTTTGATAATCATCATTTACCTGATTAATGACCAGTTGTGAATCTTTGTAGACCTACAGCTCTGTGATATTCCATTCAATTGCTACTTTGATGCCAATGATTAATGCCTCGTATTCAGCTACATTATTTGTACAAGGAAAGCTAAGTCTGTAAGAATTTGGAATGGTATGTCCTTGAGGTGTGACAAATAAGATTCTAGCACCTAGTCCATGTTGCATGTATGATCCATCAAAGTATAGCATCCATTGTTGTGGTGTGATGGTAACAACATCTGCATCAGTAAATTCAATGCTCATTGGTTGATTATCTTGTAGAGGTGCTTTAGCTAATTGATCAACTATAACTTGTCACTCGATGGATTTGCGATCTACATATTGGATATCAAACTCACTCAAGATCATGATGCATTTGGCTAGCCTTCATGTTAAGGCAACTTTGCTAAGTAAGTATTTTAGTAGATCAATTTTTGCTATGATTTTATCTATGTGAGTTAACATATAATGGCACAGCTTTTGAGTAGCAAATACTACCACCAAACAAGATTTCTCAATGAAGGTGTAATTAATCTCATAACCATTCAAAGTTCTATTGATATAATAAATATCCTATTCCTTTCCTGTAGGATCTTCGTGTGCCAATAAAATCTCCAATGAAATCTTTGTTGTTTCTATACAAAGTAGTAATGGCTTTCCTTCTATAGGTGGCACTAGTATTGGTGGACACATCAAATATTTCTTTATTTGATTGAAAGTAGTTTCACATTTTCCATCCCATTTGAAAGAGACATTCTTATGTAACAAGTTATTGAACAGATGACCCTTATCTACTAGTTGAGAAATGAACCTTCAGATTGACTAAAGCCTTCCCTGTAGAGACCGTAGCTAACTGATGTTTCTAGGTGGTGACGTCTCCATAATAGCCTTGACCTTTGTGGGATCCACTTCAATACCTTTCTTTGAAACTATGTACCCTAGAAGCTTCGTCGATGTTACACCAAATGCACATTTCTTGGGATTTAATCTGATGTTGAACTTTTCTAGATGAGTGAAAATTTTGTCTAGAATCTCAAGATGTCCTTCTTTGGTATAAGATTTTTCCAATAGATCGTCCATATAGTCTTCCATAAAAGTATGCATCATGGCATGGAAGATGGTGGTCATTGCTCTTTGATATGTAGCCCCTGCGTTTTTCAAACCAAAAGGCATCATGTTCTAGCAAAATGTTCCCCATGGACAGGTGAACGATGTCTTCTCTTGATCCTTCGGTGCTATCTTGATTAAATTATAACCTGAGAAATCATCCATCAATGATAATATGGCATGTCCAGCTGTCAAGTCTACAATAATGTCAATGTTTGGTAAAGGAAAGTCATCTTTAGAACATGCCTTGTTGAGATCCTTGAAATCAGTACATATCTTGATATTGTTGTCTAGTTTAGAAACAGGTACAATATTTCAGATCCACTCAACATAATCAATGGAACGAATGAAACCAACATCTAACAATTTCTTGAGTTTTTCCTTCACCAACAAGGCGATATGTGGATGCATTTTTCTTAGCTTTTGCTTGACAGGTTTCACTCTCATTGGTAAAGATAGGTGATGCATCAAGAAAACTAGATCTACACCTGGCATGTCAGAGTAAGACCAAGCAAAGTTGATTTTTTGTTCTTCAAAGAATTTGGTGAATGTCGGTTTTTCCTGTGAAATCATTGATGTTGCCAGATGTAATGTCTTTACTTTGTCTTATGTGCCCACATTGATAGACTGAGTTGGCTCAACCAAAACTGATGATCTCTCATGATAATGTTTGGGAAGAGTGTCAAATCCCCCATCTTTCAGTACCTCTGAGAGATTTTCACTGTCAGATGCACACTTTATTTTTTACTTTTTCTAGATCTAACACTGCCATTAAATGGTTTTCACCATTAGATCTTTTGTTCATATTTTCATTTTTGTAGCTAGAAGATTTGACACCCCCTTGACTTGAAGCTTCTTTATGAGTTTTATGGATAGAACTTGTGTCAGGTTCATCAGAACAGATAAAGTTAACGATTGCATCATCATTTGCAAAGACAGGTACATTAGAAGGTTTAGTTTGTTCCCACTCAATAAGGTCGGGGTGTAGTAGGGGTAAAAGATCATCAGATTGATGAAGGTCAATAGTAGTGAAAGTCTGAATAGCAATGTCATAAAAAATTTCACCAGGGGTGTCAAGGTTTATGATGTTACTCTCCTCCAAGTATATCTCGCTCGAAGTCTGTTCATCCTCACTTGAGTCATTGATATTTTGTGTTCCAAACACGAGGGGTCTAGTCCCTGAGCTTTGTCCCTCCTCACACGTAGGTGCATACGTTTGTATTACATCCATTTGTTTGTCCTCAAAGGATACCTTAGATAGTGAATCCCACTCATAATACTCATTAGATTTTGTCTCATAGTTATCACTAGCTTGCAATTGTAGGATTCATTCAACAAACTTATGGGTGGCTTCTTCTTTTGATTCTTCTTTATATCCCAATCCAGTTTTGTCTTTTTCTTAAAGTGTGAGAGGTCAAATAGGTTCTACAATGCCTTCCTCCCTTTTACCGATAGGTCCTTGTCCTTCATACCCCATCTTCTCTAGGATTGTCTTTCCTTTTCCATATTTATTTGTTTCTATGTTGGGGGTTGCTGATGTAGATGCTTCTTCATTTTTATAGAGCCAATTCAGAACATCCTTATCCTCTGATTCATCAACCAAAGTGCCAACCTTTACAAATCTACCATTTAAAATTGTGATAAGTTGTGATAATTATTGCATTGATGTTGAAGGTTGTCCATAAGTTCTTGGTGAAGGAAACAATTGTGAAAAACATAAAGATTATTGAATGGAATACTCTCCCATGCCCTTGTCTGTTAACTGGATCTTGTCTTTGATTTGTTTTGATAAAGATTTTTCATTATTTGTTTTAGTAGAATCAGTAATACCTTTATCCTTTGATTGGTCCTTCTTCTCCACCCATTTTGACACAATATTTAATTGTTTCTCATTATTTGATGAATTTGGAGTGTTAGCTTCCCTTTTATGAGGAATAAAAGTATCTTGAGCTGCCTTAAGCATGTTGCATTATTGGGGATTATTCAAATTAGTTGAGATGGTTATTTCTTGTCCATTAACTGGAAAATTCAAGCACTGATGGTAGGTGGATGGTATTGCTTGCATCTCGTGAATCCATGGATGTCCCAAAAGTATACTATATGTCAGATATTTGTCCAACACTTGGAAGATTATGTCTTTCATAATTGGTCCTACTTGGATAGGTAAGACAATCAATCCTTTGGAATATCTCTCTTCATCATCATATGATTTTATTGTGATTTTCCTTCTTTGATCAATAGCATTCTCAGAATATCCTAGTGCATGGATCAGTTTTAAAGTACATATATTCAAACCAGCTCCACCATCTATAAGAACATGCTTGACTCGGTGTTTGTGAATGAGAACCTCAATGTGGAGGGCAGCATTGTGTGGATGGTTTAGCAATACATCATTATGCTTAGAAAAGGATAGGTAGTGAGGAGCAGTTAAGTGTCCCACCATAGCTTGGAATTGTTCAAATTCCAGATTATTGGGTATTGTTGTGGTAACAAGAGCTTGTTTTAAGATCTCCTTATGTGTTGGTGATATTTTCAAGAGTTCTAATATTGAGATTTGTGCTGGTATTTTCTTCAACTAATCAATTATGTTGTACCGATTTGTAGGGATAGCAGTTGTTTTGATTGTAGAAGGAGCATCAGATGATTTATTGGCAGCTCCTTTCAGTATTACCTTAGCGTGTCCCCTTGTTGTTACATTGACTGGTTGATATTCTTGATTCTCTCTTATTTTTATGACGTTAATCTGATTTTCATTTGCAGCAATGTTTATGGTTTGATGATCAGCTATAATGATGTTATTACTATCATTAATTTTTGCATTATGAGTTTGATAATCAGCTGCAATCACGTCATCAATATGATTACTAGCAGAAACAAATTCTTTTATCTATTTTTTAGTAGCAACATGGTCATGTTCATCATTGATTTGAGTGTTATTTATTTGATCTTCAACTACTTCGATATGGAGAATAGTGGAGTCATAAATGTAGTTTATATTTTTTCCTTTACCATTTGAAGAGGATGATTCACCTTTGTCATAATTGGGTAAAGGATTCTTGAAAGCCCCATGATCATTGTTTGTTTGTGGTCCTTCAACAAATATTTTCTTGTTTTCAATCAGATCTTGGATCAAATGTTTCAATTTCCAACAGTCGTTTGTCTTGTGACCTTTGTTTTTATGATAGTCATAGTAATGTGTGTCATTCCACCAGAATGGTTTGACTTATGGATCCCAATTTTGTGGCTCTTGTAATGTTACAGTTTTGGCTTCAATAAGCTCTTTTAATGTTGATTCTAAGGATTGTCCTAAAGGCATGAATTTCCTCCGATTTGATGGCTTTTGGAATGGTAATGATTTAGAACCAGCATTGTTCAAATTATTGTTTTTATTTGCACTTAGATTGTTGCTTTGGTTGTTATCTTGAGTTGTCTTAGTAGTAGTTGTTGTTAGATTGAATATTGATTTTGCATTTTGGATTTCAGTCATAGCATCATTGTTTCCAACATTTCTATATTTTTTCCAAAACTTGGGTTTATCGTTGTTGTTGTTGTTGTGATTAGAGGTATTGGCATTGTTTGATCCTTCATTGTATGTTTTTAAGACTCCTCTCTTGACCAAATATTCTTCTATCTTGAGACCATTTTTTATCATTTTATTGAATGTAGGTGGACATTGTAGTTCAAGTCTATAACTCATGTCATCGTTTAAATTATCAATGAATAGTTCCATCTTTTCCTTTTTAGGTATGGAACATGGATATCTTGCAAACAACCTTCTCCATCTTTGAAAAAATGAGAGAAATGTTTCACCTTTCTTTTGTTTATTATTGCAAAGATCCTTCATTGTGATATCATGTTGTATATTATAGGAGTATTGAGTTATAAATTTGTTAACCAGATCTTCAAAAGATATAATTCCTGGAGTTAATTTAGAGAACCACTCCATACATTGTCCACCTAAGCTTCTTGGAAATAGCCTCATCAAGTATGTCTCTTCATGGGAAAACTCTAAGCTCATAGCTTGAAATTCCCTTACATGGTCAAGAGGATCTGTTTTTCCATTGTATTTACCATACTTGGGAAATTCACAGTGTTTTGGAAATGGAATCATGTTCACATTTTGAGAAAAATGATATGGACAAATATCCTTCAACAAGTATCTCTTAGTAGTTCATGTTTGCATATCTTGAAATTGTTGTTGTAAGGTTTTTAATTGATGTTTCATTGCATCCACTTCATCTATATTGTGTGGTTCAATCTCAATTCTTTTAGTTGTTCATGTTAGTCTATTAATATCAAAGTTTTTTAGAACTTTAACACCAGATCAACTAACATTAACAGATACTTTTCTCCATCCTTTTCCAAAAATTTCTCCATAAACTTATGGAACTTGGGGTCTTGTGTCATATTTTGTAGATCCTCTTCAGATATTTCTTCATTATCATTTTGGTTGGATCTATTGAGTAGATTTTCCTCAATCTTAGACATGTTGTTTTGGATTTCAATTTCCTCCTCTTGAAATTTTAGTCTTTGTAACCTTGTAAAAACTGGCATACAAATGTTATAATTGTCCACTAAACTTTGATCTAGGTTTGAAATTGTGAGGAAAAGGAAATGGTGTGGAAACACTTTCCTAATGCTAAAACCATAGAGGATACGTGCAAAGACCAGTTTTAAAACATTAAAACACATAAGATGAACACATGTAGGGTAACAAGAGTAATAGAAATAAAATGATTTCAAAGATAACACTAGATTTACGTGGGAAAACTCTTCCGAGTAAAAAAGTCACCACACCAAGAGAAAGATACTTTGTATTACAGTAAGTAAAATATTACATACAAAGTTACAGCCCTCACTCTCTGATAGTTAGCTCACAACAACACTTGAGTTTTCATGCACTCACTGTTGCAATGCTATTTCAGCATACAGCGAATACAAAACTCGATGACAACCACTTTTTTAGTATTCTACTTGTTCTCGTCTCTCACAGATTACACCGACCCATAGACAAGACCGATAATTTCAAGTCTACTTCCAACCACCAATTAGGGTGCATTAATTTCAGTTCTTCACTTACACGCCAAATCGATCTTGGATCGGATCCACCTGCAATCCTGCATCGAACCACTCCCGCAATTAATTCATTGAAGAGAAAATACAATTCGGGCTCTACCAATAGCCAAAATCCAATCTCAAAATAACTGCATAAGATATCACTTTTCACCAATCCAGCTTCTGGCAATAAATGTTGTTTTGCAACAACGATGCAGAAACAACCGATGAGAAAATGCCATGTGTTGCACTGTCATTTGCTCTGTTGCTTGGTCGAGCTCCCTTCGCTATCGCTAGCCATTCCATCACGTTTTGGGGCTGATGAAATTTGTAAACACTAAAACACAGTCCGCTAGAAATATCGGGTCCCACACGCCATGCGTCCACCACTTGCGCACTCTGCTCGGCCTACGTGGAAGCCATTGGAGCTCCTTCGAGGAATCTCTAGTGACATCCATGAGATTCCTCACGAAACTCCTGAGATGTTGACAAGTGTCCATAGCTGGACAACTCCTTGCACAAAGCAACTCGAGGGCCCACCACCTATTCATTGCGCTCACCATTTTGACAAGCCGCCACGCATCAAGTGCACAGGCGATTCCACTTGGCAAAAAGGTAAACATTGGTACTTGCCTTCGGATGTCACAGAAAACAACCAACACCATCAGATGAACCTGATAGTAGCCGTTGATGAAAGGCATTGGCACATCGGCAAGACAAAGCATTTCCTTCCACCGATAGAAGATTGCTCCGCCGATAAAGCTGAAACCTTCAAACAAACCACCAACTCTACGCCTTTCAGCCCATCGCTATGACAACCCTCAGAGCCTCACCGATCAAACAAATTCTTAGCAACCAAAGGGTCAAGCCGACCAAATGAGAGCTCTGCAGTAAAGCGATACGGGCATAAATTTGTCAAGCCTTTAATAGAGATCCAAGCCGGTAAGTTGAGGCACATTTTCCAACAGAAATAGTGTCGAAGACGTTAACTTGAGTCAAATAGAATGATAGATTCTATTGATTAGACTAAGTTGACAAGTACAATTATACAGCTTCATTTCTTGAAGTAGGATGACTGATCCTGATAATGAAATTTGGCTTTTAATCAAACGTGTTTGATTTAGACACTTTTAGGATGGTAGATCTTGGTTTAATTTGAATAATTTCACTTGTAAGGTTCAATTTTTGAAGGTTTAAGACTCTAGTTTGATTTGAGAAAGGTTTATGTTTTGATAAAATCCAATTTTTGATGTAAAAAGTCTAACAAACAGTGAAAATAACTCTCTGGTTTTTGCTTTGGTGACTGCGCTATAACAGTCCTCTAATGTGCTAAAAGAATTGGTAGATGCATTAACAAATTGACTTGATGCATTGTTAAACAGGTTGGATGCGCTATACTATTCCTTCTATGCGCTAAACTTTTATTTCGATGTGCTAGACTGTTCCTCCTATGCGCTAAAAGATGGGTCTATGATTTGTTAAACAAATCGGATGCACTATAATAGAAAGTGAATGCGCTATTCTAGAAGTGTTCAGGATCTTAACAGTCTATTTTTTCTCTGGTTTTAAACAGTGAATTTGTTTGACTCCAGGGTATAAACTTCTAATTTGATGGCTTTGTCTCTGATTTTTTTGTTGTGGACTATGGAAAATGATTGCTTTGGTTGGATGATTTCTTTTTGAAAAAGAGTTACACACACAACAACAAGTTTGCAAACAGTTGTTTCAATTCTATGCATAAAACATATAGTGTATGTTCTAGAATCAGGTCTGATTCTTTCAATTTTCACTAGTATAACACAATAAAGATAGTTCAAGCACTTTTCTATCTCAAAAGGTCACTAAAAATATCACAGCCCACATCTTGAAACTATGTCATCTCACACAGTCATGTCACCCCCTAGAGGGTGCCTGTGTTTTTCCCTTTTCTGAGTCTTAACCAAAGTTGTTCCATTGCTCTCTAACTCTAAGGATTTATTAAGTCAAAGTGGCTCTCAGATTTTGTGCACTATGATTGTTAAAATGACAACCTAGAGAATGAGAATGATAAACTAAATGATATGTTGTGATAAAATGATTGATAATGAAAGTTGTGATAATGATAATGAAAGCTATGATACTGTGATACTAATATGAAATAATATGATTAAACTAAGATGCAACTAATAGGATATGTTGTGACATGATTGTGATCTAATATGATTGCTAAAATGATTATATTTGATAATTGCTAAATGTTGTATGCTAAAATGCTATAATATGATTCCTGCAGAGTAAAATTGCATAAAAGTAGGATCCATTTCCTATAGCAAGAGGTTGCTTTTATAGATTTTCAATGGAAATTTGTGATGTGGCAACAAGCAATGGTTTAATTTGATCTGGATAAATCAACATGGTAGAAGATGAAGAAGTTGGAGAAGAATAAGGGAAATGCTTTCTCCTAGCAAAATATTATGGCAAGTGATTAGGAAGAAATTGTGGATCCATGAAGCCAACTATTTCCAACTATTTAAAGCTTGTTCCAAAATTGGGCGGAAAGATAAAGTAAAATTGAATGCAACTTGAAGCTTTCAACTTTATTGAGAGAAAAGTTGTAGACATGTGCTCAATTGGAAATTTGAGTTATTGAATTTTGGAGGGAAGAAATATTATTTAAATAAAATAATTGAAATTTATTTATTTAATAAAAGGGGATGATAATAAACAAACTATGTGATTTTGTTTATTTAATTAAGATAGATTATTTAGATAATTAAATAAAACGAACTATTAAATTTGTTTATTTAATTAAGAGGGAAGAATTAGATAATTAACTAAAACAAACTGTTGAATTTGTTTATTTAATAGAAGAAAATAGAATGTGAACTATATAAATAAATATTTATATTTATTTATAAGTAGATGAATTAAAGGTTAATTAATCAAATAATTGTATTTAATTAATCAGATTTATCCAGACCATTTTTAGGTGTATACAATTTCATCGGTTTTCTTCAATAAAATTGATTAAAAAAAGCTCATTATCCAAGGGATTGGGAAAGGGTCGCCATTCCACATCAATGCGACACCACTCCCCCAATAGGATAAGTTTCAATGGATTAGAATATGTGTTTTGGAGCTTTCATATTTGTAATATGTTAGTTTTAATGGATTCTTAGTTTAGTTTGCATTGAATGATCTTATTGGACTGATGCATGTGGCTTTATTATACTTCGAATCCTCATGAATCGAGTGTATTTGACCCATACTACATCATCTGTCACATTTTGGAACTAGAAGGAGGGTTGTACCAATCAATTTTAATGAATTTTTCTCTTGAATTTCTCTTTTCTAGTTTTGTAGATACATCAATGCTTTTGGAGACTACAATGGCGCCTTTGTCAGGCGTCACCATATAGCGTCACTCTTTCCTGTATATATAGTGACACTTAATTAAATCACTGATGCCTATTAAAAATTCAGATGCTAATACTTTTTGTAGGTATCGAAGATTTATAAATGACAACACCACCCCAAATAGTGACACTATCGTCGTCTTTGTTTTACTGCAGAGTGACGCTTTTTGTCACCAGAGTGACACCTTTTTGAATTATGGCAATGCCATCATAAACAATGACACTTTTTACTGGTAAACAAAAACAGTGATTAAATTTTAGCATGTGCTTTACATTTTTTATTTTATTTTCTCTTTAACATGTCACTTACTGCTAGATTTTCTTTTTAGGCTAACTAGTTTTGCAGGTTTGGATAACAAAATTTGAAGTGAAGGATCATATCATCATTTCATTTTATAATTGTAACAAGTGTTTCAACACTTATGGGGCAATTATAACCCATTTATGATGCTTTATTTCATATTTTAGGACCAAACTAGATTTCCTTTGGGCTTTAAAATAAATGCTCAAATTGGTTAAAACTGAACCCTCACATCATTATGTTTGTTGGTTTAAAATTGAACAATACAATCCCAACACTTCAAATTGGTGAGTAAAACGAACTCATTTTGCTATGATGGATTAAAATGAACATGTGTCTGAATTGCTTGAGTATGCTTGTCGTGCATATCCAATCCCCTTGCACTGCATGTGATCTTGGGTGAAGAGAAACACACAAGTCTACCTTTTCTTCTTGGAAGTGCTTAGCCTCTCCCCTTGCACTTTTTGGCAATCTTGGGTGACGAAAAGCATTTTACGCTTCAAACATGTGTTACCTTTAGAAGGGTTTGTCTCCCAACTTGTGAGAGGGAACAACCCAAGTGGTGCTTTCATTTAGATCTACTATATAAATAATTGGTTGTGACTAAAGTCATTTACCAGCTAGTTGTGGTTGTCCCATATCGAAGAATGTCTCCCTTAGTATCCTTGTGATGTGTTAAAACCCTTAGATATTTTTAAGGGCTGGGAGGCCTCTTAATTGAGTGAATCACCGCATGTATGGTACCAGTTTATCCTGAATATGGTGATTAAAATCCTTGTTTGTAGTGGCTAACCAAGTCCAAATCCAAAAATTATTTTAAGGTAGTACATTGGAGTAGCATCGCTCCAAGAAGTTACTTACCATGTCTGATTTTTGATTGAGGCAATAAAGCAAATGGGGAAGAGACTCCTTTGCTTAGCTTGTCAAGACGTTAAATTTCCTTGACATAGCCTATTTGTCCATTTCATCTTCTCATATTAATCATCTCTTTCGATGGTGGTAAGCCTACTAAGAAATACATACCCACTCTATCTAGGATTGTAAATGCTTGAGAGTTAGTTAAACACTTGCTTGGTTCCAAAATGAATTATAAATAAACATCAACAAGTCTTCAAAATTTCAAATCCTTTGGTCTAAGTATGGATACCCTTTGACCAAACCTTGATATTGATGCTTGTCCTAAGGATTTATTCTTAGAGACTTCTAAATATTTGGGTTTACATCTCAATCCATACTTCCCAAAGTAAACCTAGGTAACTATGCCCTTAACTTCATCCTTTTCACAAAATGGACTTTGTGAGATGAATAATGTTTTTGACATATAAATTTAGTTTGAAACTTAAGCAAGACAAAAAATTTGTGGTAAAAAAAACTCATTTAATCAAGAATAAATTGACAAATTGAACCCCACATGACCATTTGGTGTCTGATCACTCCAATTGAACAACCAAACCTTACGCCCCCTATCATTCAATCAAACTTTGAACTAATTGAAGGAGGAAAAATGAATATAATTAGTAGTTTGAGAAGCTTAATTTTGAAACAAAGGAAACACCAATCCAGTGGAGAAACGCAACATACATCTTAGACCAACAAGAGGAACAGGCCGATATTGTGGATGTAAATCCCATATTACCACTTCTCGCGTGGCAATAAAAATCCTCTTTTTTTCATGATCTTATGCTTCTCTAAACGATCTCTCGCAAAATCAAAATCCCTAAGAGAAGGTCAACATTCCTCTATTTCAAACTTAGACATCATAGTTCAAATTATATTAGAAGAAGAATCTTAAGGAATTACCACAACCAAGATAAATCACTAAGGAGATGTTTTCTATGCTATTGCATGGATGAGCCAGATCTACACATTTCACAAGAACTTCTCCTTAATCATTGAGTCTTTAGGGTTTTAACACTTTAGAGGTCTAGCATATTTCTCACCACCTTGGTCTTGGAAAACAAAGTTTCACTCTAGGTCAACATTGGGTCAAACATTTCATCTACCCCTTATCAAATTTCATTCTTTAATTCATCAAACTTTGCAAAGTTTTGAACACTCCAACACTTTGGACTTAGACATCTATCAACCCAAACCCTAACTTAGTTTCTTTGTATGTGAAATGAATCCTTTTCTATGCACCTAGTTAAGGTGGTTATCATCTTTGGATTGGTTTATCTTGAAGGTCACAAGTCTACCCTAAATATTCACAAGTTCATTAACACCCTTTATCCAAACATCAAACAATCAAACCTTCTAAGTCAAAAGTATTTCCCCAAAACATTTGCAAAGATCACTTCCCACATCATTCGCCTTTTTCATCTCCCATTATCATCATTGCTCCAAAAATACTTAGAGTGTCCCTTCTACCTAGATTTGACTCAATTGGAGAGTTTAAACCTTAAAAATCTCAACACAACTCTCTCATAGGTGACCCAAAATTTATGGTACAGACAAGATCATAACACAAGAGAATCATGGAGGAAACCAAAGCCACATTCACCTCAAGTGATCCCAATCCTCAACAATTCAATCTAAGAAGTCGAGTTACCCCATCGCAACAACCCTTGTCCCCATCAAGACCATATGAGATAGAAGACATTAGGAGCAACCCATTTGGACTTACTAGGGAGGAAATCATGGAGTACAGACAAGAACATCAAGCCTTAAAAAATATAGATCTGATTTCCCCATATTGTTTTGCGCAATCCCTAACACAAGACTTGACTTCATCCACCATGCAAACAACTCCATTGCTAGGGTTAAGTCATACACTGACTCCTAGTATTACAACTAGTCTTGCTAAATACTTTGACCATACTCTTCCATTTGAAAGCAACACACTTGTGGGTACCCTAAACACCAATCCATCCCAAAACACCACTTGGACACTTGCTTTTGGTTCTCCTACTATTCCTGAACACCCCTTACATCAAAATAAATCGCTTACACTTCATGAATCCATGACAACCTCAACATATCGAGGTTATCCATATTTTTCCATCCCCACAACTACCATAAGTGTGCCCAACATCATGCAAGGAAGTGTGGACCAAGTGTCTCAAATAGACCCCAAAGTGAAACCTAATCCCTTTATGCAAAATCAACCTTCAATGTAATATGGGACATCTTTATCAAATCCCCCAATGAGTTCATCCAATCCATTGGTGGCCCAAAATACATATGTCCCATCCATCACCAACCCAACTCAAAACAATCCCTTGATCACAAACCCCATCAACCAAGGTAACACCTTGGTCCCATCTCAAGTACAACAAGGGAACCCCCTACTCTTTGGACAAGGAAACTCTTTCGATCAATTGCAAGGGTTGAGCGTGCCATTGTCATTGCAATACCTAATGGATCCATTATCATCTTTCCCCTCAGTCCCTCCCATCATGAAAAATCAAATGGGACCTCAAACTTACATTCCTCCATCCCAATCCACCATCTTATAAGGAATGTTAAACCAAGGGAACCCCCAACCTCTCATCAACAATCTCCAACCCCCGCAAAACATCCACCCAAAACCATCATAGATATCCCAACAAATAACTAATCCTATATTACAAGCACATGTCTTAGCTTTACAACAAGCACAACAGGCTTATCAGCAATCCATCCAACAACAACAACAACAAAAAGTAGCCTTAGCAGCACAACAACAACAATCATCCCTAGCAGCACAATAACAACAACAATAAGTAGCCTTAGCAGCACAAAAACAACAACAACAATAGTAAGCAGCCTTAGCAGCATAGCAACAACAACAAGCCCAACAGTAAGCCCTAGTGGCCCAACAACAACAACATCATTCCTAATATAATCCTCAATAGAACATTGTCAATACAAACATATTACGAACATGTATGCCTCTAGCATAATCACCATCACAATATCCTACACCACCATACTCACCATACAACACCCCATCATACCAAAAACCCACATACAATTCATCCACCATCCCACAATATATGTTCCTCCACCAAACTCACAAGACGATGTAGCATCGCAACTTAAGGCATTAACCCAAGAAATACAAGATCTTCATATGGGAAAGATGAAGAAACCCCATACACAGAACCTATGCCCATATCCCTTTGACCAAAACATCGCAATGATACCATTCCCTCCCGACTTTGAGGTCCCCAAATTTGATAAATACAAAGGGAGAGGAAGTCTTATGGACCATATCAAATATTTTAATGTCATGTGTATGGAGGTCACCTACAATGAGTCTTATTTGATGCGCTTCTTTCCACGAAGCTTGACAGGCCCAACCATCGATTGGTTTTCTCAATTACCTCCAGGTATCAAAACCTTCAAAGAAATCATCGATAAATTCATAGATCACTTCTCCTTTAATCTTGACATGGATGTAAGCCTAGAAGAGTTGTATACTCTCAAATAAAATAAAGGAGAATCTTTCGCCAATTTCTTACAACATTGGAGGAAAATGGCTAGTAAGAGCAAGTGGCCAATTCCCGATGAACAACAAGTGGGGATCATCATATCGAATATAGATCTAGATCTATCCTTCCACTTGAAAATGCAATGCATTACCTCTTATGACGAGCTTTTCAAGCTAGAGCCCTTAACATCGAGAAAGCTCTAATATCATAGGGAAATACTCAAGCCTACAAAGACAACCACCCATCAACCAACTCAAACGACAAGCCTTGTGTCTGGGCTAAGAACAAGATGATGACAAATGATGGAGTGTTAGTTGCTAAGGTGGTCCTAAGTGCTCCTAGGAAAAACAACAATCAAATAGCTAATGTTCAACCCATTGTGCAGCAAACAACACCATCACAAAATAATTAGATCAACAACACCAAAACACAACAAAGATGGACACCTAGCAAGAACAACTATCTAAAAAGCAAGTACACACAATTGTCAGAACCTATTGAGATAATCATGAAGAAATTGGTAGAGTCAAACCTAATAACACTTCCAAATTTCAAAAACTACCAAGAACCATAGGATAAACCACCCTGGTACAATGAAAACGATCTCTGTGACTTTCACAAAATCAAAGGATACAAAATATTGAGTCGCATGAGGCTCAAAAATGTTATATAAGATCTCATTAAGAATGAGGACATATCTGTTGAGGTACTAGCCAGCAACCAGGATCTCAAGATATACAAGAACCCTATTCCATATCATAGCAAAGGAAATAACACTAGAAAAGCTAAGGATTACACAAACGTGTAGCATACCTATTTCAATGTGGTCACTTCCTATGATAGTGTCATCACCGTCATCACCATCAAATGGCCTAGTGCAGAGTGTGGAGTCACCATATGACATGGCAAAGTCACCATCCAAGGAGTCTCATCTCAATCTAGGGCACAACCTACTTTGCCAAAATCAAACCATAGCAAGTACAATCTTCTAGATCAACTTAAGAAGACCCCCAGACAAATTTATATCTTGGAACTATTGAGGCTATCCCTCGCACATAGGGAAATCTTAGAGAAGGCTTTATCTTCATAATTTTTCCTTGAGGATATTGATACAGAACAGTTCCAAGCTATGGTAGGGAATATCACTAATCATCTTCTTACCTTATTAGAACAAGACCTACCATCACAACCATCTCATAACCATGCTTTGCACCTTGAGGTCATTATTCATAAGAACAAGGTTAAAAGAGTCTTAGTAGATGGAGGTGTTGGTTTGAAAATTTTCAACCTTCAATTGATCAAAAACTTGGGATATTCTGAAGATGCTATTGAGAAAGCAAAGGGTGCCACCATCAAAGCATATGACGATCAAGAGCGGGTATCGCAAGGCATCATCCCACTACCCATCCAAGTGGAACCCATCATTGTAGAGACTACATGCCAAGTGTTAGACCTTGATCTTCCCTACAACATCCTACTTGGCCGACCATGGATCCATGCCCTACAAGTTGTAGCTTCAACCTACCATCAATGTGTAAAGTTTCCTTTTGAAGGCAAAGAAGTTACCATCCATGGAGATCTTAAACCTTTTTACTACTGTAAGAATCCTGAGGCCAAGTTTTACAAGATATCCCAAATCCCTGAAAATGATGAATGGCCTACACCATCCTCCTCATTTATTGACCCATCGTCCCTTGCATCTACCTCAAAAACAAAAACACCCATGGTGCAGAACATTCCTGACATCAAAGCAGTAATCCAAGATGATGGTTGTGGGAACTACAAACTAACAAAAGATACTTTTGTGTTGGGGGAGCTACCTCTTTCTCCCAAGTCCCATGGGAAACCCACATCTAGCAATAAAGTCCCTGAAACAATAAAGATTGCAACTACTACCTTCACCAAGTGGGGGGATTTGAACAAAAAAGATGTCAACAAGGATGTCTCTAAACTGCTTTATCAAGATGAACGACCCATCCCTGTTCTTCCCATGGAAGATGACTAAAAAGGCTTGTATCTAACGAAGGGGTCGGGGTATAACAAGAATGAGAAACTAGGACAAAATGACAATGGTTTGCTAAAACCCATCATTCTTGAGAAACGCCCAAAGAATCTTGGCCTAGTTTGTACTACTAGTAAGGTTACCCTTCTTGGAAAAGGTACTTTTGCTAAATGGGCTAAGGCTTCCTCTTGGTTATCGACATCACATGATACTACCCTAGATGACTTCCCCCTTGATTTTGCCGACCTATTTGAGAATAACTCTCTCTTCATGATATCCACAACATCCTTCGCCCTGAGCGATCAACCGACTGAAATAAGCCTAGTCTACCCACAACTCATTGACTGGGATCAACAAGGACCACTGATTCTAGATTTATTCGAAAATAATGAAGCAATCTCGGAGTTCATGGGAATTCGTGACAACTTACCATGGGTAGATCACAAATCTATTTTTGATATAGATCTAGACACAGGGGTGTACTATGGGGAGACGATTGAATCCTTCAATTGCAAAATTGATGATATGTAACTAACATGCAGATCTTTGAGTGAAAACCACATTGTGGCACTTTTTGATCCTAAAATAATAAAAAGAAAGGATGCATACGAGGGTGAAATCCTCCCTGAGGTTCCCAAGGATGAGCGATTCAATCTCCCCCTTAGTGCAATGCATCTAGAGAAGTCAACAGTTCTAGCAGAAAAGGCCACTCCAGTCAATGTGGGAATAGAAGAAGCACCCAAGATCACTTTCTATGTTGAATATTTGTTGAATGAAGAACATAAAAACCTAGCAGCGTTCCTGAAAGAGTGAAAAGCCAACTTTGCATGGTCATACATAGATATGCCAGGGCTTGATCTAGAAATGGTTGTGCATCATTTAGCAGTTTATCTTGAAGCCAAACCAATGAAGCAAAAATTAAGAAAGATGCACCCTCAAATAAAACTCCTGGTCAAACTTGAGTTACAAAAGCTTCTTGACATTGGATTCATCTAATCGATAGATTATCTTGAGTGGGTTTCTAATCTGGTACCAGTTTCCAAACCCACTGGGGGCATTAGAATATGCATGAGTTTCAAATACTTGAACAAGGCATGCCCGAACGATGATTTCCCTCTGCCTAACATCGACATTATCGTTGATTTAACAGTTGGGCATGAAATATTGTCACTCGTGGATGGTTTTTTGGGCTATAATCAGATCATGATCACCAAGGAGGATCAACACAAAACTGCATTCACTTGTCCATGGAGAACATATTGTTGGAACATGATGCCATTTGGGCAGAAGAATGTAGGAGCGGCCTATCAAAGATAAATGAATCTCATCTTTCATTACATGATCCACAAAATAATCAAATATTATGTGGATGATATTTTGGAAAAATCAAGGAAAAGGAGTGAGTAGATAGAAGTCTTAGGGCCCATCTTCAATAGACTTGAAGAGTATAAGGTATGACTAAATCCAAAAAAGTGTGTCTTTGGGGTTACATCAAGAAAACTTATTAGCTACGTTGTATCACAAAGAGGGATAGAAATTGATTCAACAAAAGTGAAGGCCATCCTAGACATGGACCACCACAAACATTGAAGCGGCTAAGAGGGCTACAAGGAAGGTTGCAATCCATCAAAAGGTTCATAGCGCAATTATCAGATAAAATTCACCCTTTCTCGCATCTTCTCCATGAAGGAATAACTTACAAGTGGGACAAGAAGTGCGATAAATATTTCTAGCATATCAAGGACTTCCTATTGACACCTCCATCACTCATGCTACCAATACCAAACAAACCATTGATCCTATATATCTCAACAACATCAGCAACACTAGGTGCTCTTCTAGCACAACATGATGAAAATGGAAAGAAAAGAGCTATCTATTATATTAGCAGGACCTTGGTAGGTTATGAACTAAAATATTCATCCATTGAGAAGGCATGCTTAGCGGTGGTTTTTTCTTCATTAAATTTTAAACATTACATGTTATCCTATCAAATAAATCTTATTGCAAAGATTAACCCATTGAAATACATGTTATCCAAAGCAACTCTTATTGGGCGAATGGCCAAGTGGGTGATGATCTTGACTAAATTTGGCATAAAGTACGTAGAGCACAAAGTAATCAAAGGATAAGTGATTGCAAACCAACTAGCAGAAGCACCTATCTATGCAGAGAACCCTTTGATATTTGAATTCCCTGATGAATCAGTGTTCCTTGTCAATATAACCAATCAGTGGAAAGTGTACTTTGATGGACCGTTCACCCAACATGGATCAGGGGCAAGTATTCTATTTGTCACCCCTCAAGGTGATTGCATTCCAAAGTCATACAAACTATCGTTTCCATGTAGTAACAACTTTGTTGAGTATGAAGCCCTGATAACTAGTCTAAGGATAGTAGTTCAATGGAAGATACAAGAGATGAAAGTCTATGGAGACTCCTAGTTGGTTATCAACCAAGTCAATGACGACTACCAAACTAAGGATGAAAAGCTTACTCCTTACAAGAAGATGGTAGAGAATCTTAAGGACCTTTTCATTGACATAACTTTTGAGTAGATTCCTTGCATGAACAACCAAGCAACAGATGTTATGGAAATAATTGTCCATCATTGTTAGACATGCCACACAATGTCCTTCAATGTGAATTCTTGGTAGAACGACTTCTTGTACCAACTTTCAAAATCCCCAAATCTAAATTTACGTGTGTCATTGTTGGTCCTGGTTCCCCAAGGTATCATGATATATTCACATACCTTAGCAAAGGAACCCTCCCAACTAATATCACCTCTAGCCTTAAAAAGACCTTTGTTAAAAATGCATCCCGATTTGTGATCCTAGGTGATACCTTATACCACCGAAGCATTGAGGGGACATTACTGCGATGTCTTAACCAAGAGGAAGTCTCGATCGCTTTAACAAAAGTACATGATAGCATATGCAGTTCCCATTCTAGTGGTATGAATTTAGCTAAGAAACTATTGAGGACGAGGTACTACTGGCCTACCATGGAAAGAGAAGCCTATCAGCACATGTAGAAGTGTGTCCAGTGTCAACAGCATGGAGATCTTATTCATGCTCCAGCTCAGGAGTTACAACCGATGGTCACACCTTGGCCTTTCTCGCAGTGGGGACTTGACCTCATAGGAAAGATTAATCCTAACTCATCTAATGGCCACAATTTCATCATAACAGACACTGAATACTCTACCAAATGGGTTGAATCCATTCCTATGACCTACATAACGGGGAAGCAAATTGCCAAATTTATCTTGAATTACCTTATCTTGTCGTTATGGTGTTCCACAAACCCTTATCTTAGACAATGGAACACCCTTCAAGAACCAAGATGTGAAATAACTATGTCAAATATTCAACATCCAACATTGATTCTCTACCCTGTATTATCCCCAAGGCAATGGTCAAGCTAAGGCTACAAACAAGACCATTTTGAAAATCCTAAAGAAAACAATCAATGAAGCTAGTTGTGACTAGCATCTATAGTTAAATCTCACCCTCTGATCCTATCGAACGAGTATCCACATGCCTACAGGTGCAACCCCTTTCTCCTTGGTCTACGGATCAGAAGCCATCCTGCCTATCGAGGTCGAGCTTCCCTCACTATGAGTATCACTATAGAACCCGATCAATGATGAAGAATATAGAGTATCTCGACTAAATGAGCTAGAATTCTTGGATGAGCATTGTCTTGACGCCCTTAATCACTTGCAAGTAATACCAAAATGAATTGAAACAGGGCTATAACAAGAAGATCAAGTGTCAGTCTTTCCAAGTAGGGGATCTTTTCCTAAAGCAAAATCAGAAAAATCTTTTAGATCAGGATAGTAAAGGAAAGTTTGAGTCTAACTAGTTAGGTCCCTTCTGAAATTTTGAGCTATAGATCAAGAGCATATCAATTATCAACACCTGAAGGTGAACCCTTGCAGGAACCAACCAACAACCTACATCTCAAAAAGTTTTATGCTTAAGCTTGAAGGGTATAAATCTAGAAAATACAAAAAAAAAAAAAAAATGATCAAAATCCACAAAAATAAGAAAAAGGATTGAAAATAGTAAAGAAAAAAATCATCCTCTAGTGAAAACCACTTCGGTGGTGCTTTGGGAAAGTACCTTGGTGAAAACTTGGCAAATGGGCACCTTGCATAAATAAAGCACCTCCATCTATCTTTGGCTCTTTGCATCATATCCATCCATCGCATCATTCATCCTATTTATTCCATCACCCATCCATGTCTATATCATAGTTTGATACTGTGAAGTATCCACTAGTAGAAAAAAATCAATACATGACTCAAAAAAACTACTAAAAATTGGTCACGTGACCATTAGTTTGGTCACGTGACCATTAGTTTGGTCACATGACCATTAGTAGTTTATTGCCAGTCATTTATAACACGACCAAATTCATGACTAAACCATTTTTAGTCATTTATTGGTTGTTTTGATTGATCAATTTGGTAGTATATTTAGTCATTAATTTAGTCATTGATTGTTGTTAACTAGTCATTTATTTATTCATTGTAGTTGTTTATTTATTCATGGTAGTTATTTATTTAGTCATGGTAGTTATTTAATTAGTCATTGTAGTGATTTATTTAGTCATGGTAGTCATTTATTTTAGTCATGGTAGTCATTTATTTAGTCATGGTTTAGTCATTTATTTGGGTGAATCGGTGATTCAAGTTACAAATCAAATCTAACTTAATTAATCCTCACAAATTTATGCATATAAACTTCAAGTATCATAGATATTCAAATTTTGAGAGAAACACCATGAAATGAAGACTAAAATGCTTGAACAAATATGATTGATCAGACACAAATAGATCACAAATCAAGGAGCCACAACACATTATTTATGAGTCTAGAAATTTACTTCATTAAGCCTCATTGGCAAATCAAAACCTCAATGGTTACAGCCTCATTGAAAATTCAAAACATATAAATGATAATGATTGTTTTATAACATTTATTGAAGAATTCAAAAAGGCATAAAAACATAGAATCACTCTATATCAATGGATTTCTTTCCTTGAAAGTTTCATTTAGATTTGAAACTCAAAAACCAAATGAAACTTAAGAACCTTTACAACAGTTATACTTTGCAGATCTTTACAACACGATAGTACACTAGAAGTCTTTCTGGGCCTTGAGAAAAACATCCCAGTAAATGCAAAAGATTTTAGTGATGAACATTTGAGATGAGCTTCACTTCAATTTTGAATTGAAGTTAATGCATGGCTAAGCTGAGAATGGGCTAATGATAGCTTCTTCACTGCCACTACTTTTCCACAGTTCAATGTGCCTTGCAACCAAACAAATTATCACTAAAATATATTGCATCAAATATCTTTATATGTTCTTAGTATCAGCATGAAGAATTAAAATAGTTATTTTGATTCAGAAAACCAACAAATTTGCTTCTGCTAACTTTTTCCTGATTGACTAGATAAATAAAGTCCAACGGCCAAGTTAAATGTGAAAATTACATAAATAATACTTTGGACTTGAAGCTAATGTTAATACCAAATGGAATGTTGCACTCAGACTGTTGGCAGTGAATGAGTGTAAACACCTCCAATAATGATTTAAAAGATCTGAGTTTATTTTCATTACACTTCATTCTAACCATCATACTTATAAAAATAGTATTGAATATATGGTTGGGTAAAATTATCATGCCACTTATTTCAAAGTGGTAGCCCACATACTTTTAATCAAAGAGAAACAAATACACTCAATTCATTCCTCACAAAAATAAGTTCATGGGCATGTCTTCATCCCATAAAAGAACTGTCCCAACTTTGTAAAAAATTATTAACACAAAAATCAAAATATATGACTAAGAGACAAAATTGTACATCATATATTGACTCAACTATCTCAATGAGTTTATTATCACATGCAAAGCATTCCTATTGTTTATGTGAATACTAAATATTACAACATTGTGAATAAAATTAAAGAAATAACGAGAAACTTGGGTCACATTAAGAATAAAGAAATTGGCAAATTGGCAAAGAAACAAATAGTTGCAAATTAAACAACAATTCATAACTAAAATGAAGTTATCTTCATTATATATGCATTAATGAAAATGAAATTTATAAACTCACCAGAATGTTCAAAGATTATAATTTTCCTAGCATTTTCAACTATCCTTGAGAAGTAAAGCGCAAGAAAAGCAACCCATAACAATTTATTTTCCATTGCAACTTCCTTCAAGACACACCCAAACAAATCCATGAGCCTAAATTTCCTGGGCACTTAAAAATGCATAATGACGAGCATTCTCTCATACACAATGAAAAAAATTGTGGTGTAGAGCTCAACATATGCTCTTGAGAGTGAATCCCACACAAGACCTGACAATGAATAAAGTAGGTACAAGATAGCTATGCAGGCACACTGAGTCATTTTTTGCTAGAAGTCAAGAATATGCTCACTTTGGGATCCTTAGAAGCCATTGTTTCCAATACCTTTAAAAAGAAGTGTGTGTGGTATCGTGCCTGAGATGGTCCTATGACTATCTATGTTTCTACATTTGGTGACATATCTCATTCTTCTGCTATCCAAGATCAAAATTTGTAAGATATCTCAAAATTACGGCTTCCTCACCTTGTGAAGATAACTAGACATGATTGAACACCTTGTTCAAACAAAAAAAAGTATGCAGATGTAATGTAAGGAACACAAACCAAATTGTGGTGCAACCATTTTGTTTTCCCAATCTTGTGTGTAGTTCTCATTTCCTTGTTGGTATTCACCTTTCACTTCTCCAATTTGGCGAGCTGCAGCCTGAAAATAAGGTTTCGACGAGGGTTTTAGAGTATGTTTTTAAAATGAAAATTACAGTCAAGATCCTAATACTGAGCACATTTAGCTTTTAACATTAGGGCATCCTTTTACCTGCATTTTTTTGCTACTTTCCCCTCTGCTATTGGTTTCGACTCCTCTAAACTCTTCCTCACTGGTATTGGTTTCGGCTCCTCCAATTTTGCTTTGTTTGTTGATGTTTCCCGCTTCCTTAGGGTTTGTTTCTCACTTCCTAATTTCAAATTAGCAATAAATATCCCCCTTATGCCCCCAATAAATTACAATATTATAATATAATATTATAACATAATATTATAATATTATTATAATATAATATTATAATATTATTATAACATAATATTATTATAATATAATATTATTATAACATAATATTATAATATTATTATAATATTATAATATTATAATATAATATTATAATATAATATTATAATATTATAATATAATATATAATTTATTTATTTTGATCGGTAATAGAGTAATTTTATTAATAAGAGATAAACGATTTACAATTAAAGAGACCAGCCAAACCCAACAACCAGGCTGTAGAACAAAAAATAGCAGAACAACCCCAACCACCCAAAACCCATACAAAATATATACCAATTAAAGGTCCCCAGGGTTCAAACCCAAGCTACCAGGCCCAGGGTTGAAGCCGCAAAGCAAACATGGGCAAAACAAAGCACCCCATCCATCAATCCTCCCAACACCCAACTGGGCGAAACCAAGACCAATCGCCCAGGCAAAAAAAGGAGTAGCCATCAACACACAAGAGACTAGCCCACACCAAAAACTAGAGATGAGCACAATCCCTGGATACAGCCGTACATGAGTCACCCACACGTAGGCCAAAAAACCAAAAAATGCCACCACCATCCTAGCCATACTAACGCCCAGCCGATGCCCGATGAACCCCACACCTTGGCTACGAGTGCTTCTTCTTCGGGACCGAAGCCGGGACACCACCCACTGCGTGACCTAAAGCAACATCATGTCTTCGCAGGACAAGCTTCAGATTCTCCCAAGCAACCAGCATTTCCAACCTGTAGGCATCTTTGTCGAGCCTCATCCGTCACCTCACAAACAGAACGACCCCAAGATCCTCCGCATCCTCCATATCTTCAAACCCTTCGAAAATGTCATACCCCACACCCGAGACAGCCCACTCCAGAAAGGGGTCCATCCCCAATAGCAATTGCTTGTCAAAGAGTGACACCATGACCCACCTAATTGTCTTCACATCCTCATTTAACTCTAGACCCCACAAAAAAAGCATTGAGGCGATGTCGACGTTGATTCTCCTTCTATGCGTTGCCTCCATGAAAAGATTTCCCAATGCCTCCAAAATAGCCTCCACCATGTCCTCAAACGGCCTCTTCAAAATAAACTTAAGGCGAAACCTAGATGCCAGGCCGAAAAACTCCTTCTATTGCAGCGTATTTTTGAGCGAATACATTGCCTCCATCGCGACCTGTAGCAATTCCCAAACACCAACCACCCTGTAAAATTAAAAGAAGGGATAACAACCCAAGCAAGTTGGAAATCCATAAATAGACCAACCCAACGTGCCAAGTACCACCACCCGAGCTACGCCTGTCAAATAAATAAATGCAGATCTACCTTCGTCATCAGCCACCAATACGCCACCCCAAGAAGCATAACCGAAAAGACATTTCCCCTCACCCAAGGCCAACCAACACATCCTAGAAATTTGGGCATCTGAATTCGTACCCAAAAATTTGTCAGGAGGACAATAGCCTGCCAACAACCGTTAATTCATGATTCGCAAGGAATCATGAAAGGAACACCTCTCCACCGCATTAACACACCTTCAGAAAATCCACCTCACTCCACGACTGTAAAGGGTCAACCCATACACCTCAACTCGACCCCTCTAACATCACATCTCTCAGATCTTCAAAATGCGAGTCACCTTCGGTGGCAAAGGTGACAGCCCAGTTGGACATTCTATCAGCTTCATGATTACCCGCTCTCTGAATATGGCTTAACTTGAAATCATCAAAACCTTCAAGCTTCTTAGAAATTGCCCTAACCAAGTTCTGCAAGTGTCACGCCTTTTCACCCCCATTAGCAATAGCTTGGATGATAACCATAGAGTCACCCTCAAGGTGCACTTTGCGCACCCCCAAAGACCAAGCAAACCCTACACCAATGAAGGCTACCATAGCTTCAGCTGTATTATTAGTCCCGAGAGCAAGCCTCTTAGCCCCAAAAGCCAGTAAATTGCCATGCCAATCTCTAATTAAGGCATCCACTCCTGAGGGACCGGGGTTGCCTTTAGAGGCCCCATCAAAATTCACCTTGTGCCATCCCAAAGTCGGTCATTCCCACAAGACATCCATACTAGCAGGTTTCTCCCCCACAACCTCACTAACATGACCAAGTCTAATCTTTATTTCTGTTCATTCTCTTTGCACACCTTGATCCCCCACAGTGAACAAAATCCTCGACCCCAAGCTTGTGACGTTGCATTACCTACAACCTCTTCAATAGTAGAATCAATTCTACCCAACAAACTCTTTAAACCTTCCTTTTTATCTAGAAATATTCTCCTATTTCTTTCCTTCCAAA
Organism: Sequoiadendron giganteum; assembly: GCA_007115665.2. Taxonomy (NCBI): domain Eukaryota; kingdom Viridiplantae; phylum Streptophyta; class Pinopsida; order Cupressales; family Cupressaceae; genus Sequoiadendron; species Sequoiadendron giganteum. Next base: position 673,723,040 of record CM021103.1, on the reverse strand, counting down.
TCTCCCACACCATAATAGATGGCCTACACAACCAAATATTTGACAAAACCGATTTTCTATGCACAGAAGGCCAGCCTTCAAAGACTTCTTTTAGAGTCCTCTGGAGAAGACCATGCCAGCCTAGTTTCCTTCTGAAGTGATCCCAACATTCAAAAGCAACATGACACTGACAAAGCAAATGGTCCACCGATTCTTCAGCTTTTTCACACATCACACACTTTGTAGGTCCAACAAAACCAAGTCATTTCCTTCTCTCCCTAGATAGAATCCTTCCCTTCACCGCAAGCCAAGCAAAGGTGCCCGCCTTCTGAAGATAGACCCTACTCCAATAGAGATTCTTCGCCCAAAAGATATCACCCTCATGCTGATCCAAAAGCTGATAACCCACTTTAACCAAATAATTGCCATTTTTAGAGCCACAACAAGCCACTTTGTCATCAACATCTGACAAAAAAAACCTTTCTTTCCCTAAATATGTTCATCATACAAGTCATTTTTTGTATAGATAAACCTTCACCCTCCACCTTCTTCCACACCCACTCCCTACCGAAGGCATCTGACTTCAACTCCACATAATCCCGAACTTTAGCACCCCATTTTTGAATCATTATGTTTCTAATCTCCTATAAGCCAATATTATCCTTCAACACAGGATGCCCATCCCAAGAGTCATCCCAAAAATTTGCTTTCCTCTCGTCCCCGAGTTGCTAAGAAATATGATTTGAAATGACCGGCCTACATGAAATAATGAAATTCCATATAGCCGACCCTTTAGGTGGGTTCCGAATGGTGAAGATCCTGTGATTCTCATTAGAATCCAAATATTTGGCCTTGAGAATTTTCACCCAGAGGAGATCCGGTCGCGCATACAAATTCCACACCAATTTGGCTCCCAGAGCTTCATTCATCACTTGCCATTGTCTCAAACCAGCACCACCTTTTTCTTTTGGATGACAAAAATTTTCCCAAGCTAAGAGGGGAATCTTGTCATGTTCACTAGCACCATTCCAGAAAAAATTTCTCATTCGCTATCCCACAGCATTTACCACTTTCTTGGGAATTTTTAGACACATCATGGAATGCACCGAGATTGTTGAAACCATTATTTTTAGCATTAAAAGCCTTCCAACAGTAGTGAGCCACTTACTCTTCCAACCATCCAATTTTTTCAAAAAGGCATCCACTAAATCATGCCAGATTTGTGGCTTACTAGCACCCCCAAACAAGGGGATACCCAAAAACTTACTGGGGAGAGTGTCTGGCTTCATGCCAAGCTTTCGGAAAACATCTTACTACTTAGGAACAGGAGTATTAAAGAAAAAAACTTTTGATTTGCTCCAATTGATACGCTGCCCAGACGCTTTGCCATAATCATCCAGGGTATCCCTCATCACTCTAGCTTCATGGAGGAAAGCCTCTCCCATCAAGAAGGTGTCATCAGCAAATTGCAAGTGCGAAAGAGGATCAATGCCCTCAGCAATTTTGATCCCCTTCCAAAGCCCAGAACTACATTTCTTTGAAATAAGCCTTCCTAAAACCTCAGCCAGGATAATAAAAAGAAAGGGAGAAATAGGATCCCCTTGCCTTATCCCTTTGCTGGAATCGAAAAACCCCTGAGGGTTCCCATTAACAAGAACAAAAAAATGAGGGGAACAAATGAAGCTCCTAATCCAGGCCACCCACCTTGAAGAGAAACCAAAATTTTCAAGGACCTTCAATAAGAAATAATGATTAACTTCATCATAACCACGTTTTATGTCCAACTTAACCAACATTCTTTCAAAGTTCACCAACCGAACAGAGTGAATAGTTTCATGGGCCACAATAATGCCCTCAAAGATTGATCTGTTAGGGGAAAAGCCACTCTGCTCCACCAAAATAATTGAATCCAAAACCTTTTTTCGATGGTTACCTGCAACCTTTGTGATAATTTTATAAATTATGTTGCATAGAGAAATCGGTCTAAAATATTCAAAGGTTTCAGTCACCTGCCTTTTAGGGATCAGATCAATGAAATTGTTATTGAAATCTTTGAGCACAAACCCATCTCTTCTCGATTCCTCCACCACTTCCCAGATATACGTTGCAAAAATGTCCCACAATTTTTGGAAAAAAATTGCAAAAAACCCATCAGGGCCTGGGGCCTTATCACCCCCCAAACCAAAAACAACCTTCTTCACTTCACCCATTGAGATTTCCCCCATCAGCATCTCATTCTGAGCATCAGACACACAAGTTGGAATCACATCCAGGATACTGGGATTCTCTAGAAACCCACCCTGGTCAGTAGAAAAATCCTTCTGAAAGAAATGAACCGCAGCCTTTTTAACCTCATCAACCGAATTCCTAACCATTCCAGAAGCATCCTTAATTGAAAATATCTTATTGCAGGATATTTGCAACTTTGCGGAGTTATGAAAAAATTGTGTTACGGTCCCCATCTTTAAGCCAAGTCTCTCTAGATTTCTGTCCCCAGAAAACCTCCTCCCTAGCCAGGGCTTCAGCATTCTCTTTGTTCAAGCTTTTCTCCAAGGCAAAATCCTCCTCATCCATTCCAAGTTTGATAACTTTGGAGTGTAGATTATTCAATTTCTCTTCCAACCTAAATTTTTCAGTGAAAATATTTCTAAAAGACTCCATGTTGCACTGTTTGAGTTGCTCCTTAAGAAATTGAAGCCTTTTGAAAAAATGAACGCTTTGTTGCCATCACGAGCCAAAGCCTGCTACCACCAACTAGGGTAATGGTCCAAGCCCGAAATCGGCATAATTTCAGCCTCACAAGTCTAGTTTTGAGAAGCCCAGTTCCCAACCAGAAATAAATGATCCAACTTCTTAGCAATATTAAGGAATCCATTCCTTCGATTGGTCCAAGTGAAATCCCCACTTCTAAAAGGAAGTTCAAATAGGCCATTCTTAACAACAAAATCACTAAAGTTTTGTTGTTTTTGACTAGCCCAACACACACCTCCCCTTTTATCAAACGGCCTCGAGACCACATTGAAATCACCACCCAAAACAAACAAACTTTCTTCCCCTGCACCTAAGATTGCAAAGATGTCACACCAAAGATCCATCTTCAAATTATTATTAATAGGCCCATACACATTTATAACCGAGAAAACAGTCCCAAGCTGCTTGGATTTAACACTCAGCCACTGCGAATACCTATCTTGTTGGCTGAGTTGAACCTCAACAATAGATCCATTCTATAGTACCCCCAATCCCCCCGAAGCACCCACAGCTCCAGAAAGAAAGCAATTCCATTTACTAAACTGTCTTTTAAAACAATCAAAATCCTCCTCCTTTATTTTTGTTTCCTGAAAAAGAACCAGATCCAGTCTCACTTGATCAAAACAAAATCTTTTGATCAAATGCACCTTGTTAGGGGCATTGTAGCCCCTGACATTCCACGATAGGATTTTCATGGTTGTCGAGAAAAGGCATAGCCTTTTCCCGATCTCAATTTTCTCTATCCGACAGCATTGCCAGCCAGCTCCAATCTCATTCGATTAGTTTTTGGTCCCCACCTCTTCTTTTCGCCAATCTTCACCTTTAGATTGACCACATCCGACTGTTCAATCATCCTCTTTTCCACTATACCAATACCCTCATTCATACCTAACAAGTCCTTTGATTTCTCCTCCTCATCTGAGATTAAGTCTGACTCAGAATCTTCCATAGCTCCTCCACTGTCCCTCGCTTCTTTAAACTGACTTTCAAGATTTCGAATGGGAGATATTTGAATATCCTTAAAAATGCCCACCTCTTCATTAACCTTAGGAATTCCCAGTTGGGGGCTAACATTGAGCGGACCAGCACATGCATTGTAATCACCATTGTTCACATCGTCATCAGGTTTCTCACCTCGATTACAACTGACAACAGCCACATTGTTAGGCTTTGGGGGGGAAGACATGTCTTCACTACTTTTCACTTCAATTCTTTCAACTACTTCCTCAATCTGTATAGTAGGAGTTGAGATTGGGATCGGTTCAGAAGGAAATTTCCTTTCCCCGAAAAACTCTTTCAGCCCCTCATCCAAAGCCATAACCCCCAAGTTATCAGAAGGAGATGGCTCCAAATTCTTCACATCCAAAACCACACTATTTTTAATGCCTAAATCAACAGCAGGTTTCTGAATCTTCTCCAATACTGCCTCACCCCTTGGCTTCCCCATCGATCCACTGACAAGATGTTCATCCAAGCATTCCCAAATCAATTTATTCCATTGGGATTCGCCATCCACTGGTTCTAAAAGCCTAATCACCTCCTTTCCCAAGAGATTTTGAGAGGTTTCTTTCCCTTTTCCAAGAAAAGGGCCTTCCCCTGCCCCGTAACAATTTCCAGGATGCCCTGTGCAAGGGTCAGAAAACTCATCAACCTTCACCGATTGGCGCCATTCACCTTCCCCAGATTTCAATTCTAGAATTTTTGGTAAAGGGGGGAAAGCTTGCAGCATAATACAAATCCTTGGATACATGCTAAAATCCGATTTATCAACCACTTCCTCAACCTTCAAAAAAACACCTAGTTTATTACCAATTTGTTTCAAAGTGTCCAGACCCCAATACTCCTGAGGTAGGTTTTTGAGTTTCACCCAGATTGGCATTTCCCTCGTGACTGTCGAATTAGGATTGGAATTCGATATCCAGTGCATAATAAAAAAAACCCCAACCCTCCATAATGAAGGGACCATTGGTTAGGATCCATTCCTTATCCCTCGCAGATTGGCACGTAACCAAATAAAAACCATTCTTGAGCATTTTTAGACCATAGGTTTTCCCCTAGTGAGTATCACACCAGGCCCTAATTTTTGAGAAGGTTGGCCATTTCCCTCCCCATTTCATAAAAAAGGCATTTGCTTTCAGAAAGCTAACATTGTCGTTTCAGTCTCTATCACCTACTAATAGCAACAATACTGAGGGAAGCTTAGGAGTTACCTTGCTTGAGCTTGCCAGGCTCGCTTGATTTTTGGGTCTCCAGAACTTAGCCTGAATCTCGGGGATGTTCACCTTTTTGGATAGAGTCGTCGAACAAAACCTTTCCCCATTTCGCACTTCCTTCCCAATATTCCCATTCGCCATCACTGGATGCACAACCCTCTCACTTTGAATGCCCGGAGCCTTCCATGCCCCATTGGGACCACACCTTCGATGTTGCGACCCAAACCTACCTCTTCAGTTGTTGAAAGGCCATCGGTACATGGCCTCTCTACCATACTGAAAACTCTAGTGCCCCCTGAAACCCCGAGGGTTCCTAGGGTTCTGCAGCTGCTCCTTTCGCTGCTTAGCCATGCACATCATTATTTTTGAAGGTGACCCCAAAGGATTTAATATAATATTATAATATTATTATAATATAATATAATATAATTATAATATTATAATATTATACATTATAATATAATATATATATAATATAATATTTTATAAATATAAGAAATATAAAAAGTCGAGATGTCCACGAGTAGAGTAGAGAAAAACGTTGTGAGTCCAATTCGCTCGGAAGGATCGAAAACTAGCAAAGGGTCGAAGGATGGCGAGCGTGCCTCAGGACAGGAGGGAAAAGCTACAGAAATTTGGGCAGATAAGGTTATCGAAGCAGAACCCGATGAAACCCCATCTCGAGTAAACAATCATATACCACAATGGGTATTTTCAAATGGAAGGTGGGTAGATTGTTGCCACCCTCTATTCAAGGGACAATCTCCAAAACAGTAGGGGGACCAGAACCCACCTTGGACTCGGCACGACATGCCCCTAAGGGTACCAAAGGAAAAATATCAGAATGTTAGATTGGGGCGAGAAGGGCCACCATGGCAACAGCCTAATTGGAAACGCAGGGTTCCTACAAGCAAAAAATTTGGGGGCGAGGGGAACCCTAGCGGGGGATTGGAGCAACAAAGGCAAACTCGCAAACCTAATCAAGAGAAAAACCCTAGAAATGTGGAGACATAAAAAACGTTGAAGATTGATTTGACATAGGAAATCCACAAAGATGCAGAAATTCTAAGGGATTTTGGTTTCTTCTACCGATTCATAGGAGGCACCCCTGACAAGGTTTCTATTAAGAAGTGGATTAAGGAGAAATGGAAAACGGAAGTTTTGCTTAGATTCCTTCCAAAAAATGTCTTTGTAGTGGTTTTTGTAGACAAGGAATCCAAAAAGAAAATTACAGAAGGGGGGATATGGCATATGAACAATCTACCACTGTTTATGCAACCCTGCTGTCAGCATTTTGACCCCACCAAAATCTAGCCTTATGAACATCTGATATGGATCCAACTATACAATATTCCATTTGAATATTGGAATGGTGATTGTTTAGAAAAGATTGGGCGATCTTTGGGGACCTTGGTGCATATAGGCATGGATATCATAGACGGGGATCTATACAAATATGTCAAGCTGAAGATTGTTGCAATTAACCCGGTTCCTCAATCAATCATCTTAATGGTGAAGGGTGAAATTTGGGTCCAGGAGATTGAATTTGAAGAGGAGAAGAAATTATGCCTCAAATGTAGGTCAAGGAATCATCTTGAGGTGGAGTGCAAAAGCACGCAAGAAAAGGAGGAATGGAGCAAGGTGAGTAGGGAAAGGACTAATATGGTTTCTAACAGGCAGATGGTTCCCATTGTCACAAGTCCTCGTTCAGAGGAACCAAGCACCTCAAAAATTAAGGATCAAGGGATATCACAAACAGAACATGAAGATGTGGGGACAAGGGAGGCGGAACTCCCACAACAACATGTACCCAGCGTGATAAACTTGAAGGATCATTGGATGGAAGTTCTCTCTCTCGATACAAATGGATCAGATTCATAAATGGATCTTGGAGATGAGCTCGACATAAGGGAGGAGCGGTATATAACCCAGACTACAACTAACCACCTGGGCATGGGTAAACTCAGCAAAAAAGAGAAGGCGAGAGGAAGGAAATCCCTCAAGAAACTAAGAGAGGAGGAGGTGGCTACCAGAAATTATCCTAGCATCAAAACCTTTTTAAGTACCAAGGGAGGAAAGACCTCCCTTGGGAAGCAATGAAATTGACAACCTGGAATGTCAAGGGCTTGAAGGCCCCTGAAAAGCGACGTCCGGTAAGACGTCATCTTCAGTCATGTGCAAGCGACATAATCATGCTTCAAGAAACCAAGCTATCTCAAATAGAAACAAGTGTATTTTTGAAATATATTCGGTCATGGAATGGTCACTTCCAAGACTCGGTGGGTGCAGCAGGAGGAATCGGGCTAATATGGAAGGAGTCAGAAGTAACAATGGAAATACAGCATTCACACACAAACTGGTTAGCGGCAAAAAATTTTAGCATGAAACTTAACTGCAAATTCATACTCATCAACATTTATGGCCCGACCAGAACAGAGGAGAAAGCTGAGCTGTGGGCTGAGGTATTGAAATTCATATGGGGTCATACGAGGGAAAACTTCATAGTGGGAGGCAACCTTAATGCACTCCTGGATCTTTTAGAAAAGAGTGGGGGGATGAGGACTGAATCCCAAGCTTTGATTGACTTCAAGTTTCAAGATTGCTAGACCTCAAATGGTGTCTTTACATGGACCAATAGGCATAAGGACTTCACGGCAATTTCAAAAATGTTGGATAGGTTTTTGTTGTCCCTTGATTGGCACAAGTATTGTTCCACAATTGAGACACACATACTGTTTGTCTCTACCTCTGACCATTCCCCTATCGAACTTTCCTTGGATAGAGGATTAGTGCAAACAAAATCAACATTCAAGTTTATGAATATGTGGTGGCAGGATGAAGGGCTCTTGCGCTTGTTGGAAGAATGGTGGAATGAAATCAGGGTGGGGGGTTCGAATAGCTTCAAATTTATAAAAAATATTCAGCATTTAAAATGCAAATTGAAAGACTGGAACAAAGAAAAATTCATGAACATTTTCACAGAAAAATCTAGGATCGAATATAATTTGCAAGCCTTGAATGAGAAGGTGATAAGAGATGGTATGAGGAACGAGGAATTCATAAAGGAGGAGTTAAAAAGCGAGCTCGTAGAACTGTTGAAACGTGAGGAAATATACTGGAGGGATTAATCAAGAGAGGTCTGGCTTTGGGAAGGGGATCCAAATTCCAAGTTTTTTCATGCCTCAGTCCTTGCCCGCAGAGCCACGAATAAAATTGAAAGTATTCAGAACCGGGATGGTGCCATGAAGCAGGGAAGCATGGAAGTAGGCCAAGCGCGGTAGATTTCTTTAAAAATGTTTTGGGCACTCAGGATGGCATTAGTGTGGAGGAAGGCATCTTAGAATCAATTGAAAAAAGGGTAGGAAGTGAAGATAATGCTATGTTGTGCGAATCGGTTTCGCTAGAGGAAGTAAAGGTTGCTCTTTTTTAGATGCATCCCGATAAAAGCCCCGAGGCCAGATGGTTTCCCGGAAATATTTTTTCAAAATTGTTGGAGTTTCATAGGCAAGGACATCTGGTAATTGGTGGAGGATTTTAGGAAATAAAAAAAAATTCCAAAGACCTGAACAACATGGTCATTGCTCTAATCCCCAAAAAGGCAGAATGCAAATCTTTTAATGATTTCAGGCCCATTTCCTTATGTAACACGGTTTATAAAGTAATTGCCAAAGTTCTAGCAAACAAGCTCAAAAACATTCTAGGGAAGATTATCTCACCTGAGCAAAATGGGTTTGTGCCTTGGAGAGAAATAATGGATTGTATCCTGCTTAATAACGAGATGGTTCATTCCTTAAAAACTTATCACATGGAAGGAATGGTAATTAAATTGGATGTAAGCAAGGCTTACGACAAGGTAAGTTGGGATTTCTTGCTCAAAGTAATGGACTGCATGGGCTTCAATAGCCACTGGTGTTCCTTGTTCAAGCATTGCATATCAAATGTTAGATCCTCGATTCTAGTAAATGGGTCATTACATGGTTTTTTTACGGTCACTAATGGCCTGTGATAGGGGGACCCTTTATCCCCTTCACTTTTTGTGATTATGGTAGAAGCTTTAAGTTACGCCATTAAGCGTAGAAAACAAGTGGAATGGATTGGTGTAATGGTGGCCCCTAATGTGGAAAGGATAACCCATTCACAATTCACAGATGACACTACATTGTTTGGGGAAACAAGCATCAAGGAGGTGAAATGCATTAAGGTGACTCTAGATGCATACGAAAAATAGTCGGGCCAAAAAATGAACAAAGATAAATCAAGAATCTACTTCTTCAACACAAAGGCGATGATTTAGAATGCCATATCCTCCATTATGGGTTATCAAATTGAAAATATTTCGACTAAATTCCTTGGGATTCAGGTTACTGATGGAGCATGTAGATACAAGCATTGGGTGGAGGTGGTGGCTAAATGTAAAAGCAAGGCAATGTCATGGAAAAACAACTGGCTGACGCTGGCAAGCAGAATCACCGTGGCCAAGGTCATGTTATCAGCCATCCCAATCTTCACAATGGCATGCTATCTAGCACCCAAGAAGGTTGAGGAAGAACTCGAAAGAGTCTTGAAGAGATTCTTATGGGAAGGCTCCAAGGGTGAAAAAAAGATACCTCTAATCGGATGGGACACGACAAGTAAATTAAAAAGTGAAGGTGGAGCAGGTTTAAGAAGAATTGGCCTTCAAAACTTAGCACTAGGGTCTAAGTTGGTGTGGAAAATGTACAAGCAACCAGAGAAATTATGGTGTCGCGTAATCCAAAACAAATATCTTGATAACACTTCTCCCGCAAGAATATTGACAGTCGACAATCTTCAGGGGGGATCGGCTATATGGAGGTTCATTAAAAAATGTCGCCCATTGATCACAAATCATATTTATTGGAAGATAGGAAATGGTCAAAAGGCAAGATTCTAGACGGATTCTTGGAATGGTTACAAGAGTCTGTCTGATCAATTCGAATTGGGACAGGTTATTGAGCGATTGGAAGCGGAGTTTGGCCTTGAGGTAATTAACTATATAGACTCACAGGCAAGGGAGGTTGGTGGGAGGGGGATTTGGAAGAATTTTCTCCATTTGCCCTTAGCTCAAGAGTTAGTAATGGCATTGGTGGAAGAACTAAACAATCGTATGGTATGTATATCTGGGGAAGAGGACACCATAATCTGGTGTGGGGTAAAGTTAGGTGAGTATTCTGCCAAACTTGGTTACCAATTACAAGTGGAAATAGGAGCAAGAATAGACTGGTTGGCAACCCTATGCTGGAATCAGGTAGTTCTTCCCAAGGTAGGCGCTTTCCTCTGGGTGGTGAGCCAACATCGTTTCCTCACAATGGAAAGATTGAAAAAGTTACGAATTGTAGGCCCCTCGCATTGTGTAATGTGTGAACAGGCAGAGGAGGATACTGATCATTTGTTTTTATCATGCCCAGTAGCAGTTACCTATTGGGATTGGCTCTAGTGGTCATTCCAATTACAGGGCCCAAGACACGAAAAGTTATGGGATTCTTGAACTCATGGCAAAGAGGCAACAAGAATGGATATTGGCAAAGCTTGTGGTTGTCTACACCATCGATAGTGGTATGGCACATATGGAAGGAAAGGAACCAGAGAATTTTCAAGGGAGAAGCCCTTTGCAGTGATCATCTGGTAGAAAAAATTAAGGAAGCCTTAATAGAAGTGGCTAAAAATAGGACACAAATCGGTGCAAATTCAAAATTCACAAAATGGGATGAGGAAATCCAAAAAGAATGGAAAAAATTGAAACACCCAAAGGAACGGTCTTTCGAGAAAATAAAGGTGGATAGGAAACTTGTTCGGTGGAAGGGCCCGAAAGAACTAACTTGGAAGTTGAATTTTGATGGGGTGGTAAAGGGCAACCCAGGCAGGGCAGGGGTGGGATGCATCATTAGAAACCAAGTCGGGCAGTGTGTCTAGGCCGCATCTAAAAACCTTGGACTCTACACCAATAATATTGTGGAATTGGAGGCTCTGGCATTGGGATTGCAGATGTGTATTAGCAAAGGGTTTAGTTCGGTGGAAATTGAAGGGGACTCCAAAATTTGTATCCAAGCAATAGCCAACGGTCGATCACCAAGCTGGAAAATTAACTATTGGGTTGGACAGTTAAAAGGGCTACTGGGCAAACTAGATAATTACAAAATTGGACACACCTACAGAGAAGCTAATAAGGCAGCGGACTATCTGGAAAATGCTAGAACCTGGCAAACGGATAAGTTAATTGTTGACTCAAATTTGGAAAGATGGGACGGGTTAAAGAACGTCGTCGAACAAGACATGATAAAAAAGAACTCATAGTCCCAAGATAGTGGTGGGGTGGTACATGGTCATCAATGGCTTGAGGTGATTGAAGTCAGTATGGGTGACGTATTTGAGTGGTGTGGCAGCCCTTGTTTGTTTCCAAGAGGCTTACACAGTGGTGGCGAACGGAACCTGCAATGTCCAAATGCATGTCACTTAGTCACGAGGAACTCACTGCAAATCAGTAAGGTTATAAGTAGAGGACAGTCGAAGCCTTCTCCATTCTATAATCTCCAGTCTCCATCCAAAATGGTGCATTGTTTCGGTCTAAGTTGCTCATGCCTGAGGGAGTCGCGAGCAGAATAGAGCCACAGATTATTCGTAATCAACAACCCACGTGTAAGGAGAGCAGTGCAAGTTTTGGCTACATGGGACACGGATGGTGGAAGGCATTAGTGTAATGGCCAGGTCTATGCAGCTGTCATGAAACCACTAGTATAAATGGTAGGCTCACGAGAGAAGGTTGTGGAATGGCTTTGTTTCAGTGGCTAACTGTACTACGATTGCAAACGCAATAATGGAGTTGGCAAACGAAGAGTGGGTGAGTTGGCTACGGGCCTTTTTTGACTTCAGTTTCCATGAACCAGAGGAGGATCGAGAGGAACTAGAGAATGAAGAGATCATCCATCAGAGTGAGGAAAGGAGGAACCAAATGGGTGAAGCATGGGAGGTGTTTCGGGTGGGGATAAGGAACAATGAGACGGGCTCCTTCCACCGGTTCTTGCTCGAGGGTAACAGTTGGCTCTCAAAAAATAGTCTTTCAAGGTTCATAGAATATGGCACAAACTTGGCAATAGTGTATGGCTCACTCTCCAATGATTGAGCATCTATGTAACCCATATATGTAATCGGGCGCTATCCCCTTGATAGCACTTATATATAAAAATAAATAAAAATATATATAGAATATTTATTATAATATAATATAATAATATATATATTATATATTATATTATATTATATTAATATTAATAATATATAATTATATAATATTATATATATTATATAATATATATTAAATACATTATAATATAAATATAATATTAATAATATATAATAATATAATATTAATAATATATAATAATATAATATAGTCTAGATAGCTGCGATGGTGGAGGATCATCGGCAACAGGGTTTTCGAAGGCATAACAGTAGGCAGTATGATGCGGGGCAGAAATCGCGATGGTCGTTTAACAAACGTCAAGGAAGACACAACAACCGACCCAAAATGGTTGAATCAAATAGGGCTTGGCAGGCTCCGGAGATCTATCGCAACAATGATAGCGGCAGAACTAGAGGTGGGTTGAGATTGGGGGATCAACATCTAAGGGATGAGCGCTTCAAGTTGATGCAGTTACCAGAGCGGGTAGACTTCTGAAATGTAGCTACAAAGTTTTGGCAACCAAAGCGATAGGAAGAAAAGGTTGGCCCTAGTCAGGTATTCCCTAGCATCTCATATGCAACTATGACTTCATTGCTCTTGGACAATAGTGAATGGAAGGATTCTATTAGTTTTTTTAAAGCTAAGGCTTTTTTTCTAAAATGGGGTGGGAAATGGCTGGCTTATTCGAAGCTTCGAGCTTGGTGTGATAAAAATTGGGGTCTAGAATGTGAGCTTAAAACCCTAGAGAATGGTTTCTACTTGGTCATCTGTAAAACCACGATTGATAAGGAATGGATCATCAACAGTGGGCCATTTGTTATGGATGGGATTGGGTTTTACATTAAAGATTGGGCACCAAATTTCAACCCAAATGAAACAAATGTGGAGGACATTCCAGTTTGGATCAGATTGAAAAACCTTCCACATGAATATAGGGATCAGGAAACCCTCTACATGATCGGTAGAAAATTTGGAACCTTTGTGAAATCTGAGGAGATGGTGGACAAAACGAATCTAAGCACCTTCCCTAGAATTTGTGTTTTAAGACAAGGGATTCACTCTCTTCTAGAAAAATTAGAACTTAAGTCTGGGGAGGGAATCTGGGTTCAAAAACTTGAAATAGAAGATGCCTATCTTAAATGTTTAAATTGCATTGGGAAAACATTACCTAATGATTTTGATATCCTGCCTGGAAAAGGTAAAGGTTTAAGCCAAAATAGTCTAAATGAGGAAATCATCAAACTGATGGAAAATGAATTAAAGGAGTGTGTTAGCAAATGTCATGAGTGGGACTCTCAGGTCTGTAACCTTAATCAGGAAGCTATGGTTACAAATGATGGGTAGGAAGGTTTAAAGCGACAGGAACTAGATATGATATTTGAGAATGCATATATGGAGGATTCACAAGCAAGGGAACAAAATATGTGTGAAAGAAACTCAACCAAAAATTTGCCAGTGTTTAAATCAGCTAGGGAGTTGATAGGTAGACAAGATGGGGTACAGTTTGGTCTAGAGGATATCAGTAGTGAATATGAAGATGCACTAGTGGAGCAAGAAGCACTTGAGAGAATTTGGAATCAAGGGGCAAAACACTCATTAGGGTGAAGAAGTATGGGCTCAGAAGGAAACAATGGTTGTTTTAGGCAAGGAGGTTTTGGTTAGACAAGTTGAAGAACAAATGGCTTTGGAAGAGATCAGAAGTGACTTTGAGACACATATGGCTGAACAAGAATCGCTATAAAAATTGATCAACCAAGAAGATGAACAGTCAGCTCACATGGAAGAGGAGGTGAGGGCCCAGAAGTAGAATTTTATTGCTCAAAATTGAGCAGAAAAGCTTGGTGAGTTGTGGGATCAAGATTGGCACAAGGACAGCAACAACAAGGTCAATAATGATTCAGGGGATAAATTGGAGTTAGGTAAAGCCACAGGAGAAACTTCTATTTTCAAAGATATACCTATATCACCCATAAGGAATCTTGAGAATTCTTTTGAGGGAGATAGAGACAGTAGAGGGAATATGGAAGGATCAACTTCAAAATCAAAAATGGAGGAGGATCAAGGTGAAGAGGATTTACTGGGTCTTCAAGACAGTATTGATATAGCTGAAAAATGCTCTATTAATCAGTCCTTAGCCACAAATAACAAAGTAAAATGTGGGGAGAAGTGTAGAAGAGGGCCAAAAACAAATAAAATGAGGCTTGAATTAGCAAGAAACGTCGCGGGACAAAGTAAGCTTAGATCGGGAAAGGGCTATGCCTTTTCCCGACAGTCATGAAGATCCTCTTGTGGAATGTCAGGGGCTGCAATGCCCCTAACAAGATTCATGTGATCAAAAGATGTTTTGATCAAACGAGACTTGCTCTGATTTTATTACAAGAAACAAAAATAAAGAAGTCTGAAATAGATGGGTTTACAAGATGCTTTAGGAGATGGCGTAGTTCTTTATCAGAAGCTTTGGGGGAGTTTGGGGGTTTGGGAATTCTTTGGAATGATTCGTTAGTGGATGTGCAAATTATAAGGCAAGAAAGAAATTGGCAGTGGGGCAAAGTGGAATCCAAACATTTGAGGGTAAGCTTCTGGATTCTAAATATATATGGACCCAACAAATCAACACAGAAAAAACTCTTATGGCAAGAATTGTCTGGCTTGCTAACCGAAAAGGAAGGTGAGATGTGTCTTCTTGGGGGGGACTTCAATGTTGTCATGTGACCATTAGACAAACTGGGGGGTCTTTGTTGGTTAGGTAAGAGTCAACAAGATTTATGTGACTTTGCAACGAACAATGGTCTGATTGAGTTACCTTTCAGAAATGGGGACTATACTTGGACCAACAAGCGTGGAGGTTTTTTAAATATTGTAGAAAAATTAGATAGATTTTTTCTAGCTGGGAATTGGGCGGAACAGCATTGGCAATGTGATGCAGAGATTCTACCCATCACTGGCTCATACCATTATCTAATAAGCTTGAGAATCCAAGATAAGGCAACACCAGACAGATGCCCCTTCAAATTTGAAACAATGTGGTTTAGGGATGATAATTTTAAAGCTTTAATAGAAAGCTGGTGGAAGAATGCTCCCTTGTGAGTGGGAAATAAATCTTTCATTTTCTTTAAAAAATTACAGTTTTTGAAAGAACAATTGAAGTTATGGAATCAGGAGTCCTTTAAGAATATTTTTGAGGAGAAACTGCAATTAGAAGAGAAACTTGGAGCCTTGCATACAAGAATAATTGCCCAAGGGATGTCGAAGGAAGATTTCCTTCAGGAAAAGGAACTCAATAAAATTTATTCAAAAATTCTAGCAAGAGAAGAGTTATTTTGGAGACAAAAATCGAGAGAGACTTGGCTGAAAGAGGGAGACAGAAACTCCAAGTTTTTCCATAACTCGGTGAAAGTTCGTAGGTCGAACAATAGAATTTTGTCGATACAAAATAACAATGGGGATCTTCTAAATGATGCTACTCAAATCAATCAGGAGGCTGTGAGGTTCTTCACAGAAAGTTTCAATGTGGCAACAAATGGTCTTATTCAGGACCCGGATATTTTGGATGTTATCCCGAGTTGCATCTCAGAGAGTGAAAACAGGATGCTAATGGAGGAAGTGACTTTAAAGGAGGTCAAAGGTACTTTGTTTGGTTTGGGGGGGGACAAGGTGCCGGGTCCTGATGGTTTCCCTGCAATCTTCTTTCAGAAACTGTGGGATGTGTTTGCGCATGACTTGTGGGAAGTTGTTGAGGAATCAAGAAAGGAGGGCTTCATCTTGAAGGATAACAATAACACTTTCATTGCCCTTATTCCAAAGAGGGATATTGTGAGCTCCTTTGAAGATTTTCGTCCCATATCATTGTGTAATATAGTTTATAAGATAATCTCTAAAGCGATGGCGAATAGATTAAAGCTAGTTTTGAACTCGGTAATTTCGACTGAACAGAGTGGTTTCTTTCCAAATAGATCAATATTTGAAGGGTTAATTATTGCACATGAAACCATTCATTCGGTTAGGATGGCTAAAGTGGAAAAAAATGATGGTGAAACTGGATATTAAATGGGCCTATGATGAAGTGAATAGACCTTTTCTCTTAAAGGTGTTAGCTAAATTAGGGTTTAGTAAAGAGTGGTTAAAATGGGTTGAAATTTGTATCACCTCTCCTAGGTTTTCAGTTCTCGTTAATGGGAGTCCTCAAGGCTTTTTTTATTCCAACAAGGGGATCAGACAAGGTGATCCTTTATCGCCTTTCCTCTTCATCATTTTGGCTAAGGTGCTTGGCAGATTAATGCTCATAAATGTAGGGATGGATGGTGGAAGGGAATCAAGGTGGCAGAGGGGATTGCACCAGTTTCAAATTTACAATTTGCAAATGATACGTTTCTAATGGGGAATGCGACTCTTGTTGAAGCTCGAGTGATGAAGGGTGTGCTGGATAAGTATGGTCTAGCGTCGGGACAGTGTATCAATTGGGGGAAGTCAGAAATTTTCTTCTTCAATACCCCAAAACAGAGGCAAAAAGATATTTTTGGTTTGATGGAAATGCGAGCTGGTAAGCTCCCAAGCAAATTTCTGGGGATTCCTCTATTTGGGGGAGAAAATAAAATGAACATTTGGAAAGGGTTAGTGGATTCTTGTCTGAAAAGAATGGATGGATGGAAAAGCAAGTGGTTAACTTCAGCAGGCATAATATTGATGCTTAAAACTGTGATATTAGCAATTCCAATCTACTCAATGATGTGTCTACGGATTCCGAAAAAAGTGATAAACTCGATTGGGCAACGTATGAGATTTTTTTTTTGGAATGGAGCAAGTGATGATGACAAGATTCCCCTTCTAGCATAGGATAAGATTTTCAGAGCAAAAGATAAGGGGGGTGTTGGGTTAAGAAATTGGCAACTGTTAAATGAGGCCCTAGGAGCTAAACTTGTATGAAGTTTATATGCTAACCCAAATCTGTTATGGGTGAAAGTCTTAAAAGCAAAATATTTGGATACGAATGATGAACATAGAATATTCACTATTAGCAATCCTCTTATGGGATCAACGATCTGGAATTTTATTGTTTCTTGTAGGCCTGTGGTTATCAATCACCTAATGTGGCAGATTGGTAATGGTCTAAAGGCAAACTTTTGGGAGGATTCTTGGAATGGGTTGCCAAATTTGAATGAAGAGCCAGATCTTTTATTCCTCAAAAACTATTTTTCCCAACGGTGGGGGACTAAGATTATATGACTGAGAAACCGGGTCTACTGGGGCAGGAATGGGGGTGGAAAGAGGTGCCTCAAGAGAATTTAAATCCTCAGCAGATCCAGCAAATGCGAAATATATTCTTTGAGCGAAGGATCCAAATATCTAGGAATGAGGATAAAATCATTTGGTGTGGCTCCTCTTTTGGTAGTTACTCAGTGAAGATTGGGTATCAATTGTTGGACTCAGAAGAGCGGGAGAACTTTTGGGCAAAGGATCTATGTTGGAATAAGGATTGTTTGCCCAAGGCAGGTACCTTTGCCTGGTTAGCCATGAAGGGACGAATTCTATGGGGAGAAAGAAGAAAATGATTGGGCTTTGTAGGACCTTCAAAGTGTGTCATGTGTGGGAAGGCTAAAGAGTCGGTTGATCATCTATTGCTACAATGTGAGGTGGTTGGAATGTGTTGGGGGCATGTCAAATGGAAATTGGACTGGCATAGTCCATTTCTGCTGACCTTAAAGGAAGTTTTTGAAATTTGGCCAAGAAAGGCAAAGAAAACGCTGCTATCTAGTGTTTGGGTAAGTGTGCCCTCATTAATTATATGGGAAATATGGAAAGAAAGGAATAGAAGGATCTTCTTAGATAAATGTGAACCTGTATCTAGGATGATAAGCAGAATAGATCAAAGCATTGAAGAATTGGTTAGTAGTGCTGCGTCTCAGACACAAAATTGGAGGTATCCCTTTGCTTTAGAGGATATGTTAGTACAACGTGCTTGGCCTAGAATTCATATAAGGAACTTAACAGGTAAGATCAAGACGTCTACTAAAATGTAGGGGGAATTGATGACGGAGTGGAAAAAACCTTTGGAGGGATGGTGTAAAGTAAATTTTGATGGAGCAACACGTGGGAACCTAGGACCTTCAGGGGTCGGAGCTATTGCTCGTGATAGTCTAGGCAACACTTTAGGAATTGCAACAAAGAAACTGCCTCCAGGGACCAATAATGTTGCTGAAGCAAATGCTGCTTTGGTAGCAGTAAAACTTGCAAAAAAAATTGGAATCAAGAAACTCCATTTAGAGGGCGACTCACGCATAATTGTTCAAGCAATCGTGGGGTCAAGAATAAAGGTGTGGCATCTCCAAAATATAATAAAGGAAATTGTTGCAGAATTAAAAATGTTTGAAATTTTTTTTCTATCTCATATAAAGAGGGAAGGCAACAAGGAGGATGATGTCCTATCCAAGTGGGCGATCACATTGGAGGATACGGGTGTAGTTATTGAAGATTTCAGAAATTAACAAAATGTGGTTGGAGAAACGGTAAAAACTTTGAAAACATAAGGTGGTAGCTTGCGTTTTAATGAGAATTTCAAATCAGCTCAGCATTAGGACAAAGGAAGAACAAGTGAAGGACAAATGTCGTGGGGGAGTACAGGGGTGGCGGCGTTTTTGGAAAGAGGGTTGGCCAGATTTGGCCCTAACACATCCGATTTTGACATGATCAAAAGCACAGAGTAGGCGTGTGACAAATGGAGATTAGATCAGCTAATAAATGTTAAGTGGTGCTGCAAGCTGGCGGCGACTAAAGTGAATTTGCAATAATTCCTAGACAAGGCTGGATATACGGATACCTGGAGGAACTGAGTTGTGGGCTTTAAAGCCACAAGGAGTAGGGAAAAAGAGAACAAAATCTTTTGGAGTGCAGGTAGTGAAGAGGAAAATTCGCTGGTGTTAAAATGAAGGCGATGATGGGATTTTCAACCAAATTGCAACAGAAGGCATTCTTTAGGAAGCCAACGGTTAAAAGGTTGAAGCAGCTCCTGAAGGTGACAAACGATGAAGTTGTCAACACGGTAATGGATACCCTCGACCCCCATTTTCAGGATGCAACGCATAGAGGGAGGCAGAATGCTGATATTGCATCCATGATATTCGCGTGGGGGATGGAAATTGGCGAGGAACCGTAGGAAACCAAGCAAATCATGCTCAGTTTGTTCCAGGAAGAACTATTGGACAAGATGGAGTCGTTGATGGAATGGGTTGTTCTTGGTGTGGGGTTTGATGTGTCTGAAGGAATCGAGGAGATGGACGAAGCTACAGAGGAAGGGCTAGTCCCGTTTATTAGATGGTGGAAGTCGACGAATAGGGAACTATACAAGTTGGATGTGCTGATGGCCTGGGAAAATCTAAAGGTAGAGCTATGCAGGCACGAGTCTAGTCGATGCCAGGTGGTGGCCACTGTCCCAAAGATTGTTCCAAAAAAGAAGAGATCGCAGCACAGAAGAAGAAGTTTGGGGGGACTTCTAAAAAAAAAAAAACAAGGGAAAAGGAACTAGAAGTCGGGGCAGAAGCTGGTTTAATTTGGACAATGCAACTATTTTGGACGGGTTGCAAATATAGCTCATTTTGATGAAGAAAAGCGGGAAAGGTGGTGGGAGTCACTAGTAAGAAGGAGTGCATTTTTGAATGAAGAAGCTGCAGGGTTAGAATGGAAGGATAAACAAAGGGATAACATCGCGTGATGTTTTGGCTAGTGGGTAGCGGAAGGGATGGTATTAGCTCTGGATATAGGTCTATAATCTTGTAAAGGAGTTACCAGCTGTAGGTTTTTTGAAATATAGTTGTATTTCAGACATTATAAGAATGTCAGCCCTTTATATGTAATGCTTTTAATTATCAATAAAATTAACCTGTTACCTATCAAAAAAAATATATTATATAAACCGAAGGCGTGTCCTATTTGAGAATAGCCAACTGAGTTTGTCCATCCATGGTGCAATACGGATCTTTCATCCAATAGTCGTTGATTTGTTCATCTCCTTGATTTTAGCTTCTAACTCAAATGATTTTAGTTTCTAATTAGATAGGATCTTGTGACATAAAAATAGGAATGCATTTAGTTTAACTGATGGTACTATCTGCAAAAGAATTGATTTCAAATAATAATTGGCACTGCAAAAACTAACTGTACATGCCAATTATGACGCGAATGAAGCAATTTGACAAAACGGTTATGCATGCAAAAGGAGATGTGAAATCTATGACGAATCTAACTTTATCATATAATAAATATTAATATAAATATAGTATAATATAATAAAAATATAATATAATAATAATATAATATAAATAATATAATAATAATAAATATATAATAAAATTAATATAATATAACATAATAACATTAGTATAATAATAAAACAAAAATTCAATAATGTAATACTACAATTAATCATATTTTATTAATAATATAATATTAAGGATAAATATAATTTACTAAGTATAATATTTAAAAAATTATATAATAATAAAAATAATAGAATATTATAATTTAATAGAATAATATAATAGTAATATCAAAGTAATAATACAATATTATGAATAATATAATAATTTAAATATTAATAGTAATATATTAATAAAATTATAACACTATAATAGTAAATATATAACATAAAAATAATAATATAATAATATTATTATATTATAAAAATATATAACAATAATAATATAATACTAACAATATATAATACCTAATCCAATCATTAATATAATAATAATGTAACATAATGCAAACTTGATATATTAATAAAATAATAATAATATAATAGTAAATATATAAAAATAAAAATAAAATATATAATAAAAACTAAATTTATAGTAATAATATAATATTATAAAAATAGTAATAAAAATATTAATTATGTTGAAGGCGTGTCTTATTTGAGAATAGCCAAGCTAATTTTGAAATCAACGATCAAAAATTCATTAAAAACAATGCAATACGGTTGATTACATCTCGTCCATCGAATGTTTTTTAATTCACCGACATGAATGTTTCTCGCCGTTAAATATATCCCTGCTTTCTCGCCTCTCAGCGGCCTCTCTCACTACCTCTCACACCCACCGTATTTATTATTGCTCATTCTTTAACCTAAGCCGAAATCAACAAAAAGCATAAACAAATTTTAATATAAGCACGAAATACATTAATCAACTACACTTATGTCAAAGGAGACAGAGTGTCAGTTGCATTTATCAAAACACATCCCGTCAACTCTACTAGGCGTCCTTCGTAGTAGCCTAGGTAAAAGCCATAATTTTTAGTTTCTGCCGAAGGCAAAAATCTTTAGCATTCGTCGAGTGTAATTTTCTTCTCTGACAATGACTTGTTATCCAATCATATCGTTGTATTTAATGTAATGAAATTTTGTTTCTATAGTTCAATTTTATTTGGACTATTTATTAATATTGAAATTCTTTTTTTTTGCATTTCGATTGGTTTACTTGGGAAATAGTCATACAAATAATTGTGATTTGTTTTTTTAAAGTGTTTTGTATTTTGAATGAAACTACTTTGGAGGGCATTTAATTCGTGGAGACATTTTCAAACTGCAATAAATAAATGTGAGTACAAAACAAGAGAATAGATGCATTTTTTAATACTTTCCTTCAATTATTTTATTAAGAGTTACATTTGCAAAAAAAAATATAGATTTGATGTTTACCAGTTTGCAATGAATATTAAAGTGAAATCTACTCACTACAATAAATGTAACAGTAAAATATCATGAATTTGGCCTCTACACATTAAATGTTAAATTTATAAAGTATTTACAAACTCCATTTTCTATAATTTTTTATACCACAATGGGCGCTCTAAAGAGATACGTCTCGAGATTATGCAAGTACAAGCATTAACGATGGCAGTGCATGGCAGGCAAAGAAAGTCTAAATGTAGCGAACAATTGCATCGAAAATGACATTGCCATAACTAAATGTTTGACTATAAAGAACAATCTATGAAATCTTATCTGTTGTACAATGAAATAATAATAAATATAAAGTTTGTGTCAATAATTTGATAACTAACAATTTCTAAAGTCAGAAAGCACTCTCAAAAGACCGAAGGGCATTTTCACAACACTGGAGAGCATTCTGAGAAGTTTGAAGGTGTGCATAGTATCCATTCTACATAGCTTTGTCTTGTGCAATTTTGTCAGGAAGAAAATATCTATCCACTTAAAGGTGCTTGTGTGCTAAATGTGCTTACCTTACCTTGTGTATTGGCATTCAGGAAGAAAATATCTGTCCACATAATGATAAGTCATGAAGGTCATCTTGAGATATCTTTAAACACACACAGGTCAAATATTACAAAAAATTAATTTCAATACCAGTTATTGTATATAGAATCCCAAAAAATTGTAACTGAAAGCTGAAAATATTAATGTTGTGTCAGACCATTTTACAACATGCTACTTCTAAACTCTCTCAGCAGCATTGCTGGAAAAACTCTGGTCGTTACATAAGTGTATTTGCTAGAAAATAGTATATCGAAGCATACAGAAACCTTTAATTGATCTACAACCAACAGTTCCCCATGACTTTGTCCATCAGAAAAATTGCTGATTTTGTACATAAAAAAATTATCTTCGTTGATGTCAATGAATGCCACCTTCACTAGTGAAGCACTGATCTGCTGTCTCTTTGCCATGTTCAAAATAGAGTGTCCTTTTTTTTCATGTGATTTCTTCCCTGCAGCTTGACAAGAAGATTGTCCTTTTTTTTCATGTGATTTCTTTCCTACAGCTTTGTACAGTTGTTTTTTTGTTAAAAAACTATTTTACCTACACAAATAGAGCATTCTGAGAAAATTGAAAGTGTATATAGTATCCATTCTACGTACCTTTGTCTTCTGCAATTTTGTCAGGAGTTCATTCTTAACAAGAAGATTGTGCTTTTTTTCGCATGTGATTTCTTCCCTGCAATTTTATACAGTTGTTTTCCTTGTAAAAAAACTTTTTTACTTGCAAAAAAGTTTATTTGTGTATTGTGCAATTGAAACAGGTTCTTGATTTTTCACATAAAATTAAAAGCCAAATTCGTGGGTACAAACTAAGGGGAAAAAACAAATAAACAAAGAGTGTAGCAAAGTGTTGGAGACATCAGGTAAAATTGTCTCAACTCTTATTTTTATTGTTTGGTTCTGATTAATTTGCAAAATGAATCAAATTTGCTTCTATTTTACAGCTTTTGCATTTCAGTGTAGTTTGGCTTGAAGGTTGTTCACACATAAGACAACTTTTTCATTTTTGAGCAGTCAGGCTTGAAGGCTGTGCATACATAGGACATCTTTTGCATTTTCGAGCAGTTAGGCTTTAAGGCTGTGCACACATACGTCAAAAGTATTAGAATTCCTTGCTTTCGTCATAAATAGGTATGTATGACTTACTCTGCTATGTTTTGCTCTACCCATAAAATGGGCATGACAAAGCACTTTGTTTTCTTCAGGTTTCTAATTGCTTTCGAGACTAGTCTCTTTCTTTTCTTGAAGTTTATATTTTGTTTTCCTATTTTATGAACTTTCTTATATGACTGTTAATGGTAGGGCTTTCAGAAGATAGATACAGAGTGCATTGGAAGGATTAACTGGGCAAGGAATTATTACTAATAGCTTCATAGGTAAGGGTTGCTTCCTTTGTCTGGAGTCCCATGATTAAGTTTCCTATTCTAGGTGCACAGTGTTCTCCTTAGCTTGCTAAAATATTTCATAGATTTATTGAGTAATTAACTCGCTAAAACAAATAATTTTGTCCCTAATTTACAGGTTGAGTTGTTCAAAGGACCACTTAGACTTACAGGTTGTGCATACATAGGAAATACATATTACAAATCCTTGCTTCGTTGATAAATAAGTATGTATCACTTACTAAAATATCTTTCACGTGGGTAGTAAACAGGAATGAATGAGCCAATGTTTTTTTTTTTAAGTTTGTTTCTTCCTTTTGGACTATGTACATCTGCCTCTATTCAAGCGTTCTATATAATTTATAAATAGAAAACTATATTTCTAAACAATTTAATTATAGAAGATGTAATATTCTAAAAACAAAATTAAAAATACTAAATAGATAATTTTATAATATGGCGCAATAAGCTGTAAAAGAAATTCAAATTACATTTGAACAAATTCAATGCATACAGTATTGAATGTAAGTGGATTCAGTCTATAAATTTAGTTTTTCCATTTACAACTACTAATGTTGAATGCAAGTTCAAATTAAATGAGGATTTAGTTTTCTATGTCTAAGTTCTGATAAATTGTTCTTTTCCAATTTTGGGGAGTAATGTTGCATGTCAGTATATATATTAACGCGGGTCTCTCAGACTATGTCTAAGTTCTGATAACCTAGTTTAATCTTTTGACTATAATGAGGACTGAGTTTAATATGAGTGCAAATTCTAATGTTGTTTTATTTATTTTATGACTCTAAATTCTCATTGTGGAATAGTTTTCTAGATTAGATGCCACAACCAAAGGGTTTACCTCTTTGACTTGCACCCACCCTTGTCCCTCTGAGTGTTCCAGTTCTGCACCTAGTGAGTCGGATGTGATACTTCACCAATTTTAAAGCTTTATAACATCTCACTGGGATTTGAATTTTGGGCTCTGGTATCAAAGCCTTGTTGCTTTTGCTACTTGAGCTCCTCCTATTTCATGTGATCTGGGTTTATTCGAGTTCTATGTCAGTAACCAGTGCAACAAAAAGAATATATTTATATTCCAGAGAAATTTGGTGTTTGACTCAGTCAAAAAAAAAATCAATGAACCTGTTCATTTCCAAAAAAATCTGGTCTTGTCATGATTTTTTTCTCTTTTATGTGTTTAGAAGCATTTGCAACAAGTCCTTTTTATGCATATTCTACTTCCAAAGCATATTGTTAAACAATTTGTGGGTCTTTTGTATGCTTCCAGGCCTTGAGCCCATGCCCATTTAAGCAATTTTTTTACACAAGTAAAAACATCAAGGCCAAACAATTATTCTGGCAACCAATAATATACTCAATAATGTAGTCTGAGAAATCCCTAGATGGCATGTTGCAAAAGCTAATGTCTCATAAAGCCCGATTTGGCATTTTGCTAAATCTAATAAGATGAAAGCCCTAGATGACATTTTGTAAAGCTAGGTTTTCTCTACTGTCATTTTCTTAATGGCTTCAATTTCCTTAGTGTTTTTTTCCTATGAAAGAAATTACCAAATCCTGAACTTGCAAGCTAATTTGATTCAGCTTTAGAAACTCTCAGGGAAGAGGCATGATTTGGTTAGGAAAACCCTTTATTTCAGGCTGATCATAAGAGGTTCATGTGCCTCCTAGAAGGTTGTGGTGAAGGAAATTGTAGCTGCACAGTGTGAGCTATCTAGAAAAGCTAAACAGTTAAAATTCTTACCGTAGAAGAATAGGAAGGCAAGGAGGTTCGTTCTCGCACAATACACGGTGAATTATCTTGCTATTCTGCTCTAGCTAAAGAAGAAGAAGAAGAACTGAACTCGGTTTTAATGGGTTGTGAGGTGTAAGAGGGTACCACAATATCCTTTTCAAACCCTAAATCATCCATTTTCCTGATCAGCCCACTACTACTACTATTGTTATTGCTGGTGTTGCTCTCACTTATATGAAGGTGGTCATAAAAAGGCTCATTTTGAGATGCCGCGACCCCTGCAATGTGGGTTTCCTGACTAATT
Source organism: Sequoiadendron giganteum (assembly GCA_007115665.2). NCBI lineage: Eukaryota > Viridiplantae > Streptophyta > Pinopsida > Cupressales > Cupressaceae > Sequoiadendron > Sequoiadendron giganteum. The sequence continues at coordinate 673,697,188 of CM021103.1, read as the reverse complement.
AGCTTAAATTCGGAAGTAATACTCATTTTTTCAAAAAACAAAGGGAAGGAACCTCTTTGAAAAAAACAAGCCAAAAAGAGAAAATTTCCTCCCAATTCACAACTATTAAGGGCAGGAAACCCTCTTACTTGACCTTCGATAAGACACTTTCCCCAATTTGCTAAACTTCTTCTTCTGCAAAATCTTCTCCCCTTAACTCCTTTTATCCCATTTTCAATATTGACATTCCACTTGCCCTCCGAGCATAGCTGTTCACAGGTCAAGCACATATCACTGCAAACCAAACCAACCCAAATACACAATTAATATACATAGTTGTAAACCATCACACCTATGAAATAATATATTGTATATACACACCATTGATGAACAAACAGTGAATATACACATCTAAGAAAAAATCTGAGGGTTTGGTGCTGATCAAAAATCTTTGATCCATGTGCAACATTGGCTTTGTCCATTTCTAAAACAAAACAACAAAATTAATAATAAAAATATCTTGATGATCTAAATCAGAGAGGATTTGACAACAATGAACAAATTAGTGAGGCAACACAATAAAACTTGAGTGTAACAGAGCTGTTGTAATGCCAGACTGAGCAGGTTTATTGTTCACTGCTCTGTGTTGTTGTCGTGAAGGTTTCTACACATTCCAACAGCTTCTCGAAGGTTTCCATTCTAGTAGCTTCTATATGTATTAACTATAATGCCCAGCAAAAAATATTATGATCTTAATTTTTCAGTTTTTTAAAAAGAAAATTCAATTATACAAGCTACTTTAAGAATATACCAAGTGGCCTGCCTTGAGGAAGCAGGTTGTTGAACAGTATGGGTTGGTCATTTTTAGTTGTGTGGCTTGTAGCAAAGCATGATCGACATCTAAAGGCAATGCCTTCAGAATCAAGTTATTGCTTTCAAATCCTATTAGCAACTTTTAAATGTACTTTTTTTGACAATTTTAGGAATACAAGAGCTGAGAGTCCAACCCGTTTCAGTATTAACCCCATCTCATCATCGCTCAGATTCTCCATCCTGCCTGCAAACCAACAAAGTGCACTCCACGACCAATCTTGTGTCATGACGCATCCCATCCCTCTAGCTTCAGGAAATCCCCATTTGTGGGTAGGGTTTCATAGGGTTGCACTGTTCTATTCTTCGATTGCATCAACTTACTTAAGAGCTACATACCTGGCGGCTGGCATGAAAAGGTCACATGCAAATTCCTCAAATCACTCAAAAATTACAACGTGGGAGGTATCTTAAGAGCAACGTGTCTTCTTCGGGGCTTTTCAACATGATCTCCACATCTTAAAAGTGAAACGTGGTGGAAACCAAACCATTGAACCACTAATTTCATGCCAAGAGAATAAATCTCTCTCATGCAAGCAGCAAAAAAGACCCTAAATTCATGCCACATGCACGAAACTTCAAAGACCAAAAAAAAAACTTTTTGGCCTTTGCTTACCTTTTTTTTTCTCTCTGCGTGAGTCTTTTTATGGATAATATTCGTTAAATATGAATAATTATATATTTTTAAAATAAGGAACTAATCAAATGAAAGATTGGAATCAGAGACATTTAAGAATATTTTAGTGCTAAAAGAAGAAATACAAATGCAGCTGCAAAACTTGAATGAGCATATCATTTAATTAACAATATTATAATATGTTTAAAATAATATATTATATATTATATATACTAATGATACATCAAAGCAAATGACGCGTATTCATTGAAATGCAGTGGAATTAAATGTAAATCTGAAACGTGGAGGGTAAACACTATGCAAAACAAGTCCCATATATTTATTTTTGATGCGTCCTCCACCTGTACCCTCAGCTCTTCGGCAAAAAAAACTTTACACCTCAACTTTCCACTGTATTTGTAGAGTCATATGTAATGACATCGAAATGGTAATCTTTGTTTATTTAGTTCAAATTTAGATTTTCAAGTTATATTCTTTTTATCTATATACTTAAAACTATTTTTTTGGTTTACACGTATCTTATAACAAAACATTATAATACATTGAAACTTACAGTCCATGTGACACGAATTCATTGAAATGCAGTGGAATTAAATGTAAATCTGACATGTGGAGGGTAAACACTATGCAAAACAAGTCCCATATATTTATTTTTGATGCGTCCTCCACCTATACCCTCAGCTCTCAGGCAAAAAAAAACTTTACACCTCAACTTTCCACTATATTTGTAGAGTCATATGTAATGACATCGAAATGGTAATGTTTGTTTATTTAGTTCAAATTTAGATTTTCAAGTTATATTCTTTTTATCTATATACTTAAAACTATTTTTTTGGTTTACACGTATCTTATAACAAAACATTATAATACATTGAAACTTTAAACATAATATGAAAAAGTATTCAAAAATATTTATTAGTTATTATTATTGTTATTCTATTACATTCTTCAACTATATAATTCTAATTAATATTTTATATAATAATAGTAATTGTTATTTTACTACATTCTTCAACTATATAACTATAATCTGAATACTTTTTATTCAAATAGTACATTACTTAATATGGTACACTATATCTTTTACAGGAGATCAAAGTCATAGCTTCATTGATTGTGGACCACGTGCACCAAACCCAAACTATTTACAAATGCTTTGTCCATGCTAAAACATTTATAAATGGCATACTAGTCTACCGTACCAAGCAATGGCTGCTCCTATATTGTATCTACTTGTCGAAATGTTGCTATTGATATTGTTGCTCATCCTAGTCAAAGATACCCCTCAATTTCTTATACTGCTGCTATGCAATGTAGTAGTCTTCTTCTACTTTTTTGCATATATTCTTGGCAAATCCTTTCCATCCACAATATAAGTAATTACCATCCAATTCTAAACTCGAGAAACTGGAGACACAAAAAAGTTAAGCTTAATGTGTCCTGATCAGATTCTTCAATAGAAGTAGACAATGCAAAGAATAAATGGACACATTGCCAAGGCAATCAAGTTTTGAAGAACTTGCAAAAATAATTGAGGCAATTGAAAAAGTAGTATTGAATCGAAAGGAATTGAAGTACCATAGAAAGAAAAACAGATATTCAGGTGTGAGGAGATGCCCATCGGGTCATTTTGCAGCATAAATTATGGAGCCTTGATCTGGGAAACGCCAATGGCTTGGAACATTTGATACAGTTGAAGGGACTGAAAAAGCCTATCAAATAACTGCTACGTCCATGAAAGCAACTAAGGAAACTACAAATTCTACCTATACCATTCCAAATCCATGGAAATTCTCTATAGCTGATTTCTTGTCATCTTACAAAGTGGACTCTACAACCAAAGAAAATCAACTTTCCATTCAATCTTCCAAATTAATGCAACATCCACCATCGGATTATATGTGCAGTAATTCAACACATATGACACAGAATTTAAAAGGCAAAGAAGTAGCAATAGATGTTTTTCATGCAAGTACATGTTTATTGGATGAAGCAATATGTAAATACTGTCCAAATACACATTACACTAGTGCTATTTAAGACAACCAGGAGAATGGTGGTACATCTCAAGTGCCTATTGCAAAAATTCACAACTTGACAGGCACAAAATATCAGTCTCTTTACCTGAAGCATATGAAGGGTATGATTCTTAAAACCATGTTTTTATATCATATCCCTATTCATTGCAATATTATAGAATAATAGTATGAAATAATAGATTATCTCATTGGATATTCAGCTATTGTGTTATTCCTATTGAAATTAATTCTTAATAATTAAAATCTTGTGTTGCAAATTCTGTAGATGCTACAAAAACTATTCATAGTTTTCCCAAGCAATCTCCAATGTTTGAATCTGTTGGCGTTTCAACCCAGACAAACAAAATTGAAGTCAAATCAAGCATTGACCATGTCCTTCAGCATCCTTGTGTGGATACTAAGAAAATGAAGAAGAACATTCACAATGGCTATTGTTGTGTCACCAAGGAACCTGTTAATTCCATTGGCATAGAACAACTGATCCACTATGAGATTTGTTCACAAACTGCAATGGAAGTATAGAAACTACAAAGTAGACTTCAATGCATGGAGGAAAGCATAAATTTGTTGACGGAATTCCATGCAAAAACTATGCATAAATCTGCAACAATGATCTCCTTGTTTTAGTTCTTGAATCTATACAAAGATGCAAAATTCCATAGAATTTTGAAAACTTTGGAAATATGTATAATTCTCTAGAGATAATTTTCTATTTGAAATTAGAATTGAAAAAACAAAACTCAGATTAACAAAGCAATTGACTACAAATAGTTTTCTAATTTGATCATTGTATTTCTCTAATTTCTTATGTTTAAATTTGCTTCAATATTCATGTTTACAAATATTAAGCTTCCGAATGTATGCAAAATTATGTAGCTCATTTTCAAGTTTTCAAATGCAATGTTTTCCTTCCTAAAAATTTAAAATCAAAGATCATTTTAGTTAATATTTTATGTCCTTATAAAAATTTGAATTTCTTGATACTTTTTATAGAAATGTATGCATTTATTTTTAATTCTTCTGCAACTTAGATTTATGTCAATAGCCTTAGGTACTACAAGTATCCATACTTTTCCAGACTATTAGAATTTAACAACATAAGAATAAAAAATTATAATAACTATAAATTTAAATATACTGTAATGACGTTTGGGAATTCTTTGATGCAGAAGGCAAAGAGCAAAATAACTAACAAAAAAAATATAAAACTATAGAAAGTGAAACAAGGAAAAGATAAAAGCTATTACTACAAATGGAAAAAGAACAAGTTATAGATGTAGACAATTACCATTTCAAAAGTGAAACTCAGCCTATCAATATTGATATTGCATTAAAAACCGAAGGACTACACAGAGTAAAGACATTTAAGTACAATGTAGGAGACTGTTTATTTGACACACTAGAACTGCTACTCAACTACCGTTACACATCAATCCAACTATGCAATGGGTGTATTGATTATTTCTCGAGTTGTCATGCAAAAAATGAAAAAGAAGCAACAAAGTCATACAACTACGAATTGGATCCAAATAATCTAGCCCAATTGCATGGAGTCCATGATCATACAACATATTTTCGAAGAATGCGATTATCTGCAAACCCAAGTTCAAATAACAAAGAAATTGGACTATGGGGAGATGTATTTTGCATCCAATGGCTATCAAAATGGCTAGATATACAAATATGTCTCTGGTCAATGACAACAGGAAAAAAATATTTGCAATTCAACAAATCAGCCCTTGGAGAGTCATACTCCATTCTATTCCATGATGCAAATGCTTGCAATGGACACTTCGAGCCACTTCTAAGTACACAAAGGAAATCTTTCAACTACCAAGCATCAACAAAACTTCATCAACTCAAACAACTAATTAGAAATAATATTGACAATCAAAATAGTAAACATGTTCAACACAAAAAAAGAAGAAGACAACTATCCCACATGGAAAAAATACAAATGATAGATGTAGATAATTATCAATTCAATGGCCAAACTCAAGTTTCCAACATTGACATTACACTTAAAAATGAAGGGCTATTCAGAATGAACAATTTTACTTACAATGTTGGAGACTGCTTGTTTGACTCTTTAGAACTCTTGCTCAACTTTCAGTACACATCAATCCAGCTACGAAATGGAACCATTGATTACTTCTTAACCTACCTTCAACAAGGTGACAAGGAGGCAATTATATCGTACCATCGTGACTTGAATCCTCAAGCTCTACATGATTTACATAACATACATGATCCTCAAACATACCTGCATAGAATGCAATTATCAGCAAAACCAAGTACAATTGATAAACATATTGGACTATGGGGGGATATATTTTGTATTCTTTGGCTATCCAAATGGCTAAAGATACAAATATGTATCTGGTCAATGACAACAGGTAAAAAGTACTTGCACTTCAATGAATCAATGGATGTAGCTTCATACTCCATTCTTTTCCACGATGCAACTCCTCGAAGTGGACATTTTGAGCCGCTTCTACCGTACCAAACACATAATCTAAACTTCCAAGCGCCCACAACAATCCCACAAAATAAAAAAAACATAACAAATAATAATGAAGACCAAATATTAAAATCTGCGAAAAGGAAAAAGCAAGAAAACTTCAACAATACTTCACTCCGCAAAATCAAGAAGCAAATACGCAACACCCACTTACTGACATCTAAAACATCAAAAGAAAAGAAATCACTCTCACCAATAGAAATATTTGAAAAAACAATCCAAGATACACCAAAAAATGCATGTGCAACTTGTCAAATGTTGTATTTCAACAAAGACATTAGAATTTTCAAAGACAAAGACAAACAAGCCTACTACAAATTGACACAATCTAGTGATCAAATATTGGAAAATTGGATTTGTTGAAAATGTCTTGCATCATTGAAACAATCCACACTTCCTAAATATGCAACACCACATAATATTCGAATAAACAAACCACTAAAATATGTACAATCTCTATCGCAACTAGAAGAACGACTTGTCTCACTTAGAATTGCATTTGCTCAAATTTGGGAACTAGGATACAAAAGATCTCAAATAGGATTAACTGGCTCCATTATCAATGTTCCAGTCAACATGAACATTATACAAAAAGCATTACCACAATCCATTGATGAAACATCAACAATTGTTGTTTCTCTTAAGAGACGATTGGAATATAAAAATGCATTCCAAAAAGGAATGGTACGACCAACTACTATCATGCATGCCCTGACCCAGTTAAGCAAAACAATGCTTTACCAAATCGAAAAAGTTGAAATAAGAAAAGATTGGCAAGAAGCATTTCGAATCACTAATCAAAATGAAAATAGCAATGAACAAACTACAATAGAAAGTGAATCAGAAGATGACACAGAAAACCAATATCCCTCTGATTCTTTAATCCATGGATTCACTGAATCTAGATCTATACATAAAATGCAGGACAAAATTATAGAAATAGCACCTGCACAAGAGAACTCTCCAATTGGAATCTTTAAAGATAAGTATTCTGAAGAGATGAATTTTCCTACACTATTTTTTGGCAATCCACGTGATGATGACATTGTCACAAAATTCACTTACCAAAAAATTGCACAATGGGAGCTGCTACATTCAAATAGACAATTTGCCTACCACATAACAAATTTATTCTCAAGACCATTAAAATACTCATAAATCAAGTTATGTCTACAATGTGGATAAGAATTCGTAAAGGTCAACTAAAAGGAAGAAAGCTACTAGCTAAAGATGTCAAAGACAAACCTAACCTAGAGAGGATACTCAAATCAAATATTGGCTATATTGATTTCAAAAGGATAAGAACATCTCCTAATTATTTACAACAGCTTAAAAAGAATGTATTTGCAATGATACGACAACTAGGACCACCTACTTTTTTTGTTACATTTTCCAGTGCCGAACAAAATTGGGATCCTCTAACTAATACACTTGAACAATTACATAGTTCACATCAATCAAGATTAGAACAACAAGAAACTTATAGCCAAAATAAAAATCATAAATTCAATCTCATAAAAAATGATCCAATTACTTGTGCACGCTACTATAGACATAGAATAAATGCATTCAAAAGATTAATATTTAGAGATGATTCTTTCTTTGGAAATGTCTTAGACTATTTCTCTGTAACTGAATTCCAAAATCGTGGAAATGAACATGAACACTTTCTTCTATGGATACAAAATGCACCTACCTATGGCAAAGATAGCAATGCAAATATTATAAACTTTGTTGACAAGTACATAACATGTAGCACAGAGCATCTACAACCTCATTTAGCTATATTAAACAAGCATCATCATACAAAGCAATGTAGGAAAACAAAAAAAGCCACATGCAAATACAATTTCCCATTACCACCAATGAACAAAACTATAATACTCGAACCACTAGTAGACAAGAACGAAGATATAATTTCAATTGCAAACATTATCTTTTCAAACTTGCAAAAAGAAACATATGAAACATCCTTCTCTTTTCAAATGTTCCTAGATCAAATGGATATAAATGAGGAAAATTATATCATAGCTATAAGATCAACACTCCATAGGCCTACACTATTGCTACAAAGAAAACCATCACAAATATGGAACAATAGTTTTGCAAAACAAATTCCACAGCTATGGAAAGCAAATACAGATGCCCAATTTGTTCTTAATGCATATGCAGCAGCAATGTACTGTAGCTCTTACATGACAAAGGTTGACAAATCAATGACACATGCATTTAAAAGGATACGTAAAGACCACCAACATAACAATATTGATGCGATAAAGATGATAACCAAACTCAGAAATGCGTTACTCGATTTACAACAAATGTCTTCACAACAAGCTGCTCACATTACCTTATCCCTCCCACTCAATTATAGCTCAAGGAAATGTGTTTTCATTGATACAAGACCTGATAATGATCGCACTTTTGTTTTGAAATCAGTCAAACATATAGTCAATGAACCAGATGAATCGGAAAATGTTATTTGTAAATCTTTAATAGACTACTATGTAAAACGCCCTCCAAATATTTATGACATATGCCTTGCAGAATTTGTTGCACAATACAACAAGAATGGGAATAAATTCGAACCAAAGAAAAAATCAAATGTTATACGATTTATCAATTTCAATAAACATATTGACCTAGACAATTATTGTAGAGAGTAATTACTACTCTATGTCCCCTTTACAATACATGAAAATACATTAAAATATAGTTTCGATTCATGGGAAAATGCATACACACATCATGAAAAAACAATTCAGCTTAACCGCACAAAGTTCAATTACAATGTTCACTTTGCATGGGGTGACATCAACAAAGCTATACACAAGCTAAATGTTAAACATGAAACCAATGCCGATGAGACACTTGCCACAAAGAAAAAGGAACATCAAGAACAATATGACATACAAGTAGATTTCCAAATTGCAAACCGCAACAACTTAAATGCTATAAATTTCAATACAATTGGAATTATTCAACATCCACAAATTATGGAAAACAATGAGTACTACAAATTACGACAAATGTTAAACAAAGAGCAACAAGCAATTGTAAAGGACATTGTATTAAAAAAATTGAAAGATATTAGAAGTCCACTTCACTTATTCTTGACAGGTGGAGCTGGAACAAGAAATACTTTCACTGCAAAAGCCATTGACCAAGCCCTGCTTCGTATCTACAGTCAATGTATTGGCAATGATCCAGACAAGCCTAAGGGACTAATAACTGCTTACACAAGAAAAGCAGCATACAACATAGGTGGAGTAACACTACACTCAGCATTCCACATACCTTTCAACAAATCAGAGTTCATTCCATTAAACACCGAAACATTGGATACAATGTCAAAGCACTATCAACAACTACGTGTCCTCCTCATTGATGAAATCTCATTAGTGGGTTCAACATTTCTACGCTATATTGACAAGCGATTACGCGATATCATGCAAATGCCAACTGCATACTTTGTGAATCTTGATACAATCTTTTGTGGAGATCTCTACCAAGCGCAACCCATACTTGACTCTATTGTATTTGAAAATAAACCAACATTGTCTGAGTTGATGCCTTACAATTTCTGGAATGACAATATAAAGTGTTATTCTTTGATCTCTACAATGCGACAAAGGGATGAAATATTCATTGCAATTCTCAATAGAATTCGCATCGGTACACATACCACTGATGATTTAGATTATCTTAATCACCATTGCTTACGTCCACCACCAATGGACCCAACATTCCCTTTTCTCTTCTACAGAAGAAAGGATGTCGACGAACACAATAACAAAATGCTATCAGCTATTCCTGGAGATGTCATTGTATTAGATGCAAACGATGAACATGATGATAACTACAATGCAATAAGATCATTCACTCACACAGCTACTCTACCAACTCAAATATGTGTGAAACCAAATATACTTGTAGAAATATATGTTGGAAACTACAATACACAAGATGGTCTAGTAAATGGATCAGATGGAATATTCAAAGCATATAGCAAACACAATGATTTAAATATAGTTTGGATAAAATTTAATGATTCAAAAATTGGCCAACAACAAATGAACAAACTAGGACACTGTTATACTAAAGACATTAGTAAAGAATGGGTACCTATACTTCACATTTCTAGGCCCATCCACACAACACTTGCCAAAAAAAGAATTACAATTAGGAAAAAATTTCCAATACAAATAGCCTGTGCAAGAACTATACATCGATCCCAAGGACTTACAATGGACGGTCTAGCATTTGATCCAACTGGGATTAGATAGCATGGCATAACCTACACGGCGCTTTCACGAACAAAATCAATTCAATCATTGTTCTTGCTAAAACCTCTAAATGTTAAAAATTTCAAAGTGAAGAAAAAAATTCTACTCGAAATGCAACATCTTCAATCCGATGCACAATGGACACTTGAAAATGAAATCAAACTTCCTAATAACATCCCACAAATTCATATGTGCACATTAAACACTCATAGCTTACGTGCACATATAGATGACATTCTCAATGACCATGACATAATGGCATGTGATGTATTATGTCTACAAGAAACACACATGAATCCATCTGAAACTAAAACTATATTTCAAGATTTCAATTCATTTGGTCTATACAACATACATGGCATACTAACTTTAACTAAAAAAAACTTAATTATATCTAAAACAATACAACATACAACAAAAAACATTGAAGCCTTTACAATAACAATAACTCATACTAATATCGAGCTGAATGTGTGTAACATCTATGCAAGACCCAACACTCCAATTTTAGAAGTACTAACAACTATTGATAAAATACTTACACATATAGACACAAAAAACAATTTTTTCCTCATAGGAGATTTCAATATTGACATGAGTATAGAAACGAACAAAAAAAAATACTATCCAATCATATGCAAAAGAAAGACATTCAGTTCATATGCAACCAACCAAACACTATAAACAAACCACTAATTGACCATGTCTGGTGTAATTCAAGTACACATGCACTTTCCACCTACAAATTAGAAGCATACTGGACCGATCACCTTGCAACAATAATAAATTTCTTAATCAACAAAAATAGTTGAGTTCTAAAACTCACTAACGATATAAAATGCTACCTATCTAAAATTGTATCCTTCTTTCAACATTCTTACCTAATCTACTAATCCATTTCTACAAAAATAAAATAACATTATTTTACTTCCACCCAAAAACAATGAGTTCTACAATTTCTCTAACAAATTTGATTAATTGATATCATGTCACAAATTAATACAATTTCTTTGTATAAAATTCAACAAAATAATATTGAATTGCAGGAAAAGAATGGAAAGCAGCAAGAGAATAGGCAAAAAAGAAGCAACAAAACAGCCAGAAACACCCAAAAGGTATTCAATATACAATAATTCACTTTCCACTATCGAAATTCATTTTTCCATAACACAAGATTTTCTACTATATTCTCTGCAGATCAAAAATTGCAAGTCCCAATACCATATCCATTGAGGATCTAAATGCCCAAAAAGCTGGAAACACTTTTGAAGGTGACATAATTGTTGTGTACAAATCCAACCTTGACAAAGCCAACCAAGCACGTGAAGTGCTCCGTGCATATTTGACAGATGCTAAAGCTGAAATGACCATTACTTTAAATGTTACTAGCCATCTTGTCCAACAACATGAAGATAAAATCATTCCAGGCTTAGCAATACGTGTATCAAACTTCCAAATTGCACATAAAATAGATTATGATCGTGGAGACACTGCATTATCATCTTGCAAGAAAAAAGCACAATTGAGGTCATACCTCAGCTATGTGAAGAATACAAGTTCATACCAGAAATGACAATTGAACAATTACTTACAACTACAAATAACTATCCCATTGGAACAATTGCTGCAATTGTTATCTCCACAAAAAGAATAGCATCACAATTTATGTTAGACCTCAAAGACGGTGATTCAGACATGGACAGAGCACAGGTACAAAAATGTTTCTAAGCCTTCTCCTAAAAAAGTTACATCCATTCCATTCTACTTTTTATCATTACAATGCATTTACTATATCTAATTCACTAACTATTAACAAACAGCTACAACTACATGAGAGTTTCACACAGCAGTTCTTAGAACTAGAAAATCAGGTGCAACAAAACAAGTTTCCACCAATGTTATTCAAAAATATTGTAAGGCAGAAAGAGCCATCCAACACATTCAAAACTGTCAAAGCTACATATATTTGCAAACTAAACAACAAAAGAACAGAGGAAAGGCTACAAAAATTCCTGCAGTCAACATTTCAAGTAATCATTCCAGCATTCTTACCTCCCATAAATCTTTACTAAATTATCTCCCCTACATAACAATACTATTTTCATATATGTTTCAGATTCATGGAATTTTAAAAGTTGCCAACCCCTTGTCCAATCCCTACCATGCATTTTGTGCCAAGTGCAACTACAAATTTGAAAATTATGGAACACTAGAAGACCAAGTTGCCTTTTGTGCAAGGTGTAATGATGATGTGCATTATATATTTGCCCCTTATTTAAAGACTATTCTCATACCAGAAAACAAACAAACAATACATTGCTATGCTGATAAATCCATTGTCCAAATGTTATTGCCTCATTTGCACAACACTACGTACAATGACTACATTGAAGATAAATCAGGCATTATCTTCATGTTACGGGATTTCTCAGCAAAAGGGCGCTTCACATTGAACCATAACAACGTGATCATCAATGCCATGCAACATCAAGATTAATCAACAAATCATGCAAGGTAAGTCAAATAGTTTCCTTTACTCTTTAACTATATGCACATTTCTCTTTATTCAATATTCTTATATAAAATAAAAACCCTTTTCTAACTTCTTAAACAAATCTTTGCAGGAAACAAATGGGCTTCAAAAGTAGAGATCGAGCACAATCTATGCGTTCACTGCTTAGATGCATATGTGGAGCCATTTTGAAGCTGTGAATGATAAACGGATTTCATACAGTTTTTTTTAGTTTTAAAGCATTTTAAAAAATAGCAGTTTGCTACTACTTATAAGTTTTGTTCTAGATTTAGTTTTAGCTTTTTAAAAAACCTTAAGAAAACTGCATGTCTGCAGTCAAGTATAGCTTTCTTTGAACTTATATGATCCCTTTCACTAAATGCAAACTCTACAAATATATATTTGTACTAAATATCTCTATTTTGTGATGCTTAAAAACGTTTCATTCCAAACTTTATTTAATCTATAGATTCAACTTTTATGAATGATACAGATTATTCTTATCTATTTATTACTATATTTGGATGGTCTTCAAAATTATCAATAACTTAGATTTCATCCAAATTAACTGGTCTATATTGCATGTGCATCCTTTCAACTAAATATTATTATTGCGTCCTGTTTCACAACATCTCCTTCCAAGTTTATTATAATTCTAGATTCAGATTTCATGGATATTAGACATTCGTAATATGTATTACTAAAATAAATGCATCAAGAAAATGCTTATATATATCTCTATTTCTGCAAATTAACTCTCTCCAACAACCATACACTAATTACCGATCGGCAGGAACCTGACGCAACTGCATCTCTTGTTTAAGATGCCATGGATATGAGATGGGAGATTGTTTTACGGAAAAGAAAAGATTATTTTTAAAGACTATTTAGTCATTTTAAAGATAACTTTAAGAAAAGAAAAAGAAAAACAAATATTTTGTTTAAAAGTGGATTTTTTTATATTATAAATTATTATTTCAATAAGTTTTTTTTAGAACATTTTTTAAGAAATGTTTTTTTGTTTCATTATATTTTAAATGAATTATTTTCTTATATATTTAGTTCATACAAAATTTATATTATAATTATATTATAAAATTATATATTCAATATAATTGTTATTTAAATATATTTATTTAATTAGAAATATGTTATAATTATATTAATATTATATTAAAAATATGATCTTATATAATTAATTTTATTCTTTTGTATTATTACTGATGAATATTTTTAATAATTAATAAATAAATTTATATGATAATTTTTAATTAATTTATTATGTCAAAGATATCTAGTATCTACAATTGATAGGTAGTTTTAATGATGTAAAACAACTTAAGTTATCTTAATCATCTATGTCTACAAAATGCATTCAATATTCATGGGCTCTATGTCAATGTGATTTTAATAATTATATTCCATGAGACACTCTCACCCACCGAGATTGTCAACAAGAAAGTTAGGGACTCAAAATCCATCTATCATTTACAGTTTCATTAAAATAATTTGATTGTCTTGAAAGAAACCCCATGTCATATGTGCATAGTGATAATCATATTCGATAAGATGTCTTATTCTTTCATGGGGTTGAAATGTAGTAGTAAATTTTAAAAAAAAATTGTAAAATTGGAAACCTCTAACTTGGAATTCTCTTCACATCTTAAAATAGAATGGAATAAACTTCAATCAATACAAAATGTAGTTGAATACATTAATAGATATGTCTCTGCATGGAATCCCCCCCTTCCTTTAAGGAACTAAACAATACACCAAACTCTTATTGATGATCCATGTTTAATGGAAACAAGAATGATTGTGCCTTTAGACCCTTTCGTCAATTACACTGAATTGGTAAATTGTGTAGAGCATCATACAAAGTGTACCTTACAAACATGCCTTAGGAGAAAGGGCCCATCCCTTCAATGTTGTTATAAATCCCCTTGGAGAATGCAAGATCACTCAATTCTTGCAATAGATGAGCATGGCCAACCAATATTCACCCCATGTCTCAATGATGATCGCTTAAATCTACACAACCTTTCTATCCTCTCTATTTGGAGGGCCAATGTAGATTTCCAACATGTTCTTTCTATCCGTGAAGTCCTCAAATACATTATAAAATATGTAGCAAAATCAAAAAACAAATAAAAAACATACCACGACATGCTCTCCTAAATTTTAACGAAAATTGAGTCTGACAAACCAACCCCAATAGCTTTTCAAAAAATGCTTGTTGAAACAATAGTGGATCATGATATTGGAGCCCAAGAAAGTTGCCACCTCCTTCTGAAACTTCCACTCTCCCTATCTAGCAAGATATTTGTTTCTTTAAATGTGAACCAAAAAATTTCCATCGTGTTTTGGTCTCCTTCAAATCAACCACCACATCCCCAAACTACATTAACGCTTACATGGCTCATCAAAACAATTTAGTCCAATGTCACTTATTGAAGTAACTCAAAAATGGACCTTCAAAGCATCTCAAAATCATAGCCAATGGAAAGAGAATTCCATACATGTCATTGTTCATGTCTCCCCGCACTTCACAACCATCCCTGCAAAAGATGATAGATGCTTTGAAGCATTTTGTTGGAGTGAACTACTATTATACAAGCCATTTCATAACATTCACAATGATTTTTCTTCATCATCCACTCAAATTATAGAATAATGGGAGAGTTTTCCATGCAATTATCATCCCTGACATGTGCTACACATACCAACAAAAGCTTCTAAAGAAACTAATTTCAGCACCTCTTCCAATCAAGAAGATATAATGCAAGATAACAATCCATCTAAATGAAAAGTATTTTTTAGCCTATACCCAAGCCTTCCTCTCCACTTTGATGAACTAGACATGCTTGGTCTCTGCGACATTGACTTGCACCATGATTGGGGATCTTCCCAATTCAATCCACACCAACAAGTCTATGCTACTACATTCATAGAATCCAACCATCAAATATTTTAAGTTCGCCATCTTACCCCTCACCCTACCCAACATGAGCTCTCTGTCCAACAACAAAAAGAATTTGATATAATTCTCTCACATCTAAATGTTCATACTTGGTAACCTCCTCTAAAAATAGTTGCTCAAGGAATGGTTGGAACAGTTAAATCACACTTGATAAAAGCCATCAAATCTGCACTCATGAGCTTAGCCCAAAATCGCCAATCACCATTACTACTTCTTGCACCTAAAGGTGTAGAATCATTCAACGAAGAAGCATTGACAATCCACTCTACCATTTGAATACCTATCAAAGATATGGACCCCCTGCAAGGACAAACACTAGTGAGCTTTCAAGAAAAAATGTACTTCATTCGCTACATACTAATAGATGAAATGAGCTTCACTGGACCCAAGTTGCTTCAACACATTGACATGAGGTTATGTGAAGCATTCCCCGACCATAAAAAGATCCCATTTGGAGGTCGTTGAATTCCCTTGTTTGTTGTTGTTAAATTCAACAATTACGTAGGCCCTATTTGGGACTACAATAATCTAAAAATGTCCTTATTGCCCCTTTTAGTCATGGTCTTTATCGTCAAATCCCACTCAAAATGGCATGGGCCTTAACAATACACAAATCACAAGGCCTAACACTTAAAAAGGCAACAATCAATATCAACAATGTAGATCGGTATGACCTAACATTCACAACTATTTCTAGAGTGTGTGAACTTGCAAGCCTATGCATAAAACTAGCCTTCACATTTCAATGATATGCACACATGCAACAAAGTCCATATGTAGCTTGTCAAAAGCAAGAAGAAGAATGCTTATTGGCATTATCAAATTCAAATACACTAATATCTGTAGAAAAGAACTACAGGTTAGTTACTTTGATTTTATCAGCTACATTTTTCCTACTTGCAACCAAAAAACCCTCGTTGCATACTTAGTTACAAAGTGTCTCCAATGATTAATCCAAATTCCTTCTTTCAAAAAAGTAGTCATACACTACACATGAAACATTAATATCAATTTTCTCTAAAACATGACAAAAAAACATCTTTCTTTTCTCTTTCTAATAATTTTCCTACAGGTATGCAAATACATAAAAGCAACAACAAAATAAGACCAAACACTCTCGTAGCTCAACCATTTTTTTGGCACTAAATGCCATGGGAGTTCCTCATTTATGTCATATTTTATTTCAACATTAAGTCCCAACTCCAACTTTTCTCGAGATAATTTCCTTTCACACACTAGATACGCATTTGTAGATTGTCATAACTTTGCAATTACAATCCTTCAAATTTGAATGTAGATTTTATTTTCCAAGATCGTAATTGAATGCACCTAAATCCTATGATATGGCTTCAAATTTGAATGTACCTAAGTTTTTTGATTCACTAAATGTGATAGCTACATAAATTATGGCATCCACGATCTATGAATGTCCTTATTCAGTCTTGTAAATTTAAATTAAGCTGCTCATTTCCTATATCTGCTGAAGTTTTGACTATCCTTTTCACATTATCACATTCATTCAAAAATAAAACAATATTTCACATGTTATTGAATGATATACTAATGGTTCTCTGATCATTTTCTGCTAGCATACTAAGTTCACATGTGGAGTTCTACAATTGATCTTTCTAGATCTAACTAATTTATATTCAAAATAGGAAGAATCTTCTATATGTAGGAAAAATATCTATTGATCTATATGATATTACATTGTTAATACTTGAATAATATCTTGATTGTTGTACTCGATACATTGTGTTGTTCACATATGTAATACCCCTCCATTTTTCTCTTTTGTGCGAACAGTGTTCTTTTTTGTTATGCCTTATTTTATGTTAGTACTTTGACTATGGTACTCAATTACTATTTGACCACTATCTATAAAGTGATGTGAATGTTACATTTTGATACGATGGTATTTTATTCAGATGTTATCATTATGGCATGCTTTAAATTAGTTTTGTAGATAATTAAATTAATGATGCTTTATACTTTTGATTAAATTATTGATGTTAGATTCATCAGTTAGTAACACTATATTAGTGAAGGGGACGAGATTGCACCACTCGCTTGCGAGCGCCCTGTGATTTCCTCTTCACGGTGTGCTTTATTATGATATATATACATGTTCGATATACTCTTTGTTCGCAGGTTAACAGGTACAAGACATCGACTCCACCTAGTTTCACAGGTTTGAGTGTGTCCATGGCCCAATGGTATTCGATTGGGAGATAGTAGCTAGGTTTCCCATGCCAAGTCATCACTTTGGTCATAGCGTGTCATTGGTGTTAAGTCGGGTTCAGTTGTTTTAATGTTTTCATTTCACTTTGGTTTATTTAATTGCAAGTTAAAAATGTAAATAAATGGCTTTATGTATTTAAGTTGTTTATAAAATTTATCTAGTTTTATGTTAGAGAATATTATTTAATTAGTTAATTAATTTAATTTAATTAATAAAATAATTTAATCTTGGATTAGATTTATTTTATTGATTAATTAAATTAATTGTGTTGAATTGAATTAAGTTATTCATTTTGGAAATTAATAGATATTTTGATTGAAATTGGAAAATTGAAAAAATGTTTTAATTTGCATTTTTTTGAAAATTTGAATGCAAAAACAAATTAAAATATTTTTTGTTTTGTTTTGGAAAATTTATTATGGTGGTTGAATAGATATTTCATTTTTTTTTCTATTATTGGGATTTTTCATGGAGTTTTTGAGGAGAGGATGAAAAATTGAAAATTAGAAAAAAAAAAAGAGAAAAGGAAGGAATTTATGGTTTTCTGGGTTTTTTTATTTGGATTTTGGAGAAGATTAGTTGGATTGCTGAGAAAGAGCTTGAATCTGAGGAGAAGGCTTTGCACCATTTTGTTAATCTTGCAAGCATTTGGAAACCAGGTTTTCTTTTATTAAATTAGTTTCATTTTGAAAAGATTCACAATTTTATATGTTGTTTGAAAATATATAAACTTTGTTTGATTTGCAAGAACAACCCATGTTAAATCTTGCTTCAAAACTTTGAAAGCTCTGTTTGGAAATGAACTTCTTAAAAAAAAAAAATGAATTATTGACTGTAAATGATCTTTTTTTTTTAAATTAGTTGCTCTTCTAGATCTGTAGTTTTGAATAAAATTGAATATATATATATACATATATTATCATTTATTTCATTGGATATCTGGCTATAAAATATATATATATAGATAGATAAACAAAAATACCCTAGTCAAATTGGCAGATAAAAATCCGCAGGGGTTTCGAAATATATATTTTTTAAATAAAATAAAATAAGGGAAGTGTTGGGTGTGGGGGGGCAGAGGGGGTCACTGGGGCCTCACCCCACCGCGCCCCCATGGGAGGCATGTGAGAGAGCCACGCCCAGCGCGCCTCTCCCCACGCCGGTCGCGCCAAGCACACAGGGCTTGGCTGTGTGAAAACACAACCGTGCCCCATGTAAATGGGGTCGGTTGTGTCTTCACACAGCCGCCCTCTCATATGTTTGGCATGCGGTTCAAAAAGTCTGTGCCCTAAACTTGCAATCCGGTTCTTTTTTCAAAAAAAAAATATAAATTGTTAAAATATATATATATATATATATATATATATATATTTTATATATTATATTTATATAATATTAAAATATTAAGATATATAGATAATTAAATATATATATATATATATATATATATATATATATATATATATATATATATATATATGTATATGTATGTATATATATAATATGAGGTTATATTATATGTATATGTGTGTGTATATTATTTTATATATTTATATAGTTGTGTATATAATTTAAATATATATATGTTAAAATGGATGAGTAAAATAATGTCATGTTTCAAATGCAATTGAGGAATTTGAAATATTGCGTTAATAGTCAAATTATTGATTCTATTTTAAAATAATATATATATTTGGAAGGATAAATATTAGATTTAAAAGTAATGTGTTTAATAGTGAGATTTATTGATTTTAAAATGATTTATTTTGCAAAGGACAAATAGTTATTTTTAAATGATATGATCTGAATCGTAAAGGTAAATTTTTACTTTATTATTATTTAAAAGCAATTAGAGAATTAAATATTGAGTTTAAATCTCATCTTTTGTCTGGAAGAGACGTTATTAATTCAGTTTTATTAAGGCAATAAATTACTGAATGTTAATATAGGAAGTGGATTTAGGAAATCCAAAGTAGATTTAATTCCTGTTTAATTGCTCTTTAAAATGTAAGTTTCTTCTGTTTCACTTTGGGGGAATTGTGTGATAGGAGTTAGTAAGTCTTCCAGATGAGGTTTCAATTATGTGGGTTGTCGTACTATGTTAGTCAACCTTTGGATTGCCTTGGGTAGTGCATCTAACTGTATCTAGTTTATTACCCATTTATCACGAACGGGGATGTGTTGACTGTATGTCGTGGATGGGGATTTAATATCCTTAGGTCGCACTTATGTACCCTTGGGTTGTGGAGTTGTTCCACGTGTTGTCTTAGAGAAGTGGCTTGCAATGAGGGTCGGCACACAAAGCGGTGCTAGGATAACTCATTGTAGGTTAGTTAATCCAATGATAACATAAATGAACTTATTAGAGGAATAGGTAGTATCAAACACTTAATAAGATAATTATGCCTCGCTCATGGACGCAAGGGCTTGTATAGACTTGGGATGAGACGAGATGGCTTGGAATGGCAAGATCGTTATCTCATCCTTACGAGAGATAACTGATTCCACAATGGTTTGCATGAGGGGCCGAGAGTTATTAGAGGTTTCTAGGATAACCCGAGATGGGGGTCGGGACCTAGGAAGACTTACCAGGATAACCCATGTAACATTGTGATGACACTTCTCCTAAGTCAACAGTATGTTGGTATCTGTGATGCAATTGATTTGTTAATTATGGAAGCAATGTAACCTTGGTGTTAGTGGTGTATTTGTATTTGATTTAGTTCGGTTATGTTTAGCCTGTGTCTAGAGGTAGATGGTCTTGATTAGGAATCCTTGTTACTATCTCCTAGCACAGGGGGTGGACCTTCGGGTACCACTTGGTTGGGTGGAACGTGCACCTTACTCCGTTGGGATTTCTTCTTGTTTGTGTTGACGATATTTCCAGTTTCTTTTCATGCTTTATTCATTTCAATTAATCTTGTAATTTATTACCCCTCCTTTGTTATCGAGGTGGAAAGTTGTAATTTGTAATCATGCTTATTGGATTTACCTCATTCAGGGAATGAAAGATGTAATCTTATTGTTTAATTATTGTTAAATGAAATCACATGGTATCTGTTATTCTTTGATGTAATTTATCATGTATGGAATGTATGTGTTTCTAATTTATTAAGTAAATGAATGTTATGGATTCAATTCATGTTTTTTTGTTGGGGTTTTAAAGTAAACTCAATCTTGTAACCTTAGGGGTTGTTTGCAATGGGTAGTGAACTTGCATGTTAATTGTACTTTTAAAAAAAAAAATAGTTCGTTTGAGTAGTTAATTGCAACTTACTTTAGGGTTACGTGGCAGGTTGTTACAACATATATATCATTGTATTTAATGTAAGCTAAATAAAATAAGATGGAAGATTGTAAATTTCAACTTTTAAAAACAAAACTTGCCTATTTTTAACTCAACAATCTACTCATAAATTACCATCCATTCCTCTCTAAAAATAAATAAATAAATAAAAAATCATAAATTACCATCCACACCTCTTCGACGTACTCATTGCACATCAAGATGCAATTGCTAGTATAATATATATAATATAACATAATATAGTGTATTGTAATATAATATATTATTATTATATTATATTATAATACAACAAACTCCCTCAATTCAAAATATATTTTTTAATTATCCACTTTAATATTATATTGTCTAATTTTTATTTGTGTGACTAATTATTTAGTTGTATTTTTTACCCAATGATCAAATTAATCATTTACTTAGTTATTTATAATATTAGTCATTTATTTGTGTGACTAATATTATAATATAATATTATATTATATTATAATAATATTATATTATTATATTATAATAATATTATATTATTATATTATAATAATATTATATTATAATATTATACATTATAATATAATATATATATTATATTAATACATTATAGTATAAATATAATATTATATTATTATATTATTATATTATAACATTATACATTATAATATAAATATAATATTATATTATATTATTAAATTGTATTATTATATTATAATATTATACATTATAATATAATATATATATTATATTAATACATTATAATATAAATATAATATGTAATTATATAATATTATATAATATATATTAAATACATTATAATATAAATATAATATTAATAATATATAATAATATAATATTATATAATATATATATTAAATACATTATAATATGAATATAATATTATAATATTAATAATATATAATAATATAATATTATATAATATATATAATATAATATAATATAATATAGTGTATTGTATTGTAATATAATATATTATTATTATATTATATTATAATACAATAAACTTCCTCAATTCAAAATAGTATTTTTAATTATCCACTTTAATATCATATTGTCTAATTTTTATTTGTGTGATTAATTATTTGGTTGTATTTTTTAATATTAGTTATTTATTTGTGTGACTAATATTATAATATTATTATATTATACATTATAATATAATATATATATATATAATATTTATTATAATATAATATATATATATTATATATATAATATTAATAATATATATATTATATATGTATTAATATATATATTATATATAATATTATATTAATACATTATAATATTAATAATATATTTAATATAATATTATAATATATTATATAATATATATATTAAATACATTATAATATAAATATAATATTAATAATATATAGTAATATAATATTATATAATATATATATTATAATATAGTGTATTGTAATATAATATATTATTATTATATTATATTATAATACAACGAACTCCTCCAATTCAATTTTTTTTTTTTAATTATCCACTTTAATATCATATTATCTAATTTTTATTTGTGTGACTAATTATTTAGTTGTATTTTTTATTCAATGATCAGATTAGTCATTTATAGTTGTGTTACAAAAAATGAGTAGAATTTAGTCATCTTTAGTTGTTGTGACTAAAATTTTTAGTCACGTAGTCATTTATTTGTCAAATTCTACTAGTGATCATATCCCCTTTAGTACTACTTGGCATATTCCTAAGGTCAGCTTGTCCTGCCTATATCGAGGTAGTCTATCATATCATGCATAGGGCAATTCATTTTAGATTGGATTAGGTTCTCGTATATCTTGAGGTTATTTGGAAATCTCTCCCGAAAATCCCAAAAAAATTCATAATACATTCATCAAAATTCAAAAACATTCAAAATCCTGTACAACTAAAATAAAAAAACATTCAAAAATTGTAAATTCAAAAAACCAAAACACATCAAAATCCGTAAAAAGGTCAAACCATTGAAAATAAAAAAATATTGTCGTGTCGAACTATGAGTCTTTGAGCTTGAACGTAGGCAAGGCCATCATTGATGTGCCCCCGAGACACCCTAGGTCAGTCTTTTAGGAGTCTATCATAATAAATTGGCAATCCATCAACTGTTCATTTCTCGTCAATAAGTCAAGTTAGTTGAACTATGTGGTCTTTGTGTGTATAACGTAGGCAAGACTAATCTTTGATCAACCCCCAAGACCCCTAGGATAGTCTTTTAGGTTAGGTTCTTGGTCAAAATTCAAAAAACCCCTAAACATTTGAAAACTCATAAAACACAAAAACATTTAGAAATCTTAGAAAACCCCTAAACATTTGAAAACTCATAAAACACAAAAACATTCAAAAATCTTAGAAAACCCCTAAAGATTTGAAAACTCATAAAACACAAAAAACATTCGAAAACTTAGAAAATACTAAACATCCTCAAATAATTGAAAGCCAAAACATTCACATAAACACTTGAAAAGACCAAAAACAACCTCAAAAGATTTTCAAAATACCAAAAACATTGAAATAATCTAGAAAATCCAAAACCGCCCATCCCATTTTGCTTTCACTTGCAATAAACTTCACCCATAATAAATCAATCATCACCTTCAACCTTTGGTAAAACAAATAGAAAACAAGTGTCACAAATCGTAAAGTTAGAACCTAAGTGTCAAAATTTAAAGTCTAGATTATAGGTAAACGAGTCAATGGAGTTTGTAACAACAACTTATCACACACCTCATCCTAATCAAGACACCTGATCAACATGTCCTAGGATGAATCCTTCCTGCGATGGACATCAACATCAGAAATCACCTTAACTATGTTAAACTAGACAGAGATATAGATAACACTGATTGTTTGTCTTTGATATTTTCTTATGATTTATCTTAATGACCCATTCTGAGGACCTCTCAATGATGTCTCAACGACTTAGAGAGAAAGGAATAGGGCATCGATCATTATCTTTCGTTTGATGTGCTTGTGGGTATTCTTGTAAAATAATCTTGGCGCATACTTGCTTAGTTGTGTGTAGGGAGGTTGTTTGGAGTACATTGTTGACTATTGCATATGATTTGGTCTATATTTTGAAATACTAAACTACATTCCAAGGAGGTTTTTGTATGTCAAGGTGTGAACAAGGACTATCCTATCTATTTGTAGAGTCAAAGTCCATTACACTAAATGCAACGGTGTCCTCGTTATTAATACCTTGATGCATCGTGTCTATGTGTTATAACAAAAATAAGGAATGACATAAAATTCCAAGATCACAAGATATGAGCAAAATCATCATCTCTCATCACCATATCTAATAAAGTCTTGGTGGATCAAGGACTTGTTGGACTTTTTTATTGAATCAATCTTCAAAATCAATGATCAAAATTCATCCATTTTATTCTTCTATCTTCTTCCCACGCTAATCTAGTATCACGACAGTCAACAAAAACATCATCATGCATCCACCCTACATCCACAAACCATCAGCATGCATATATCTCGCATTATCACAACATAATAAAAGAAAACATAATCCATTGCATCATCATTATTATTTAAGTTGTTTTGACTAATATAGATTTGTTATTTTAAGCATCTTAATACATTGCATTACCATTCATCACATACATACTATAAGCATCGTCCATATCCATATGCATACATCATCACATCATAAATTGCATAGAAAGGTACACAAAAAGAAATGTATCCATCCATACATCTTGCATGATGCATCCATATCATTTGCATAAGCATATCATATTATAACATCCATTTCATAACATATCAAACAAAGATATTGAAAAAGAAGGTAGCATAGTCATTGCATTACGTCGCATCTCATATACATCACATTATGGATCACAATCGCATCACATAAACATAAATAAAAGAAGTGCATCCATCACATTGCATCCATACATAATCATAATGCATAATATAATCTCATATCACACCATATGCATCCATACATTCATAAAGCATGAAATACAAGCACACATCACATCATGAATTTGAATCATCTCGTATATATATCAAAAAATGAGTGTCATGGTATAATATCTCAATCAATGTGTATGAATATCATCAAAATATACAATGTACATGAGGTTACAAAAAATGAGCCTATGAATATATGTTTGTATAAATAATCAAGCTATACAACAAAAGGATGTTTGCAAAATCAAAGGAGGTTTATCCCTCACTGGCCCTATCACCATGTCCGGGTTGATCTGGTTGTCTGATTGAGGTTGTAACACCCCTCTGTTTTGCTCGTTTGATCGGACAGTGTTCTATTTTGGTTATGCCTTATTTTCTATTAGTGCTTTGACTATGGTACTCGGTTACTATTAGATCGCTATCTGTAAAGCGATGTGAATGTTATATTTGATGTGATGGTATTTTATTCTGATGTTATCATTATGGCATGCTTTGGATTAGCATAGTGGATATTTGAATTAATGTTGTTTAATGCTTTTGATTAAATTATTGATGTTAGATTCGTCAGTTGGTAATACTGTATTGGTGAAGGGGACGAAATTGCACCACTCGCTTGTGAGTGTCCTATGAATCCGCGATTTCCTCTTCACGGTGTGTATTATATGATGCAAATATACATGTGCGATATGCTTTTGTTCACAGGTTAACAAGTACAAGAAATCGACTCCACCTGACTTCACAGGTTTGAGCATGTCCATTGCCCAACGGTATTCGATTGGGAGATAGTAGCTAGTTTTTTTGTGCCAAGTCATCACCCTGGTCATAGTGTGTCGTCGGTCTTAGTCTGGTCCAGTTGTTTTAATATTGTTCAATTTGCTTGGATTTTATTTAATTGCAAGTTGAAAAGGGTAATTAAATGGCTTTATGTATTTAAGTTGTTGATTAAATTAATCGGATTATAATGTGAAATGTAAGACCCCTTCGTTTTGCTATTTTGGTGTGATGATAATTTATTCTGATGTTATCATTATGGCAGGCTTTAGATTAGCATATACGATATTTGAATTAATGATGTTTTATGTTTGGATAATATTATTGATGTTAGATTCATCAATTGGTAATATTATATTGGTGAAGGGGATGAGATTGCATCACTTGCTTGTGAGCGCCCTGCGATTCCGTGATTCCCTCTTCACAGGGTTGAGCGTGTCCATTGCCAACGACATTTGATTGGGAGATAGTAGCTAGGTTTTTCGTATCAAGTCATCACCCTAGTCTATAGTGTGTTGTCGGTTTTTGTCTGGTTCTGTTGATTTAAATGTTGTTTAATCGGCCTGGATTTTATTTAATTGCAAGTTAGAAAAGGTGAATAAATGGCTTAAGTAGTTAAGTTGTTGATTAAATGAATCTGGTTTTAATGTGAAAAATGTTATTTAATTTATTAATTAATTTAATTTAATTAACAAAAGAATTTAATCTTGGATTAGATTTATTTATTGATTAATTAAATTAATTGTGTTGATTTGAATTAAGTTATTCATTTTGGAAATTAAGAGTTATTTAGAATTGAAATTAAGTTTGAAAATTGAAAAAGGGATTTAAATTTTATTTTTGGAAAATTTTAAATGCAAAATTGAAAAAAAAAAAAAGATATTTGGAGATATTTTCTATTTTCAGAAATTGATTATGGTGGTTGAATGGAGACTTTTTCATTTTTTGGCTATTTTTGG
This sequence comes from Sequoiadendron giganteum, assembly GCA_007115665.2. Lineage (NCBI taxonomy): Eukaryota > Viridiplantae > Streptophyta > Pinopsida > Cupressales > Cupressaceae > Sequoiadendron > Sequoiadendron giganteum. Next base: position 673,670,143 of record CM021103.1, on the reverse strand, counting down.
GATTTTGGTGAGTTTGTGAGAGAGGATGAAAAATGGAGATTGAGGGAAGGAAAGAAATTTTGGTTGTTTCGGTTTTGGATTGGAAAGAGGTTGAATCTGTTGGAGGAGCTAGAATCAGGGGAGGAATCCAGAACATCATTGTCGATCTTCAAGCTTTTAATTCAGGTTTTATTCTTATTTGTAAGTTTCAAGGTTTTAGTATGTTGTTTGGAAACATTCAAAAACCTCTGTTTGGTTACAAATAGAACCCATTTTAAATCTGCATTTAAAATTGAAGGAAACCTCTGGTTGAAAATAAATGTCTTCAAGGAAAAAATGGTATTGTTGACTGAAAATTACCACTTTAAGCTTTACTTCTTCAATTAAACTTGCAAATTACTTATGTGGGTATATATATATATATATGTTTGGAATTAGACTTATGCTGTTTTTTTTTTAAAACAAAAAAAAATATGAAACCCTATTTTAATGAAAATATGATTTCGGATTTTTTATAAAATCCGCAGAGTTTTTATTTAATTTAATTTAATTTTTTTTTTAATGTTATCACAGAGAGGGTTTGTGGGGGCTGGGGGCTTGACCCACAGTCGCCCATGGGAGGCGCTGTGGGGAGTCGCGCCCAGCGTGCCCCACGCGACCCCCCCAAACCACACCACCTCTACCACCGCAGCCCCGCCAGGGGATGACTGTGTCTAAACACAGTCGTCGCCCCCCTTTAGGGGTGTCGACTGTGTTTACACATAGTCACCCCCATTAATGGAGGTCAGCTATGTGCAAACACAGTTGGCCACCATATGGTTGGCGCGCGGCCCAGAACAACCACCCACCTAAAATCCAGCGGCACGTTTCCCTAAAACTACGCCCTAAACTTTTTCTAAGCAATTCGGACTTTTAAAAAAAAAATTATATTTTATATATTATGAATTATAATATTAAAATATTTAAAAATAATATTTAATATTATAATTTATAATATTAAAATATCAGAGTATAAATATTTAAATATATATTAATATATACGTAAATTATGTATATATTAATATCATATTTGGTTTTGGAAATTTTCATAATATATTTAATGGTTGATTTTAATAATAGCATACTTTAAATGCAATTGAGAATTTTTTTGAATGTTTTAAATGATGATCTAAAAATATATAAATATTTTAATAATGATTTAATGTTTTATGTATATATATATTGAGCTGGTGATTTATATAATGGTTGGTTTTGAATGTAATTGGGAGAAGTTTAAAGTGATTTGTAAGAGTTGAATTAATGAATTTGTTTTAAAATTAATATATTTTGAAGGAACAACATTTGATTTTCAAATAACGTGCTCAATAGATGAATTGATTGACTTTTAAATAATTTAATTAGAATTAAAGAAAGAGTATTTTCTTAAAATGATAAGTCTTGATTAGAAGAAGTAACGGGCTCTCTTTTAAATATTATTATTTAGAAGCAATTAAGGAATTAAATATTTGGTTTAAAATTTTATCATGTATATGTAAGAGATAATATTACATTAGCTTAACTGAGACAATTAACTATTGAATTTTATTAGAGGTAGTGGATTTAAGTTGCGTTTAAAAGTAATCATGGATTTGAATTGTTTATTAAATTTAGTTCTCCCTTCTCAGTAATTAGAAGGACAATGGATTACTTTGTTTAATTATTTTGCTAGGGTGATTGTTTCTTACTGTGAAACGAAGTTTTAAAGGGAGATGGATTTAGTATATCCAAAATTAGTTATTTCCTCGCATTTGCTCTCGTGATTGTTTCCTTTGTTTTATTTGGGGAAGTGGATTAAGTGTCTTTAATATGTAAGTCTTCCAGAAGACTCTAGAGGTTGGGGGTTGTCATTTTATGAGGTTAACCGTTTGATATTTCCCTTGGTTAGTGCTTGAGGTTATGTCAACGTTTTACCCGGTTTCCACCAACGGGGATGTTTTGTGCCTCCTGTGAAAGGAGTGGAATATGTGATTTGTGGCTCCTTGTAAGGAGTGGCGTTGTTACCTTTGTTACCTCCAGTGTTTGGAGAGGGATTGACTTATGTTTCCTCCTAGTGTTGGAGAGATTGTCTTATTTGTTTGTATGCACTTGGGCTTCCCTTGGTGTTAGTTTGTTTGTGTGTTGTCAAGTAGAAGAATGACTTCCGTTAGGGGCCAGAGCCATGAGAGGTAAACTGGGTAACCTTCAGAGGTAGTTTATTCGAGCGATAACCAAAGCAGTGTAATCCATGTCAGTAATGTTATGGTGTACTTGTAGATGGTACTTGATTGTTATGTGTATGGTTTTCTTAACATACCTAGTCTGTTATTTTTGGAAGCAATGTAACCATGTTAGTGTTGAAATTGAGTTGTACTTGAATGATTTGTGTGCTTAGTTGTACCAGTTTGATTTAACCTATGTCTCGAGGTAGATGGTCTTGTCTAGGATTCCTTGTTACTATCTCCTAGCACGGGGGGTGGGCCTTTGGGTTCCACTTGGTTGGGTGGCGTGCACCTTACTCCGTTGGGCTTTCTTCTTATTCGTGTTGACAAGGTTTCCAGTTGGAGAGCTCGTGGGATCCTATTATCTTTTATGCTTTATTCATTTCAGTTGATCTTGTTATTTATTACCCCTCTTTGTAATCGAGGTGGAAGTTGTAATATGTAATCATGCTTTTGGATTTACCTCATTTAGGGAATGAGAGTTGTAACCTTATTGTTAAAGGAGATCTTAAGGTATCTTTATTTTCTTTGATGAATTTATCTTGTATGGAATGTATGTGTTCTTAATTTCATAAGTAATTAAATGTTGTGGTTTCATTTCTCTATTGTTGTTGTGGGTTATTAAGTAATCTCAGTCTCGTAACCTTAGAGGTTGTTGCAATGTGTAGTGAACTTGCATATTATTTATAATTTAAAAAAAAAAATTAGTTCGTTTGTGTAGTTAATTGCAACTTCCTCTAGGGTTGCGTGGTGGGGCGTTACATGAAAAATGTTATTTAATTTATTAATTAATTTAATTTAATTAATAAAATAATTTAATCTTGGATTAGATATATTTTATTGATTAATTAAATTAATTGTGTTAAATTGAATTAAGTTATTCATTTTGGAAATTAATAGATATTCTGATTGAAATTAAGTTTGAAAATGGAAAAAGGGTTTTAATTTCATTTTTTGAAAATTGGAAATTGGAGATATTTTCTGTTTTCTGTTTTGGAAAATTTATGAGGGTGGTTGCATAGATATTTTTCTTTTTTTTCTATTATTGAGATATTTTTGGTTATTTTTGGGAGGATGAATTTTCATGGAGTTTTTTGGAGAGAGGATGAAAAATTGAAAATAGAGAGAAAGAGGAATTTTTGCTGTTTTGTGGGTTTTGGACTGGAATTGTGGAAAAGCTTTGAGGAATTGTTGGGCAAGAGTTGGAATCAGAGGAAGAACCTGAGCACCGTTTGACATCTTCTAAAGCTCTGGAATACCAGGTTCATGCTATTTAAACTGTTTTTGAATTTGAAAGGGTTCATGTAATTGGTTATGTTGCTTGTAAAATCTTTGTTTGGAAACTCAAATGATTCTTGTTGAAAAATAAACTCATTTTAAATATTCCTCTCAAAACTTGAAAACTTGTTTTTGGAAATGAAATTCTTGGATGTAAATGTTTCAGTTCTAAAATTTATTTGTTCAATTGAACTTATAATTTTATATAAACTTGAAAAAAAAAAATTTAAAAAAAATGTATATATATATATATATATATATATATATATATATATATATATATATATATTGGTGAATACATATATATATACATATGTATATATTTTTATACTGGCTTGTAAATTTGTGAAAATAAAACCCAATTGAGCTGGGCGAGTATAAAATCCGCAGAGATTTATTTAAACGATTTTTTGGTTAAAAAAATTAAAATTAAAAATAAAATCAAATCAAATCAAATCAAAGTTTGTGGGGTTTGTTGGGGGCTCAACCCACAGTCGCCCCCATAGGAGGCGCTGTGGGGACCCGCACCCAGAGCGCCCCCACGCAGCCGCCCGCGGTAAGTGGGATGGATGTGGTTAACACAACCGCCACCCACTATAGTGGGTTCGGTTGTGGCTAACACAGTCATCGCCCACTCACTTGTGGGTCGGTTGTGTTAAACACAACCACGCCCACACCACTGGTGGGTAACCACAGCCGCCCCAACCCTTAACCTTGGCGCGTTTTCCTAAGTCTGTAGCACGCGGCCCGAGACTAAAACACATTGACTTTGATTAATTTCGATTTTTGTTTAAAATTAATATATATATATAATTAATATTTAATATTATATTACTATAATATTAAAATATTAATATATATGATTCGTAAATATATATTTAATATTTTATCATTATATTTGTATAATAAAAAAATATATTAATATATATAGTTGAGTATATAATTTTAAGTTATATACATTTAAATATGTATATATTAAATGTTGACTTGTTAATTTCACATTTTAAGGAAATTGGGAAAATTATAAATCAATGTGCAATAGTCGAATTAATGGATTGATTTTAAAATATTAATTTTGGAAGAACAAATACTAGGTTTACATATATTATGTTTAATAGAGAAATTAACTGATTTTTAAATGATTTATTTTGAAGAGAAGAAATAGATGATTTGAAAATGATATGTTTTAAATCGACGAAGTAAATATTTATTTTATTATTTACAAGTAATTGAGGAATTAAATGTCACCAAAATGTGCACTTAGATGAGGTTGCATTAGCATGCCTACCAATTGCTTCCACTAGCATTATCGACCTCCTGCCTACAACAACCACAATTACTAGCCCAACAAATGCAACGTCTGCGCATATAAATGCTACAACCTTTGACCCTTTTGAAGAAAACGTTGACCACTCCACTTCCTTTGTAGCTAATCTTCCACCAGCACGTACAAAAGTCAAAGAATTGTGTTCTATACTGCAACTAGGTCAAGGCCGACCAACCTTGTCTATGGACTGGCCACCCATTTCACCATCTCCCATCAATGAGTACACTACTGAAGGATTGTTTGTTAAGGATTTCCCTACTTTGTTTCCAAAAGGCATAGTTGCTTTCAAACAACAACACATGCAAGAAGTTAAATTACATGAATATGTTCTCCACTTGCTCAGGTACTTTGATAATAGGTTTGGCCAACACCCTCGCTTCAGGTACTTCATACTCAATATTATTATGCATCATCGTAGCCAAGCCACAACATCTGTATTTGTCCATAAGCACATTGATACATGCTTGCCAACAACTATTTCCGATCTTCGTCAGCGAATAAAGGACCTTCTAGATGAAAAATTTGTTGAACAACTCATGCGCTTTGGATCATCAATTCGTGGAACACGCCCTTTTTGGAACCGTTGTAGAGCGGAGCTCTCTGATATGGTTATCCAAGTTGGTTGCCCATCACTATTCTTCACACTCAGTGCAGCTGATACAAAATGGCCAGACCTACATAAGATCATGCCATCAACCGCACCTTCAAATATGCAAGCAGCTTATAAATGGAGGGTACAAAATATTGTTCAAAATCCACACCTTGCTGCCCAATATATGCACCATAAGTTCACTACATTTTGTGAAGAGGTTCTGGAAAAACTACTTGGCGTAACCGACTACTGGTACAGATATTTTTTTTTCACCCTCGTTCATTTCCAATGGATAACATTAAAATACTTTCTAAACAAACAATCTACCAGGTATGAATGGCAACATAGAGGCTCTGCACATATTCATGGTTTCCTCTGGCTACCAGAAGCACCTAATATTGGGAAACTACAATGGAATAACCTTCAATCGGTACAAAATTCCATTTAATACATTGAAAGGCATGTCTCCGCATGGAACCCCCAAGCCCTACTTTCAAGGAACCATCCAATTCATCAATCTCTTGGCGATGACCCATGTTTAATGGATAGTACAATGATCTTGCAATCCGACCCTCTCATTGACTACACTGAACTAGTCAATTGTGTTCAACGTCATACGAAGTGTACCTTGCAAACATGCCTTAGGAAAAAAGGCCAATTGTTACAGTGTTGATACAAAGCCCCTTGGGCCGTTCAAGAACTTTCGACCCTTCAAATTGATGAAGCTGGCCAACCAAAATTCACCGCTGCTCGCAATGATGACCGCTTAAACCTACACAACCCTTCCATCCTCTCCATTTGGAGAGCTAACATCAATTGCCAACCTATTATCTCTATCCACACAGTCCTCAAGTATATTGCAAAATATGTTGCAAAAGTTGAAAACAAGTCAGAAACATACCACACAATGCTATCTCGTATATCAACCAATATAGACTCTGACAAGCTCGCCCCAATAGCTTTCAAAAAAATGCTTGCTAATACACTAGTCGATTGTGATATCAAAGCCCAAGAAACTTGCCACCTCCTACTTAAACTTCCACTCATCCTATCAAGCAGAACTTTTGTCTCTTTAAATGTGAACCAAAAAAACTTTCAGCGAGTGTCCCTCTCATTCGAATCAACCACCAGCTCCCCAAATACCATTGATGCTTACATGGCTCGTCCAATACATTTAGAGTCTATGTCGCTTCTTGAGGTCACCCAAAGGTGGACCTACAAGGCTTCTCGAAAGCACTGCCAATGGAAAGAGCGATCCACTAAAGCCATTGTTCGTGTCTCCCCATGCTTCACCTCCATCCCTGCAAGAGATAGCAACCACTTTGAAACATTTTGTTGGAGTGAGCTACTACTATACAAACCATTCCGCAACATTCACAATGAATTCACTTTGTCAACCACTCCTATTATAGAACAGTGGGACAGTTTTGCATCCAGTTATAATCCTTGGCATGTGCTCCGCACACCCTTAGAGCCTTCCGAAGGAACCAATTCTACATCCTCTTCTAGTGAATAAGGTGTTAGGAATAAGGTGTCTCAACCTTGGATAATTCCTATTCTTATTATTTGTTTTGTAAAATATATTTCTTGCAAATAATGTAATTAAGTGTGAGTGTACATGTCTAGTTTGCATGTTGATGTGTCACTCCACTTAATGTGTCGGCATCTTGAATTGTGTGTAAGGAGATCATGGCTGAAACGGTTATGACGGATTCCTATGACACGTAAGAGCTATGTCTGGAAGATTCAATGACAGGTGAAGACATGTGGCAATTGATAAAGTTGAGTACTGTACACTCTTCCACGATAGTGGGGTTCGGGGCATCGCCCCGAAAAAAATTTTCGAGTTCCTATTTTCTCGGAGAATGGTAAAACCCTAATACAGTTATCTTCGGAAGTTGCCCTAAAAGGGAAGCGCATGATATAAGCGTTTTTTAGGGTTGCGAAGATTTGTGATGTGAGTGTATTGTTGGAACGTTTTTTCATGCTGCCGCATTTTGTCTTCAAGAGTTGGAAATCTCCTGAAAGAACTTGCATTGCAAGTGTGTTGTAACCGTTGTGTTGAAGATAATACATTGTGCAGGTTTTGGAGTGCTGGGGTTTTTTACCGAAAGGTTTTCCCCAGGGTAAATCATTGTGTCATTCTTCATTTTCTGTATGTATGGTATATTGCTGCAATATCTTTGTTAAGTAGATTAACGAATCTGAAATTGTAAGGGTTTAAAACGAATTTGCACCATACTTTCCTTAAGAGATTAGTGTAGGAAGCTGTTTCCGCACCTGAGTTTCCTTACATAAGGAACAATGCAGGATAACAACCCATCTGAATGGCAAGTACTATCAAGCCTATACCCAAGCATTCCTTTCCACTTTGATGAACTAGACATGTTTGGTCGCCGTGACATTGACTTACACCATGATTGGGGCTCTTCCCAACTCAATCCACACCAAAAATAATACGCTACAACCTACATACAATCCAATCATCCAACATTTGAAGTCCCTCATCTTTCCACTCCCCCTACCCATTACGAACTCTCTGTTGAACGACAAAAAGCAATTGATATAGTTTTCACGCATCTAAATGCAACTACTTTCCAAACTCCTTTAAAAATGATTGTTCAAGGAACTGCTGGAACAGGTAAATCACACCTAATAAAAGCCATCCAATCTACAATGCAAAATTCATCCCAAAATGACCCATCACCATTACTACTTCTTGCACCTACAGGTGTAGCAGCATTCAACATCAAAGCATCAATTATCCACTCAGCCCTACGTGTCCCTATCAAAGATATTGCCCCCCTACAAGGCCAAACACTAGCAAGCTTCCAAGAAAAAATGCACTACATTCGTTACATATTAATAGATGAAATGAGCTTCATTGGTCCTAAGTTACTTCAAAGCATTGACATGAGGCTACATGAAGCATTCCCCAGCCACAATCAATTGCCATTCGGGGGAAAATCTATCATGCTCTTTGGTGACCTTGGCCAACTTCCACCAGTCAAGGATATTCCTATGTATGCCTCAACCTCATACAGGGGTTCTCTATGGCGCAGCTTCACCACAGTTGTAAAACTAAGAAAAATATTTCGTCAAATCGGCGAGGAACCGACACAAGTTACCTTTCATACTATCCTCTACAATTTGCGAAATGCAAAACCTACAGTCGCAGATTGGCAAGTTCTTATGTCACGCTCAAGCACTTCAATGACCTCTAGAGCAAGCAGAATTCTTGTCCTCAACACACCTTTTTTCAACAAATGATATGGTCTCACTTCATAACCATCAAATTTTATTATCTTTGGAAACACCTATTGCCTTGTCAACTGCAGAGCAACTACGAGGGTCACCATGCTCTGATCCTGATGAAGAACAACTACAATCAAAGGTCCTTTTGTGTGTCCAACAAGAGGTAATGTTATGTTCAAATTTATGGGTCGAAACAGGCCTTGTCAATGGTGCACTTGGCCAAGTCCAAGCTATAGTATACAAGGATGATGAAAATCCACCTTCACTTCCATTGTTTGTTGTAGTTCACTTCAACAATTACATAGGTCTTGCTTGGGATGTTAATAATCCAAAATATGTCCCTATACCCCTTGTGAGCCATGGACTCCGTCGTCAAATCCCCCTAAAAATGGCATGAGCTTTAACAATCCACAAATCACAAGGACTTACACTAGATAAGGCAACTATTGACATTGGCAACATCAATCGACAAGGCCTTACATTCACAGCTATTTCTAGAGTTTGTGCACTATCAGCCTTGTGCATCAAACCAGGCTTCACATTCCAAAGATATGCACGAATGACACGAAGTCCATATGTAGCGTGTCGGAAGCAAGAGGAGCAACGCTTATTGTCATTGTCAGAATTAAACTCTTGAACAAAAACTCATTAAAACAAACATGGTTTTATTGTTGATTATGTATTCAAAATCTATCTCTGCTCTCTATAATATCAATAATGTCTTCTCTTTTGTACCAACACACATATGGTTCATTATTTACAAGAACTCCTTAATTCTTTAATTCTATTGTGTAGATTAATAACCCTTATGGTTAAGGTGTAACTAAAATGACAAGTATTATAAATGGAGTAGATATTACAATGCTTTATTGTTGATTATGTATTCAAAATCTATCTATTGTCTCTATAATATCAATAATGTGTTCCCTTTTGTAGTAACACACATATGGTTGGTTATTTAAAAGAACTCCTTAATTCTTTAATTCTATTGTGTACATAAATAACCCTTATTGTTAAGGTGTAACTAAAATGAGAAGTATTATAAACTTTGGAGTAGATGTTACAATGCTTTCTTAACATGGATAGTCCAATTGCATGGAATGTAGAAAGAATCTGAGCCTTATTACCGATGTTTAGTATGATTTGTTAGCAGATGATGGATATGACAATCTGAAAACAAAGATTATTTAAATCTTGCAATGATATTTTATTGTGACAAACTGGAATGTTATCTATATTTGTTCGGTTAATATGAAAGAAGATTGTATGGGATTTTGAAAAAATCTGAGCTTCTCTCACTGCCACTCTCTCCCCCCTGTCCCCTTCTTTCTCCACTTTCCTTTCTTTATGTCTTGATTCCTTTCTTTTTTGTTTGTTGCTCATTTTACTTCATTTTATTACTTTTCCCTATTTTATCTTTTTATTTTTCTACTTTTATTTCAATTATTCTCTCTTTATTTATGTTTATTTTTCGTTTTATATGCTCCTGAGTTTCTTGCTGATTTTAAAATTATTATTTCTTTGTTTTTCTCTAACAGTATCTAAGAGTATTCCAAACATTCTATAAAGAATTCAACATTATTTTAGGTTTTGACAGATTCTCATGCTGAATAGAAGCCTCTTCTTTATTTTTAGTGGCTTTGAAATGTAAAACCTGAACAACTAGCTTCTTCAAACAATATAGAAGGATGATGCAATCTGCTAGCCTTGCAACTGCTGTAATGAGAAAATGCTTCTATAGAGTTGGGATATCTTGTTTGTCATGTGGACATAAATAAATTATTTAGTGAAATTGAAAGAGGAATTGTTTATATATAGGCGTTCAATCTTTTATTTTTGCTTTCTTTCCACGTTAGCAAGTACTTTTTCATTCATCTAAGACATAGGTACTAAAATTTTATGGTGATTGATTTAAATATTGATTGGACAGAGCTCGTGTAGTTTACCTAAGTAAACATTGATCCTACTTTATGATTGTTTGAAATACTTTAGTGTCGGTGCAAATCACTAATGGCTTGGCCATGGAAAGATTATGCCAACATCAAATATTAATGGCTACACCATCATGAATCTGTGCGAGATTGTAAACTAAACTTGAATGTTACTTGTATTAACTATGATTCACTAACGAGTCACTACTGAAATTATGCACCTATAAAAAAGAGCATGGTTAAAACTTTATAAAAGTAAATTTGAGTTTCTCTTTAACATGTCTTATTCATTTTTGTGCCTTAGCATGCATCACAAATAGTTTTACCATTGAAAATATGTGCTAGACAAGCATTTAGTTACTATTAATATGTATTAGCTCATTTTTAATTGGTAATTGGACTAAATTTTTAACTATTAAGATTTAAAAATAAGCTTAATAATAAACTTACAATAAATTGTAAAAAATGATCTCAAATGTGGAATTACTATTTTTATGATTTGATTCACATTCAAATTTACCAATTAAACTGTAAAACACAAATATTGTATGCATTTTAATCCATCTATAGTAAAATGGCCAATAAATTATGAAATGCCTAGTGACAAAGCTTTCGTTGCTTTTAACTGTAACAACAAGCATCAAGTCTGAAAAAGTAAACTCAAATATAAAGTTGTATATAAATGATTTCTTTTGACTTTTTCAAATATAAAGGTGTATATACATGTTTTCTTTTGTTGGCATATGTAAACAAGAGAAAAATGTTGTTTAAAACAATGTTTGAAGCATCTAATTGTTGTTGATGTTCAAGATCGTCTTGTTGAAGCTGGACCTGTTGGATAAGTAGCAGAAAGGAAATAGAGGATCATAAATAGTTATACAAGTTTGCACAGCAAAAATAAAAATTCATGACCATCATCATGTTTCTATTGCAAATCAGCAAATATCAACACATAGCAAAATTTCCACACAATGTAATTATATGGGCTCTTCTAACATAATTAATTTATTAATTTGCAAGCAGCTACAGCTGAAATGGTAGATGTGTCACTGTACATTAATATGTTCTAAAACCTAGCACCACACTTATCTTGGGAAGAGTCAAATACGATTCCACCACACTATTAATCAAAGCCATTTTTTTTAAACCCTGCAATATAGCCCCAATACGTTGAGAAAGCATTGCTTCAAAACCAGTGGCAAATTTTAAGAAAGCTCTGTTTTTTTTTAAAGCTTAGAGTTCTTGATGAACTATTATAGATATTGAAGAAAGAAGCTTAAGTTTGAATCCAATATATAAAATTATGTCTCCAATTACCTGGATACCTGCAAGGCGGACTACCGGCTCCCGTTATCATTCTTTTCCTCCTTAAAAAAAAATTCATTTCTTTCCTTTTCTCGAAAAAGTTTTTTTTTTTAAAACTCTTAAGGAATGTAATTGCCAAGTGTAAGTCAAATTCACCCCTTCTTCCAGCTTCCTCCACGTTAAACTTTTTTATAAATTAGGGAGGCATCTTCAAAAAAGAAGACTATTGAAGTTTATTTATTTTCTATTTTTATTATTTATTTGTTTTATATTATAATTTTTTTGTTCTAATATAAACACTTTAATTGCAAGAAAATTGTGCCGCATATGCACCACTCAAAACATTTATTTTAAATATATAGAGGATGCAAATTCAATTCAAAAATAAAATGAAAAATGAAAAATGAAAATCTAATGAAGACACAAACTCTCTAATTTATTTAATTAGTCAAAATTTCTATAGAATCAACTTATATAAAATATTGCATGACATAACATTTCAGTTGTAATTTGGGTTTGAAAATGTCATGTGTTGCAAATTTATATAATAGTAAGTGTTATATAAGATGTCATGTTGTTTATCAAATGAAATAAAATTAAACAAAATTATATTTTTTCCTTACAAAAAATAAGTATAATCTCATTGTTTTTCTTCCCTCACAATTCTATTTCCTTTGGTCTTTTCAACTTAAAGCTCTTCAGCGTACCCATTGCACACATAGGTGCCATTGCTAGTATAAAAAAAATATTAATATAAATATATAGTTGAGTATATAATTTTAAGTTATATACATTTAAATGTGTATATATTAAATGTTGACTTGTTAATTTCACATTTTAAGGAAATTGGGAAAATTATAAATCAATGTGCAATAGTCGAATTAATGGATTGATTTTAAAATATTAATTTTGGAAGAACAAATAATAGGTTTACAGATATTATGTTTAATAGAGAAATCAATTAATTTTTAAATGATTTATTTTGAAGAGAAGAAATAGATGATTTGAAAATGATATGTTTTAAATCGACGAAGTAAATATTTATTTTATTATTTACAAGTAATTGAGGAATTAAATGTCTGGTTTAAATTTCATAATTGGTCTAAAAGAGATATTGTTAAATTAGCCTAATTGAGACGATGACTATTGAATTTTATTAAAGGCAGTGGATTAATGTTGGTTGTAAAAGTAATCATGGATTTCAATTGGTTATTAAAATTAGTTTTCCCTTCTCAGTAATTTGAAAGGCAATGAATTATTTTATTTTATTTTTCTGTTAGGGCAATTTTTTCTTTACTGTGAAATGAAGTTTAAGGAAATGGATTTAATATATCCAAAATTAGTTATTTCCTAGCAAGAGCTTTCGTGATTATTTCCTTTGTGTTCATGTTTGGGGAAATGGGTTAAGTGTCTTTAATATGTAAGTCTTCCAAAGGACCCTAGAGGTTGGGGGTTGTCGTTTTGTGATGTCGATTGTTTGTTAATTCCCTTGGGTAGTGCATGAAGTTATGTCAATGTTATACTCGATTTCCACGAACGGGGATGTTTTGTGCCTCTTGTGGAAGGAGTGGACTATGTGATTGTGACTCTTGGTAGGGAGTGGCTTTGTTATGTTTGTTACCTCCAGTGTTGGAGAGAGTTTTGTCTTATGTCGCCTCCTGAGAAAGGAGTGGTCGTGAAATCTTATTTGTTTGCACTTTGGTGATTGGTTTTGTTCGGTATGTTATCAAGTAGAAGAGTGGCTTCTATAGGGGCCAGAGCCCGAAGAGTTAAACTAGATAACCTTCGGATGTGGTTTAATCAAGTGATAACTAAAACAATACTTAGAAGATTAGGTGGTACTTCTCACTAATCAAGATAATTTTGCCTCACTCATAGACACAAGGGCTCGTTTAGACTTGGGATAAGTGGGAAGGCCTGGAATGGCAAGGTCATCTATCTTGTCTTTACAAAAGGTTTTTGATCCCGCATTAGTAAGTATGAGGTTCGCGGATCGGTTGAGGCCACCAGGATAGCCGGAGCGTATGAAGATCTGCAGTGGGTAACTCATGACGAGTTGTGTGATGACACTCTGTCTAGGACAACAATTGGTATTTGATTATGTGTGTATGGTTCTCTTAACAAACTTGATCTGTTTTATATCTAGAAGTAATGTGACCATGTGAGAGTTGTACTTGTATTGCACATGTGATTGGTTGTGTCAGTTTTATTCAGTTATGCACTAGCCTGTGTCTAGAGGTAGATGGTCTTGTCTTGGAATCCTTGTTACTATCTCCCAGCACGGGAGGTGGGCCTTTGGGTTCCACTTGGCTAGGTGGCGTGCACCTTACTCCATTGGGCTTTCTTCTTGTTCATGTTGACGAGATTTCCAGTTGGAGTGCTCGTGGGATCCAATTACTCTTTATGCTTTTATTCGTTTCAGTTGACTCTTGTAATTTATTACCCCTCATTTGTTATCGAGGTGGAAAGCTGTAATATGTAATCATGCTTATTGGATTTACCTCATTCGGGGAATGAGTGATGTAATCTCTTTATTAAATAATTGTTATTTGAAATCATATTGTAACTATTATGGTGGATGTAATTTATCTTGTATGGAATGTCTATGTTTCTAATTTGTTAAGTAAATGAATGTTATGGATTCATTTATGTTGTTTATGGGTTAATAAGTAATCTCAGTCTCGTAACCTTAGAGGTTGTTGGCAATGGGTAGTAATCTTGCATATTAATTGTACTTAAAAAAATAAAAATTAGTCCATTTAAGTCGTTAATTGCAACTTCCTCTAGGGTTGTGTGGCGAGGCGTTACAGAGGTAGAATCACTCGACTATACATGTTTATGTTGCTCAAAATTGGGTTGCTTGCGGTGTGGAGGGACATCTCTATAGTACAATGTTTGCTAGTATGCCACCTCCTCCCTCATTGTACAATACAATTGTGCAGACACCATTTGTCCAACCAGCCCCTGAGCCTATTGTGACTGTTGTTGAGACATGACCTCTAACTATTTTCGTTGGCTGGCCTCCTGTGCCAGCTGTACATCTGAGGTCTTCCTGAGCTGGCACTTGTGATCTCTCTCAACTATGAGTGCCAACACCTGCTGCCGAGCCTAGTCCTGCTCAACTATCACTGCCTATAGTTGTTGTTGCAACTACTGAATCTATGCATCTCAGGGCTCTGGCCCCAACGACGACTATTGAATGGGTGGTTGTTGCACAAGTAGATGGTGGTGAAGTGGAGGAGCGTCGGGGACCTATGCGTCATGTTGTTGGCCATCTTTTCTTCTCCCCCACGTCCTTCGCCCTGCCCATCCGATCCTTTGCCCTGGCCTTGACCCTGTCCATCATGCGGCTGGCCTCGTCCTCTACCTACTCCCCTCCCTCATGGAGGTATGCTTGTTGGATCTGTAAGTCAAGGAGCGGGTACAAACCAAGTATCGTGTGCAAGCATTGTATGAGCATCAGTCTACTCTTGATCATAGGCCCATGGCCCAGCAACCAACTATTTGAATCCCTCGCTAACCTCATGTGTCGATATAATGTGCCCCCAAGTCGCCTCTCGCACTGATCTGGCAAAAATAATGGTGTACTGATCATCAGGCTTGTTCTGCCTCTCATCACTGTCTGACTACTATATCTAACAGGTACCTCTCGATCATGGTATGCTCATGACCTTGCATGTATCGTGTTTGGCAAGCAAAGAAGAGTTGTTGCACATCGTCATACTAGGTCGACATCTGTAGCCATGGCCGCCATCGAAACACTAGCATTTTGTCTATCACTCTCCTCCAATAAGGGATACCTAACTGCCCTGTGTGGTATAGGGTGATGGCCCCTCTATACCTCAAGATGACAGGATCATCTGACTCCACATCTGCCATGTGGATGATCGATCAAAGCATGAAAATGTGCTCCCATGCCCATATATGTAAAAGTGTGACCCCTGTACCAATAGCTCTTGCATCACATTATACAAATTGATGCATATCATGATAAAGGGAGGCTAGCATCACTGACCCCCATGCATATTGGGTCCTCCTAAACAACATCTGATGCTAAGCCAGTCCCCATCTGGGACTAAATCCTTTGCTTCGTCGATCTAGGGCAACCAACCCTAAAATCACTACACCAACAATCAATTTGAAGGTTGACGAGTGACCTCTATACATTTCGAGGTCAATTTGTGAGTTGACCAGGACAACAGTCTCTTGGTCAAGAACCTTGTGATAGGAATCATATCCAGCATCGCTAGCATAAATCACCTGCTCTCCATGTATGGGCAATCACAAAATCTGCCATACATCCTCCAATGTAATTGTCACCTCACCGGTGGGTAGGTGAAATGATGAGGTATCACTATGCCATCGCTCACATAATGTTGTCATCGTCTCTAAATGGTTCCTCACGATGAGCATATAGACAACATACCGTAATTCAATCTCTCCAAGGTGCTCTTGTCGAAGCTCAGATAAATCATCAAGTCTAGGCAAAACGGTAGGTCGGTGCTTGCGGGACATCAAAGGTTGGATAACCTCCTGCACCCACGAAGTGCATGTCGTCAAATTTTGCTAAAATTGGCTAAGTTTGGAGTTTTTATCCTCCAAATGACAAAGGCATCACCATTTACAAAGGTGTCACCATATTTCAAATTCCAAACAACGAAGCTACATGCATTCAAATTCTAAATCGTGACTAGCGTCGCTATTTACATGTGTGTTGCTATTTGACACCTACCAACCCTAATCCTAAATTGCAAATCAAGTAGGTGTGTCACTATTTACACCTGCATCACAATTTGACAAGTGGAAACCATAATTCTAAATCGTGAAGTGTGTCTCCATTCACAATAGCGTCACTAAAAAGGCGAAAAGGGTCACCGATTCTCAAAATAGTGTCGCGATACAGCGACGCTGCCCTAAACCAAATTTTAAAGCCTAATAAATGCATCAAAAATTCAAAATACAAGGAAAGTTTAAGATTGCGTACCATTGGTCCTGCGCCTGGAGGCCTTTGGTACTCTCGCACTCGGTCGAAAATGTGTCGTGGGAGCACTCGTTGCACCATTTCGTTAGGAGGTCAAAGCTCAAAATGCAACAAATCTATCAAGTGTGCATGCACAAGTAACTTGAAAGTGACCCGTCATCACCTTTTTAAGCCAAAAAATTAGGATTTTTTACCCTAATTTAAGCCAAAAGCTAGGGTTTTGACCTGTTTTACTTATTTCCACCCTATGCAGCCTATTTTGAGCCGTTTTTTATGATTCTGAGGCCATTTTTGGCATCTCGGGGCCTGTTTTGGCGCCTAAACCCATATTTAACCTTTGTCAAGAAATCAACCCAAAATTCATAATTTCTACCCGATTTCTCGAGGGGACAGGGAACCATCTTATTCCTTCCACTGAGACAATAGTGGAGCATCCAAAAAATTAGATTTTTATTTATTTTTTGATCTAAGCAACAAGTTTCATTTGAAAAACGTCAGTCTTTGAACCAATGTAACTAGTACCTCACTTCGAAGAGGGGCAAAATATAGACACTTAAAAATGTCTTGAATGATATCATGCACTCGAATCAGATATACTAACACTGTTTCATCCTAAAACCCATCCTCTTTTCACTTAATTGATTAAATTAGCCTAGTTATTTAATTAATTGCATCATTTTCATCCATTAATCTAATTGACTTGATTAGGTTAATTCACCCCCTTTCATGCTAAAATTTTGTCCTATTAAATTGAATAAATCAAATTATTTAATTTAATCCTCAAAGTCCTCTTATTTAATTAAATAACCCTAAGCTATTTAATTAAATATCATATCACACCTCCTTTTTTCATTAAATAATTTATTTAATGAATATCATTCAATTCCCCTAATTTGCATGATTAAAACTTTATTTAATTATCAAATTACTAATTAAATCTAATCCTCCCACTTGTAAGGGAATATTCCTCCTTTGCACATTCCTCCAAAAAGGAATATTCTCATGGAATATTCCTTCCCCTTTGCACAATTAAATTTGGTTTTAATTAACTAAACATCTAATTTTCCTCACCCATGAGAATATTCTCTTTTCTCACTCATTTGAAAAGGGAATATTCTTTTTGGTAACAAACTTTCAACAAGACTTCTTGTGCAAGTTTTGAAAGTGTGTTTGTTTGGATGAATGCAAGCCCTTGATTAAATATCATCTTGCATCCTCAACCTTTGATGGGAATCCATGATCCATGCCTCCATCTTCCTTCCATTCTGACTATTGATTAATCATTTTGATCTTGGCCATCAATCTCATTTTTCCTCTTCTATAAATAGAGCTTGTCTCTATTGAATGGAGATCCACCTTTTCAAAGAAAACTCATGTTGTTGAAAATCACTCTCATCTTGCATCCATATTTAGCTTTCTTTGTTTAATATCTTGATCAGTGTTAGCTTAAAGCATCCATTAATGGCTTCTATGGTAACATAGGTGCATCCATTTAACATATTTTATAATTAGGGTTTGAATTTTTAGAGCTTAAACTTCATTTAGATTAGCTTTGCATACACCCATATCGATCATCCTAGCATATATCATGTTAAAATAGCTTTCATCATGTTAATTTAGCTATTAAATCATAATTTACAATGGTTTCATTAGTTTTCTTCAATAAAATTGATTGAAACAAGCTCATTATCCAAGGAATTGGGAAATGGTCACCATTCCACATCAATGCGACACCACTCCCCCAATAGGGTACATTTTAATGGATTAGAATAGGTGTTTTGGAGCTTTCGTATTTTTAATATATGTTAGTTTTAATGGATTCTTAGTTAGTTTGCATTGAATGATCTTATTGGACTGATGCATAGTGGCTTAATCATACTTTGAATCCTCATGGATCAAGTGTAGTTGGCCCATACTACGCCGTCAATCACAACTACAAACAACCAAAATACCACTACTAGCTTCTCTCTAGATCTCTCAAAAAGCCAATATAAAATAACAAGCAACTTTGTCTATCTCACAATTCTCAACCCACTCTCACAAAATTTGCAGTAGAATAACACAAAGAAAATCAAAATGATACACATAACAATTAGTAGAATGTGCACCTCTAGTATTTATACTAATTTGTGAGCGACCAAAGGCTACAAACAATTAAGTATTTCTACCACCTTTCATCCTTATGCAACGACTCACTCATAGCTTTACAATTCATGATAGTCCTCACCATGCAAATGGTTGAGTCGACTTGATATTTGGGACAACAAGCTCAAAATAGGTTTCCTAATTTGAATTCCATTACAAAATGTTGCCAAGTTTTCACTTGATTGAGTCTAAATACTTATTTGTAGGCTTATACAAATTCAAAGACTTCTTTTACATTCCAACCTCTAGCAAATATGGCGCCACCTTTTTACTTTTGGTGCCACCTTCATAGTGCGATTTTGGCATAATCCATAGGTTTCTTAAACGAAATTTACTTCATTCTAAAATGTTTACACAACATTAACTCATATGTGCTTTGTTTCATGCTTTGACTTGGTCTTTAAGAACTTTATGCGTTGGCTTCTTTCCTCTAAAAGTTGCGCCATATACTTTGTGCACCATATGTTACCATATGTGCTTTGCTTCATAATATTAACAATAATAATCATTGGTATTTATGCGCTTGGGAATTATATGAATAGCTTTATTCATATTATATATATATACATTTATCTATTGAAGTATATATATACATATATGTATATATTGATATATATTCATTCCATAAGTTTATTGAATACATTTTATTAACTAACATATTTATATTATATATAAATATAAAGAATAGTATTACGTATATATATATATATATATATATGTTACAATATCATCACACACACACACACATATATCAATAGATATACTACGTATATATACATAATTCCATTTCAAGAAATTTATAAAACACTCATACATGTAATTCCATCGATTGACATATATACATGAAATGTGCATATATATATATATCACCTGAGTCCAATCGATATTCCCATGTATATGGGTAATCCATCCATGAGCATGCGTAGGTACATCTACCTATGTATACTCATGTATGTATTTACTCACATGTATGAGTTCACCAAAGACACACATATATACATATATATACATCAAATGCATATATCTCATCGATATACAAGTAAACACTTCAACACAACTTCAAGACTTCATCACATCCCTCATTCAAAACATTCATAAACAATATCACAATTCAATATAAACATTCATAATCAAAACAAAAGATCACTTACCCATTACTCGAACCAACTTGACCTAACTAAGACCAACTAGGGTGTGAGTGTGTGAAATCTCAGTAAGGCCAAATTGAAAGGTTACCAGACCAAGTTCTTCTCTTGAGTGACACTTCCCCTCTCTTCTGAAGGCTTGATTGTGTTCCTATATTCAACTTAGTTCACCATAACAGTAGTTAGTTGAATCAATGCATCATATACCTCACATACATGTCATATTCACATTATATATTTCATATACTGAATCATAGAGCATTTAATTGAATCAAACATTCATTCAACATATTTCCATCAAAATTCATAAATAAAACACATTCACATTTATTGAAGCAATTTACCAAACTAGGTAATAGTAATTAGATAATAACACATGGGGTTTAACAAATCTTATGTTCATCCTAAATCTGTGTTCTCTTGTAGGGATTTGGATGTTTCAACCTCTTCAAATTCAACTTGGTAACCATCTCAGCTTCTAAAACTAAATTATCTATATTACCACTATCAATGATAACTTTACATAGCTTTCCTTATGGATTTACACCTTATCCTGAACAAATTCTTCCTTTGCAGTGGTTCCTCAATCACTTATTCATGCATCAAATCTCTCCTCATTATGAATGACTCACCTTTCTCTAGTTTCCCAATTGAATTAGGGAATCCAACAGGTTCTTCATCCACATAAGTTGTTCTTTTGGTATACTCAATTCTCTTACAGGTACTTCCCTGATGACATTTAAATGCTCTATGTCCTTCACCTCCACACTTGAAATAGGTTCCTCTAAATGGTCTCTTCTCAGATCTTCCTTCATATCTCCTATATCCATCATTGTGGTAGGAATTATGACCTCCTTTATCACTACAATAGAAATTTCTATCTTCTCTTCCTCTGCAGTATGAATTATTGTCCTTCTCTTCACTGCACTAGGGTTTCCCATGCTTGTTTTACTTTGCATAAGGTCTTCTTTCTCCAGATCGTGATATGCTTCTCTAGAATCTTCCTCTTGCACTTCTTTATCTTTGTTCAAACTTCTTGTTCAACTTTTCCTCTACCTTCAACGCAAATTGGTATGCTTCTTCAACTGTTGTCATATTTACTAGGCTCAACTCTTCTTGGGTGTTTGTTCTCAGTCCATTGATGTACCACACAACCTTCTCTTTGCTTGCTTTGAATTGTGTCCAACTCTAATGATCATGTTGTAGAATTCCTCAGTATACTCTTTCACAAACTTCTCTTTTTGACTTAGGTTCTGCAATATTTTCAACAATTCAAGCTCATAATCAATAGTATGAATTGATTCTTCAACTTTGTCACCATCCTATCCTATTTTTTTATTTTCTCCTTTCCTCTTATGTTCCTATCCAATTGAACTTCTTTCCACTATATAGTAGCATGCCCTTTCAACTTAGTTTTTGCAAATCTCACTCTTTCTAGATCTTCAATTTCCTCATATTCAAAGTATTCCTCCATATCATTGATCCAATCAATCAATTCCTTAGGATCTAAATTTCTCATGTAATTTTGAATTTCAATTGTAGGTCGCTTTCCAATCTTGGAAATAGCTTTCAACCTCTTTACTTGATCTAAATATTCTTGTTCTTTGTTTAGGGTTTCTTCATTTTGATTCTTAACATGATCTAATTCATCATCATCACTTTCATCTGCATGTCTAGGGTTTAGACCTCTTCTTCTACAACATCTAACCAGACTCTCATTGCTCTCATCATCTCTATTATTTTTTCCATTATTCTAGCAACATCCATCATAGTAGGCACTCTCCTCGATGACATCTCTCTCCTTGGATCCAATACAACTACCTCAATTCAACAATTTGGTTGCAAGGGTTTCAACATCCTCATAGTCGGTGCTCGATTGAAAACACATGCAGTCTACCTCAGGTCGAAGATCTGTTCACCACAAGGAATTCCTTCTTAGGACTTGCAAACTCGCTCTGATACCACTTGGTGCAGTCATAGATGGAGGGTCCAGAAAGGACCATCTAACCATGCAACTTAGAGTTCAACATAGCAGAAATAACACATGAAAATGCTCAATGAGCATGAATAATCATCGATTCAATAACTCATAATCTTACATGCATCATACGCCTCATATGCAGAATAACTAGGGCTCGCAAGCCTATCACAAGGGCATTACAAATATTCAATTGGCGTAATGCCTTATTATAATTCATAGTCTTAAAGGCTGGATCAAACTATCTAATTTCCTAATCAATGTCTAACTCTCTCCAATAAATTAAAAATGATCTTAAATATGAATCCCTAGCTCCAATTATGATCTACATCAACCTCAAGGGTTTACAAACCCAATGCAAGATCAAACATGTAGGTCAACCAAACAATATGAGAAGATAATCCATTGTGAGATGAAACATATTATGAATCTCCAAGAAAGTTCCATTTGGACTTAAAATGTCTGAATGATATTCCATTAAGCTCTGCATATTCTAGAAAAGGTCCACACAACCAACTGAGGCAGGTCGGCCTTGAATGCTCTAATTGAGAAATGATAGTGAAATTCCGAGAGCAATAACTTTCTGCAAATGAATGTAAAACACCCGAAATCTAGATATGTTGTAGATGACCTCGTGTAGAAGTAATATCTTGCTCCATGAGCTAAGAAATAATACAAAATTAAAATGCAAAAGAAGTTGCTGAGACAACTATAGACTGAATTGAAAGAGAAGAAAATATTTTTGGTTGATACTGGATTGCTTTACAACTAGGGATGCTCCTGCATCAGGTTAGTGAATCAAAGTGAGGACAACTAGAGGACATGACATTAAACAAGAGGATGAGGAGTTGCACTATGGAACATGTGGTAGTGGAAAATATAACATAAGGGTATGTAGTGGCCAAGGAAGAGGTTGATAAATATGAGGAACTAGTTGATAGAAAAGCCAACTTGGCTGCAAATAAACACAAGAAAAGGATAGGTAGTGTAGAGGATGATTGACGGTTTAAAGTGACAAATAGAATATGTGAAAGTAGTACTCAAGGTGCATCAATTAAGGCATACTTGAGGAGGAAAAAAGAGTGAGTTGAAGAGGAAACAATAGGTTGGAGTCTTTAGGTAGGGGCAAGATACCTTAAAAATGAGGGAACCATTTTTTTTATTTACCTCATATGTCTCATGCAAGGGCATCCGTGGACCTTGTGGAAAATCTACATTATGTCTAGGAAGTTAAAAATCTAAGGTTTAGCTTTATAAATTATGTTTGATGATTGGTGGTTGACAATTTTGATGAGGAAAGTTGGCACATTTAATTATATAATATAATTGGGTGTTGCAATTTTGGGAGTAGTTTTGTGTATGGTTGATTGGCATAGTATTAAAGTTTGAGGTGATTTGGATTGGTTTAAGTCTATAATTTGGCTCATGAATGTTTATGGGTTGATAGTGGCATTCAATTAGGATTATTTTGGTTTTCAAAAGGTTATTTTAGGTTTGTACCAAAGGATGTATATTTGGGAAGGTTAAACTAACTATTAGAGGTGTGTGTGTGTGTGTGCGTATTGTATTATGTGGAAATTCTCTACCATTTTATTGTGTGAATTTAGAAGGTTGTTAATTATAGCCAATGACACTTTTGATTTAGTTATTGGGTGTTGTGCCATTGTGTGGCCAACATAGATCTTGGAAGAGGCCTGAGAATGGTATAAATACATGTGAAGATCATTTAAAGAGAGAGAGAGAGCAATATGAAGGGAGGATGTAAGAGTGTAAAAGGTAAGTTGCAATGACGAGGAAGTGAGATTAGAGAATTAGAGTTAGGAAATAAGAGTATCATGTGGAGTGCAATCATGCGAGTAAAGAGTGTGAGGATCCCATGGTTTTATTTTGTGCTTGGATTATCATTATACAACCCATGCACAACAAGTTAGGAGTTCTTTTAAAGTTAGGTTCTAGTATGCATGCAAAACCATTGCAACAAATTGTAACTGTGTTTGTAAAATTAATATAATGATGATAAATCTTTTGGAGGCTAGGTTTTTCCCTTATTTAGTGTTCTATCAAGATAAACCTTATGTTTTGTGTGATTTTTCCATTGTGTTTGTTGTTTTGTTCTGTGTGGCTTGCATGGCTAGAGAGTCCTTCATTGGACCCTCCTACCATGAATTCATCAAAGGGAGTTCTTAAAAAAGGGCCATATTTAGGATAAGAAAGACATTTGAAAGGAAAGTGCTTCTAGTCCAAAACTTGGGTATGTATCCAATATAGAACTTTAATGCTAATGGATTTTGGTAGGCCTTTTTTAAGATTAATTTTCACACAACTATGAGTACATGAATATTCAAAGATTTAAGGGGAGTCTAGTCCAAAAAAATGATTTATTATGGATAAGCTCTAATGAGGGTTTGTTCCATAAATGTAATAAGAGGAAAATAATTCTTACTCATACTAGAACTTCATCAGGCACATTCTATGAGTTGAATTGAGTAGACCAAAATTTTAGGAACAAAGCATTGAAACCCATGATCTAGGGACCTCCTTGAAAAAAAAAATTGTTCTTAAAAGTTTAACCCATGATCTAGGGACCTCCTTGAAAAAAAAAATTGTTCTTAAAAGTTTAAAATATGATGGTAAAATATACACAACCATAAATCAACAACTCGTAGAAAGAAAATTTTGAGCCCTAAATAAAGGTGATCCATCTTTAAAGGGTAGTAGGTCTCACCTAGAGTCTAATGAATTAGCTAACCAGGGCATGCTCCATTAGGTTATCTATAGAATGACTAACATTTTCAATAAGAAATTCAATTATGGGTGTTGAGTCAAGGGACAAAAATAAATTGGAGGATATTGATTGAATATAGTTTGAACTAGAGGCTTCATTACAAATGGATTTTAGTAGCAACTTAAGTCATTAATCATGAATATTAGTGTTTCCTAGAAATGATGGTAAAGAGTGGAAGATAGAGAAAGCTAAGTAAGGATGTAGAGACCCTACTTGCCATAACGATGTGAACAACAAAAATAAATATATACAACATTAATAATTACGACGTAATTTTTTAATCTTACTACTAATCTTTTCTAAACCTTATGTTCAAAATATTTAATTTAAATTAGCACACATTTATACAAAATAATATTTTTTTATAAATAATTATATACTAATTTATAAAATATATTATAGTTTTAACACATTTCTATTAAAAAATATAAAATTTTAAAAAATTATCATATCTATTAGTAACTAATCATTTATGGATAAATATTTTAGTTTTTAAAAAATTGTAAAAAAAACTATTAAATGTGTAAAAGAAATACTTTACTAAATATACTCACTTATGTGAAAACTAAATGCTATAATACTTATATGTATATAATTAAAATATAATATAAGTGTAAGTGTGGTATTTTTTCTTTTTTCACATCATTTAAATAATGCAATAAAATTAAAAAAATATAATATAATTTAATAGAATTATAGTGTGGAGGATGGGTTAATTATGTATATAGTTAGATTATTATTGTCAACAACTTTCTATTTTTAAGTCATGATATGTAACATTGTAAATATATATTTTTATTTATATTATAACATAATTGATAGGTAATTTATGTTTTTATCAATAAAAAATAAAATAAAATAATTTATGACTTAGCATAAGATTAAGGTACGCGAACTCTGTAAAAACCTAATTAATGATAAGACTTTATATAAAATTAATAAAATGTATTACATTAAGGATACACACAATCATTATAAGTGTTATCAATATACATTATTCTTAAAATTCTTTTATATAGTCTAATGATCAGATGATCAAGTATTCATTTACATGGTGTAAAATTTTATCTTTACAAGGGGTAATAATTAAAGATTAAATGGTGTCCAAATCACACCCATCATTTGGTAAATAACTTTAATGAGTCCATGCATACATATTAAGTAAAAGAAACAAATATTATCGTCCATAATTATATATTCTACAAATTTTTTCAATTGAAGAATATAATTAAACCTTGATATGACATGTCATGAAAATGATATGACATAGGACCTATATAAATTGTCTTAGTTCTAAAACAATACAACTAAACATGGCATAATATACTATGAGAATGATATGGCATTGGACAAGATATAAATTTATTTGTGACTTAATAATATAATCTAACCATTCACAATGTTTTAAGACTTAAATGGATTGTAATGTAATAGCGTTAAAAAATCAAAACTTAAGAATGCTATATACTTTAACCATTGTATGAGGAAAATTGAAAAAAAACTTTCATTCCTACAAATTAAATTAATGCGTTTATTATCTAAAATATAGATAAAATCACCAAATCATATTTAAACCACATTATAAATGTAAATATATTATAAACATATTTACATAATTTATTGAAAAAAACCAAAACATTATATACATAATAATATAGAATTTCATCTTAAGCTTATTCATAGCTTTTAAGTGAACTTTCTCCCTGACCAATGCACCCCTTTACATTTCAGTACCTCAACTAAAAAAATATATTAAAAAATAGAACACAAAACCAACCAAATATATGTTGTTTCCTTCCTGGGAAACCTGGCATAAACAAAATTTCCCCATTACATTCCACCCTACCATCTTCCTTCGTGTGATACGCCCGTCACGTAAATATGACGCAATTAATTTGCCAAATATGATGTTATACCGTCATTAACGCAACGCAAACGTTGACTTTACAGTCAGGTGGACGTTCTCCCTTCCCGGTGCCGGCCGTCACAAATATCCCGAACTTTAGCTCGCCAACACTTCCTAACCGCTGATAGCCGTATCGTTTAGGAGAGGCCGTCAAACGAAAGGCGCTTAACTTTCGGATGCCTCCCCAACGGAACATGACATAACAGCGTGTAAGAAACAAGCAATTAATAAACGGTGGCCTATAAATACCCCCGTTAGAAGCTGATTGTACTTTTAGCTGCCGAGGGTTTCTTTCATTTAACAGAGGGTTTGCTTATTTTTAACCCTAATCAGTTCGTTTTTTTTTCCGGCGCACGAATTCGCGCAATATTTTTGATGGATTTGGATGGATGTCGGTGAATTCCAGCGAAGATTCATGCTGAGATTCCATGGGATCTTTTTTTTCCGCCTCATTTGAGCTCCTGAGTAAGGAATTTGAATCATTTTACTAAGCGTTCGATTTTTTTTTTTTTGGGATAAGTTAAGCAATGTTCTGGTGCAAATTACACTGTGTGTTTTAGGGGTTTGGAGATTTTGTCTGGCAGGCCTTGGCTTAAACTGTATGCTGTGAAATTTTGTTGTCGTCTATTTATGTCTTATTCCGTGGAGCTGAGCTGTATTGTTTAACGCAAAGTAATCTGAGCTCAGCTTTTTTCCGGCATAAATTTGTGCAGATTGATTGCCTTTGCCGTCCAATTTTCTCAAATTAATATGCCTATGAGCTGAGGTGCGTCTGTTGCGGCGGTCTTTTCGTTTTTGATTGAAAGGTTTCGATACCGTGACCTGCAGCTGTGTCGATTTTTAATACTTTATCCTTGAGGCTCTCTTCGTGGGTTTTGACACCTTGACTTGTGATTTATTTTAAAGAAAGGGATTTTGTCCTGGGGACTCTGAATTTGTAAACTGCATTATTGGCAGAAAATTCAGTTATAAATACGTGCAGCTTGAGTCTGTTCATCTGCATCCGGTGGGAAAAGAGACATTTATTAAGTTTAGCCCATGGGCGAGTTCTAGAGGGGTCCTCTGCACGCCACGGTGGAGGATCCCGTACTTTCCATCTTTATATTCCTCCATGCTTGTGGTGCTTTGGAGTGCTTGTCTGATTAACCACATATCGCTGAGAGTTTTGTTTCCGACGGGGTTGGTTTGGTGTATTGTTTCAGTTTATTTTGCTGATTCGCTTATTGTAAGGGTACAAGAAAATGCTATAGGAACCTGATAGTGTTGGAAGATCTGGCAGCTGGGCTTTGATTTGTTTGCTCGCACAATTTTATTGGGAAGGGAGAACAATGTTTCCAACAGGAAATGAACTGGCTCCGTCAACCGGAGGCATACCCTCTATCGTGGTACCTACACGGTTTGTCTGGCCCCATGGAGGGCGTCGTGTGTATCTTGTTGGTTCCTTCACAAGGTTGGTTCTTTTCATTTGTTACACGTTTTGATTAATCATAGAATAAATTGCACATTATTTCTCTCTATTCTTGCAAGAGTGCAACTTTCTGCTTTACAATTATTATCCATGTTTTGATATGTGCATTGAATTGGCTTTTAGAAACAGCCACTTTTTTTGTGTGTATAGTTTCAATATATGCAATGATCAAACAGAGATGATTTGTACAATCGAGACAATATTTCACATTTGTCAAACAAACTTGTCTTTTAAGTGCCAAAAGTCAATAGCAGAAAAAACTACATGGTACTTCAAGAGTAGCTAAGCAGAAGTGATAACACCATTTAATCCAGAATCACACATGGGTTTTTAACAACAACTAAGTAGTTATATCATGAAGTCAAAGATTTTCACACGCTGTCTACAAGAATACTAACAAACTAGCTATTCAAATCTCTTTAAGGGCAATATTTTTTTCTCTGTTCAGCAGCTTCAAAACTGTTGGAATTGGTGCAGAGTACCCCTTTCTCTTCTCTTTACAGAGGCCCTAGCACAGTGGCTTTCTTTGTAAACATTTTAAAATCAGAGCAAGTCTATTTTTTCACAGTTGACTATATTGGGGATACAGATGGCCTCTCACTCTCTTTTATGTTGCACCAACTTACCAAGAAACCTGCAAACCATCAGTCAAACAGTTTCCAAAATACAGAAAACACAATAATCTAATGTTTAGCACATACATGCAGTTTGATGTTGCAGTCTTTCCCAAAAAATTTAGAATTGATAAAATGAAAGGAGTAAACACCAGTAATCTACTGTCAGCTCTCCTTAATTCACTTATCTCTTCCATAAAAATTTACACTGTCTCCTACAATATCCTCAGAGAATAAATCCTGAAAACTTTCCTAGATTTAAAATCAAAATTGTGGGGATTTACAACAAACTCCCTATGGTTTTCTGGAAAATTAGATTTATGAAAAGTTTAGCAGCTATGCAATAAACTCCACAAGTTATGATGGAGCCCTTGGATTTCCATTAAACAATCAATATTATGCTTTACCAGAAGTGAAAATTCAGATCTTATTCTGAAGGATTAGCTTTCACAAGAAATTTTTAAAATGAGTAAACACCATAAGTTATCTTTTTTTTTTCCCATTCCAGATTCTGAAAAAATCTGTTAATAATCCTCTGGCTGCAAATCTAAACATTTGCAGTAAAATATATGTAAATTTTCAACTTTTATTTACTTAGCATACCCAACAATATTTGTAATCAAGCAAAAAATTTAACACACGAAGTATTACCTGATGTTAACCTTGTTGATGTTATAGCAGCTTAGGGCTGCACTTCCTTTGCACGAATTCCAAGAAGAAAGCATGAATTAAATGAGTAGCCATTCGGCTATTTAATTCATGACTATAACATTTAATAAATGGAGAGGGCCGACCCTATATGATTCGCTTGCATTGATTATCACTTGGGCCGACCTTATTTGTAAATTGTTATTTATTATATTACTTTAGAGGGCCGACCTATCTTGAAGAGGTGCCTCTCTTGTATATATGCAAGGTCTTACTTGTCATTGTATTCATCCATTCAATTCAAGCAAGTTCGCAATTAAGAGCAGAATTCGCACCTTCATAGCAGCAGTTTGGATTTAAGGAAGATCTCATATTTATTACATAGTTTGCATCTAGGAGAAGGGCGATTTCTTTGTATCAAGTATTGGCCATTGTTGGGCCTAAGTTGTAAGCAGATTTCTGCTCTTGTTCTACTTTATATAAGAGATTCATTTGTTGGGTTTTTCTTCCTCAAGAGGAGGGTTTTCCTAGGGTATCTTGTTGTGTTCATTGTCTTATGTGTTGCAATATTATTAAGTGCTTTCATTGTTTAATCTGATCTAAGAAACACTAACATGGTATCAGAGCGGTTTTGAAAAGATCGAGATCATATTCGTTTTGCAACACTCTCTTTAATCTTTTTCAGTCTATTTCTTAACTCAAATTTCAAGATGGTGAATGGTCTAAAAATCGAGGATAGACTTGAAGGAGTTTCTAACTACACATCATGGAGGTTCAGGATCATGCTCACATTGGAAGAGAATGATTTGGCTGAGTTTGTGAAAGCAAAAGTTCCCAAACCTGAGGAGGAAGAAGAGAAGTTGCAGTGGAGGAAGAAAGATACTAGGGCAAAGAAAGTGTTAGTTGATTCCGTCAAAGATCATATTGTTCCGATTGTCTTCAAGTTGGATACCGCAAGGGAGATGTTCAAAACATTGGAAGAGATGTACGAAATCAACAACACCAGTCGTGCCCTAACCTTGAAGCAACAACTTCTTCACATTAAGATGGCGGAAGAAGAATTTGTCATCACCTACTTCATGAAGATTTCCGAATTGAGAGATCAGCTCTCTACCATTGGTCATATTGTTGATGACAAGGTTTTGACCATGTTGGCTCTTAATGGTCTTCCTTCATCTTGGGAGTCGTTTATTCAAGGAATCAGTGCAAGATCTAAACTTCCCAAGTTTGATCGATTGAGGATTGACTGCATTCAAGAGGAGTTGAGACTAACGGCAAGGGGCATTGGTCAAAGTTCAAAGAATGGAGATTTACATGTTCTCGCCTCTCATTCATCGAAGAAAGGAAAAGTTTGGAAGAAAGGATTCTTTAAGAGGAATCGAGATAATGGGTCAGATGGTGCTCCTGCATTCAAGAAGAAGTGGGACCTCTCTCGTGTTCAATGCTTTAGATGTGACAAATTTGGTCACTATGCGAAGGATTGTTCTACCAGGCCTAATCAGCATGCTTCATTTGCGGATGTGATTGAGATCTCTCCCCAAAATGATTCTAGTGAATTTCTACTCTAGTCATGGGCCTATGTTCAAGCTGTGAAGGCTGTGTACTAAGCGCAAGAGCAGCGTATCATACTGTGTCCACCCTTCAGAATATTTAAGAGATAAGTATTCTTTGTTTTGATTACCATTCTAGGCTAAAATTCAGTTTGTTGAGTTGTGCAAATCTGACATTATTTACTTAGGTTTATGTGTGACCAGTAAATAGTGATCCCTATGATAAGATTCTTTAGATTTATTCATCGTAAGTTGTATCATGCTAAATTGTGAAGATTGTCTTTTGAGATTAGCTCTTCCGAGAAATTGAAAGAAAGTCATGTCATGATTGATGAATTAATTATCTATTACTTAGGAGATTTTTGAAGTATTGCATGGTTGAATAATGTTCATGCTATTGAGATAGTCAATCATGTATGCTCCTAAGTTATGGTATGTCTATTTGAGATAATTGAGTTCCATGAACTATTAGTAATCTCTTGTTAATGATTTCAGGATAAAGAGATCGCTTTCAAGAAGAGCTTGATGCATCCTATAGGTTGAAGGATGGAGTCTCTACTTGTAGCTATGAGACTAAGTGATTAGCTAAAGACATCTTTTAGAAAAGGAAGAATTAACCTTAAGAGGGAGTTCTATGACTCGTTGAGAATAAGTAAGGGTTGTAGTGTTGCAATGCCGGATATTAAAGTACCTCTTCAGCAGTTGGATTCTGAATTGCTCAAGTCAACATGGATTGGTAGCTCCGCAAACCTATTCAGAATAGAGTGATTTGGAAAGCGGTCAAAGAGGACAACCCTGAATCTCTACAGAGGTGTGCGTTGGAAACCATTTCTCTAAAGGCAAGCGTTGCAGGCAATGAGGTCAAGTGGTTGATGCAAGAGATTGAAGATTCAGAGGGAGCCTAGTGAACCTAAAGATGATGGTTGTGTTGCTCTAGATGCTGTTTCAGTTGAGGCCTGCGATGATATCCTAGTACAACAGGAAGCAGTTTTCTGTGGGACTGAGTACAACTGAGGCCAAGTACATTACAGCTTGTGTGACAGCTCGAGAAGTTGTGTGGCTTCGAAAGCTCCTTGCAGGATTGGTTGAACAAGTATTGAAGCCAACTGTCATCCCTTGTGTTAATCAAAGCTTTGAGAAGCTTTCTGTCTTTACATGGGTTTCATGATAAAGTAAGCATACCACTATATCAGAGATATGATATTCAACACTGATGAGCAGGTGGCAGTCATTCTCATCAAGCATCTCTTCAGGATAATGTTTGTGTACCTTCGAGACAAGCTTGATATGGTGGAGAATGAAGTCCTAGCTGAGAGGGAGTCTCAGTATCAGTGATCTTCAGACTTGATAATACATTTCTCTATTGAGAGAGATTTGAGATGCAAGTCCTTGATAATGCATTTCTCTATTGAGAGAGATTTGAGGTGCAAGTCCTTGATAATGCATTTCTCTATTGAGAGAGATTTGAGGTGTAAGCCCTTGATAATGCATTTCTCTTTGAGACTTGAGGTGAAAGCCCTTGTTTCCACCCTCTGGGAGAGCCATGGTGAATGTCATGTGTGTGACTCCATGACAACATCACGTGAGGGAATCCGTGATGATTTATTTGTGCTTGTGTATCACCCTCTGGAGGAGCCATGGTGATAGTCACATTGAGGTGACAACATCACATTAAGTGATGAGCACTTGTTCATACCATCTATGGAGGTAGCCATGATGGTTGATATCACGATGAGGTGATATTCTATTTTGTTTTCATTCTGATATGATGTGTCTTGTGCAGGTGGAAGTTCATCCGTAGCTGAGAGGGAGTGTTGATGTTATAGCAGCTTAGGGCTGCACTTCCTTTGCACGAATTCCAAGAAGAAAGCACGAATTAAATGAGTAGCCATTCGGCTATTTAATTCATGACTATAACATTTAATAAATGGAGAGGGCTGACCCTATATGATTCGCTTGCGTTGATTATCACTTGGGCCGACCTTATTTGTAAACTGTTATTTATTATATTACTTTAGAGGGCTGACCTATCTTGAAGAGGCGCCTCTCTTGTATATATGCAAGGTCTTACTTGTCATTGTATTCATCCATTCAATTCAAGCAAGTTCGCAAATAAGAGTAGAATTCACACCTTCATAGCAGCAGTTTGGATTTAAGGAAGATCTCATATTTATTACATAGTTTGCATCTAGGAGAAGGGTGATTTCTTTGTATCAAGTATTGGCCATTGTTGGGCCTAAGTTGTAAGCAGATTTCTGCTCTTGTTCTACTTTATATAAGAGATTCATTTGCTGGGTTTTTCTCCCTCAAGAGGAGGGTTTTCCCAGGGTATCTTGTTGTGTTCATTGTCTTATGTGTTGCAATATTATTAAGTGCTTTCATTGTTTAATCTGATCTAAGAAACACTAACAAATCTCTCTATTTCCTCTTCTGCTTGCTCTATACTGCTCCTTTTATCTATAGCAGTGAGGAGTTTACTATCAGATTATGTGGTCGCAAATGCAGAAAAATCATATTATGAATGAGAATTCTGAATTTCCATTTCCATGTGTCGGTCGGAGCTGCCATCCTTTTGCATTGCTCATCAACTCCAAGATTGTTAATCAAGATCAATCCCTCAAAATATAGAACTTTGAAACAATATGGAAAACATAAATATATACAATATCTTGAAATTTTTCTTTGAATGTGTTGCATGTTTTTCTATTTTAGTCAGTTTCAATTGGGACAAGTTTTAAATCTATGTATTATGTGTTCAATTCTGGAAACACATTGCAAGAGTCTTCTTTTAGTTCTTTTCTAAATTATTTGATAATTCAAGTTTTATTTTGTGGGTAAACTCTTCTGTTCATTTTTTGATGTTCATTGTGCATTATTTTTCTCATTTTTCTTGTCAATTGAAAATGATCTTAGTATCAACAAATCATGAGTGCTGTTGCAAACTCTAGAATTCAGCTTTCAATTTTTCTGTTCCATGCTGTGTCTCCTACTTCTCCTTGTTTGCCAGACTTAACTCAATACAAACTTCTCGTACTCTCGAGACATACAATGTTTTTGGAGTAGGATTATAGATTTACTTATAAATTTGATTTCTAACTCTAAATTTCTTATGTATTGCTTTCTGGTATTTAGCTTTAGTATTTACTATTTACCAATGAACATGCAGATAGTGATCATGAGCTTGATCTTTGAAGAAGAACAGACATATTACCAAATTCTCTTTATACATATTATAAGAATGATAACATGATAACGTGGAGTGTGTACCATTGATGTTTATTTGACTATGCTACAATTTGTATTTTCAACTTGAAGTGATCTGTGTCTAGAAATACCAAAGGCTACAAGAAACATTAGTTGCAATTGTTTGAGACAACCATTCATCTAGGGAATCGACATGGTTCAACCCACGTGATGCCTCTCCTCTACATTCAAGTGTCTTTTCTTTCCATGATTGACTTTGGGAAGCAATAAAAATCACAATGATCTAAGATAAACGACTGCTGTTAAAAGTTGCTTGGCATAAACACTTGAAAGGTGCAATACCATATGCATATGATTAATAATTTTACCATGTCTTCTAAAGACACTACGTATTACACAATATATTTAAACTTAATCAATAAAGTTCAGATTGCATGATCATTACTTGATGCACAGATAACTCATCAACTAATGGCATTACAAACAAAAATCAAAATTCAGTGCCTTTTTCTTATGGGTAAATTGGAGAATGCCTCCAATTGGAGGAGGTCTGCTTGCATTTATGGCCAGCCATCACCAATGCAGGGTGGAACACACCAGAAAGTAATCACAACTTCTTAAGGAAGGAGCATTGTCAAGCTTAGAGAACGCTTTATCTTAGAGACTGCAACATAGGGCATATATTTTGCTCAAATTTGCCTGTAACTTGCACCTGACCTTATCTTGTGAGCTTGTCTAAAGGCAGCTGCATCTGCAGGACTGAAGAAGCTAGCCCAAAATGGCTTGAACCTAGATCATCCTCATGAGAACTGTTCTGCCTTGCCACTAGACCATGACCCATTTTAAAAGCATAAGAATACTGTTAAACCATGTGACAAATGAATTAGTAAATGGTTTATGATCTGTGAAAACAAGGTACCAAAAGAAGTTAAGCCAAAATATTATAAAAAATTCTACTATTCCAACACGTCCCCTAATATATGTTTGGGTGAAATTAGTTTTTTTATCCAAACATGCTCACATCTTAGCTAAATAATCTTTAACCTTGGGTAATAATCTCACTGTGGAATGAACCCATAGTTGCCAGAAGACTGGTACT
The DNA here is from genome assembly GCA_007115665.2 of Sequoiadendron giganteum. Classification (NCBI taxonomy): domain Eukaryota; kingdom Viridiplantae; phylum Streptophyta; class Pinopsida; order Cupressales; family Cupressaceae; genus Sequoiadendron; species Sequoiadendron giganteum. The sequence continues at coordinate 673,634,716 of CM021103.1, read as the reverse complement.
GGTACTGGTACTGGTATGGGAGACTGGTACCGGTACCGGTATGGCATTTTTTTGAAAATAGGAGATGGGGGTACTTGGAGACGCCATTTTTTTTTTAAATTTAAAAATTAATAATATATAGAAAATCTGAAAATATGATGACATTGAACTTTCAAAACAATAGTAGTAGTAAAGTTTAAGAATGAACATTAACTTTAAATACACAAAATTCAAATCCAAATGTCATTGTCACATTGTGTCAAAGAGTCAAAGAGTTCATACTTAAAATTTCGTAATCATAGTTCACATTTGACATTACATATTTGATTACATATTGAAATTCAGAAATATTGATAGTTTGATTGGCTGATATGCAAACAAAAAACAAAAATCAGAAATCTATCTGATATCTCATATCATCTACACCACATCATCCATGTCAAGGTCCTCAGCTATGATGCTCTCCAAATACTCATCACTCTCTAACACAAGTTCCTCTGCTGGTAGTTGAACTGGTGGTAAATCAGTAAGGCCATTTGGTTCAACCACTTCATCCACTATGGCTGCAACATCTCCATTAGGTGAAATATGGTCCCATTTTGCTGAAGGACCCTCCTTGTATGCAATATCTACACGAGAGAGAAGGTGAAGTGAGCTATGAATGTACACCAGGTTCTCTGGTTTCTTTGACCCCGATTGGCTCCTCTTTAGTGAATGAATAAAACCATAAGTACTCCAATTTCTCTCACAAGATGAAGAGCTAGCTACTTGTGAGAGTAATCTTATTGCAAATGATTGCAATTCAGGTGTTTCACCTCCATGGTTCTACCACCACTCTATAGGGTCTTTCTTTGCTCGCATATCATATAAAGCTTCCACGGAAGAAAAATCACCATGCCCACGTGAAAACTTATTCCATTGACTCCTCATAACTGATGCTTCCTCACCTCGGCCATATATCTTTTTTATTGCAGCTCAAAACCCCTTCATTACCTCTCTATCCTCATATGGAGCCCTATTATTGGTCTTTTGTATATTATGCCATTTAGGATTTAAGGCATAGGCAGCACAATGAAGAGGTGTGTTAAGTTTGTTCCATCTTCCATGTAACTTTTTTTCTATCAAAGGATATAGTGAAGGATCTTTTGCAGCTGTTATTTTCTTAATTGTTTCACACATGGAATCTATTTCTTCATAAATTTCCCTCAAACATGGCTTGTCTGAATCTGCAATTTTGATCACCTCACATATGGGCTGAATAAAGTCCACAACAAATTTAACATCAGCCCAAAAACGGTCATCAAGGATCATACCTCTCACCTCAATTGCATCATTTGATGTAGATTGCTTCCAAGCTGACCATGCATCACTAACTACCGTGGAACACAAAGCACCTTTCACTTCACAAAGATGGTGAAGAAGAATAAAATAAGAAGCAAACCTTGTATCAACTGGTTTGAGAAGCTCCACCTTGGCAAATTTTCGATAAATAGCTTGTGTTTGGTGATGGTTACATATGAACATTTGAATTTTTTTTCCCTTTTCTATGAGAGCTGAAACCAACTCAAACTTGCCAATATCTTTGAGTGCATTATTCAATGAATACACACAACATGGTGTCCAAAATATATGCTTGTATTTCTTTTGCACCAACATGCCTGCTGCTTTACAAACAGGGGCAACATCTGTAACAGTTTGGACTACATGTGATGCCCCTACCTCCTCAATGCCGTCACATAGCTGGTTAAAAAGAAACTCTGCATTTTTTTCTTGCCGCGAACAATCTAATGCCTTCAAAAAATAAGGCCCTTTGCTGCATGTTACCATGATATTAAGTAGTGGACGGTTTCTAGTATTCGTCCACCCATCCATCACAATGCTACATCCTTCTGAAGCCCACACTTTTTTCAATGGTGCAGTTTGTTGCTCTAATCAAATTTTTTCTTTATCAATTAGAGTAGTGCGAAGCTTTTCATACATAGGTGGTTTATATCCAGCTGGTGCATTGCTGATTGCTTGTACCATCTCTGTATAGAAAGGTGATCGAGCAACATTAAACGGATTCCATTGGCATAAAAGAAGTGTGCAATTGTTGCATCAACCGCTTCTCGACCTTGCACATCAAATAATCTGCCAATGGGGTTTGAGCTACCAATGTGTGGCCTCTTGTGAGAACTTTCTGTTGCTACATCTCTTGAAGACACATCCACCTTTGCCTCTCTATTTTGATTTTGATTGGCAACAGTTGCCCCTGTTGTTGAAGCGTGAGAGCTCATATTAGAAACTTTACCATCAGCCCTTTCTTGATCCCTCATAGCCTCATAGCGTTCCACCTCATTTATACAAGGATCAACACCTTTTCTAGGTATGCGAAGGAAATGAGCCCTCACCCTCGTGTAAGTACCTTGTCATGACATTGGGCATAATTTACATGACATCGTGGCTGTTCAATCTGAACCCTTTGGCCCCTTAACACGATCAACATACTTCCACAATGGATACAAGCCTTGTTTGTTTCCCCCACTCGACATTCTTGATTCAATGATTCAGATTCTACATAGAAAAACAAAAACAAAAAGACATTATGATTAGAAATTGCTGTAGCTAAAGTTATGAAAAAGGAAACATAAAAAAACATGAAAATTTGAAATGGCTATAGCTAAAATTATTAAAAAAGAAACAGAGAAAAACATGTCTTTGAGGAAATTATGAAAATGAATCATGATTATTGATTGCACAATGCACACAACACACTCAACAGAAAAATGAATTAGTAAATCAATGCAAAGTTGGAGAAATTTGCTTGACAATCGACATATGAAGACAGCAAGGTATTGCACATGCCACATTATTATAGTGCAAGCCTATTTTTCATATTGTTTTATTTCACATCACTAGTAATCTCCACAAGGGCGGTATGATCTAGAGGATCAAACAAGGGCGGTATGATCTTGTGCACATTATTATAGTGCAAACCTATTTAAAATTTTTTCAGATTGTTTTATTTAGCAGGTAGCTGCTAGCATCGCCAGTAATCTCCGCAAGAGCATTGCCCTTGTTTAAAATTGTGGAATCTGTTAGTGCAAACCTATTTAAATTTTTTTCAGATTGTTTTATTTAGCAAGTAGTTGCTAGCATCACCAGTAATCTCCGCAAGAGCATTGCCCCTGTTTAAAATCGTGGAAATTTTAAACAGGGGCAATGCTCTTGTGGAGATTATTGGTGATGCTATTTTTCAGATTGTTTTATTTAGCATCACCAGTAATCTCGACAAGAGCATTGTGATGCTAAATAAAACAATCTGATAAATAATAAACATTAATAGCCTTGCACTATAATAATGTGCACAAGATGAAGACATCCAGTCGGCAGCTAGGGACATTTCAGTGATTTCACATTCACCATGGGAGAGTTGGAGACGGAGAATGCCCACGGGCCACAACAAAGAGAAAATAAAAAAATATTTTTTTTAAAATACTGTAAGTGTAAATAATATTACTTACTTTGTTCACTCTTTAGCGTTGTCGCCTCTCTAGTCTCCTCCAGTCGTGCTAAATTATGACTCTTTACTTTGAAAAATCGCGTTATTATCTATTTTGCTTTATGTTTTCCCTCAAAACGTTGGAGACTTCGTAGGAGATGCAGGAGACTTCGCTGGAGACACCGTTTTTTATACCCAGAGACTTGGGAGATGGCAGGATTCTTATGAAAAGTTTCCAGGCAATTTTTGGCATCTCAGGGAATTGGTGCGGGATAGGAGACGCGTCTCTGTCTCTGAGACGCGTCTCAGGGGGTAGAAGACGCGTCCCCTGGCTACTATGAATGAACCCAATTTTATGTTACTTACTTTTGCTATAAATCAGAATACAACTTCAGGTTTCCCCCTTTAGCCATAAACTTAAATCATTTCATTCACATTTGAGCTCTAGTATATTTATGATCCTTTAGGAAAATGTTTTGGTTATTCCTATTTCTACATAACCGTGGGGGTTGTTATTCTTTAAGAACACACTTTTGGATACTCTAGACTTATGTAACAATTTATTAAGACCTAATGTATATGCAAACAACCAGTATTAAGAATTCTCTCATAAATTAGAGTATCCAACTATTTAAGACTTAATTGAAGGTTATTAGATCACCCTAGAGCCTAAATTATTCTCAACTGTTCCAAGGGGTTCTAGATTACCTTGAACCATACGAGAATAAATTGACAGTTTTCACATAGCAAATGCAAGTGTTATGTTCTTTACATTTCATGCTAAGTTATCAAATCATCAAGAAACTAGGTCGATTCTGGGTACGAAATGTCTCAAAATCGGAATTGGCACGAAATCAGTGGGGTATTGGCACAAAATTGGAGTTTTAGGCTTTTGTCCTCGAGAAAACCCTAAATCGTGTTTTTAATTCTTGAAAACGTCTTTGATTGCGCTCGTTTTTTATGACAAGCTGGATGATGGAAATAGAGGAACAATCGAGGCCTTTATCAAAGAATATGCGGGTAGGATGGATTTGGTCCGCATAGCTATAGGGTTTTTTTTCTTTTCGATATCCCGACACTGAGGCTAGTTCCTTCTTGACTCGGGGATAGGGATGCGACGAGAGGGGATGGGGAGAAGACCTCTAATGGGGACTCGACTGATATATTAAATTATTTATATTAGTATATATTTTTTTTAGATTGCAGGAATTGGTCGAGTATCCATCCCCCTATAAACTGCAGTGCGCCTAGCAAACATTTTTCACGTGATCGGTGGCGTTGGCGTGACACGCCTTCTGGTACCACGGGGACAGTGGGTAGACTAGACCTCGTGACCTCTTGCTTGCAATAGGATGCTTTAGCCAATTGAGCTAGACCCACCGCCCCTATTTATATTAGTATATTATTTATTATATTATATATTAATAATTATATAATAAAATTATATAGTTAGATTAAATAATTATATATTAAATATTATATTAGTAATTACTATATTGTTTATTAAATTATATACTAATAATTATATAATAAAATAATAAATTAACAATTATATGAGCTAGTATATATTATCATTTATATCAGTATATTATTTATTAAATTATATATTAATAATTATATAGTAAAATTATAATTAATAAAAATTTAAAATTTTAAAATTAAAAATTAAAACTTGTATGAGTTATACGTCATTATTAAGTATTAACATGTTTATTTCTAATTAATAGATTTAATTTTTAATGTATATATTTATTATTTTTATATGTTTTTTGTATGGGAGTGCCCAAACGTATCCAACCTCCATGAATGTTTTTGCCGCACCGATGTACTGTACCCACGTACTCGTACCTGATTCCGATTCCAATTCGGCAACTTAGATTTCATGTGTAGGGAGTTGTTTTGAATCATGAAATTTAGCTTAAAGGCGACTGATTCAAAACTTTTTTGTCAAATCAATGCTTTTATCATTTATGATTTTATCTATATTGGAATATGATAAACATGCATTTTATACCCTTAACACCAAAAAATCAATGCTTTTTAAACACATGTTTGATCAAAAAATAGCCAAAGTAACAAATTTTTTAATTTTCTCTAGAACATTTTCAGTTTTTGAAGAACACTGGCTTTTGACTTCAACCAGGTGGTTCCTTTTTTTCCAACTGGATCTCTTTTGCTTAAATTTTTTATTAAGTCAAACCATTGCCAGAACTAAAAGCTCCATTATTATTAACACAAAATAAGCTTTTACTCCTTTTAACATCTTAGAACAACTTTTATCAAAAATATTATATCTAAGATTCTAACCATAAAAGGATTCAACATGATACTTGAAAAAAATGTTTTTAAGTTTTTCCAAAAAATGTTGTCTTAACAATTATTGACTTTGGAAGTTTAAGGACTATCAAGAATAACAAAACACTTGCTCATCAGATGACCTCTTTAGTGCTGCCTGTGAACAAAGGTCACCTTTATCACTTCAAACTAACTAAGAGCAATAAGCAACTTTAAAAAATTGTTTAGAACCCCAATAAACAAGTCAAGTCCTTGTATAGATCTTTACTGTATTATAACCAAGTATCACTTACTCAGGATAGTTGAACTTCTTTTTGAATTGACTAAAATCAACAGATTCTTGGAAAACAAAAAATGTAACAGTCTATAATTGACAAGTACTGGTTGCTACCCATTGTCATACGTTTCCCTTGACACTCCACTTCTAATTCATTGTCATTCTTCATCACTTGTTTACAATTATCAAGAACTATACAAATTTCATTGCATTGATCTTGTTATGCACTGTCTATTTGTGTGATGCCACTCACCTTACATGTTCCAATGCACTGATCAAAGCCCTTATATGGTCTTTACATGAAAGGAAGAGTTTGCAGATCTAGCACATGCTTACTTGTATGATCTCTTTGCTTGACATCTATATTCACAAATCTAATTTCATAGTGAAAGAAAAAACAAAAACAAAATAAATTTGTTACTAATATGAGTTTATGATGTTTAAACTTTGAAACCTATCCTTACTTGTGCTGCTTTATGCACCGTGTTGTTGTTTACTTTGCGATTATAACCATAGTTTTAAAAGTCACTACTCAGCAGACCCAATATTGACTTGGATTTGGTGACTGAGCAAAATAAATAAATACTTAAAATTCCATAAGAAAACAATTTTTTTCAATCCTCAGTCATATTCGTGTGTTCATGTATATACCTGATGTTCATTACATGAATATGTTCAGAGAGTTAATTACAAGAAAGCCATTGGGGGTTCAGTTCTTGGAGGCCTTCTCAATCAATTGTACCATCTTGGCATAGGCATCCATGCCAGTTCTGTGACTGACAAGTGACAACACTGAGCCTCAAGTCCACCTTACACAACTCTTCACAATACAAAGTTACAAAGGCATGCTGCTTCCACTGGTTTCAAACCCTTGTTATGGCAGCCTTATTGCCGAAACCCTCACTGCCTTGAAAACAGAGACATTAAATTGCAGCTTCCTGGACCGAAGATCCACCACATCAATAGAAGTTTTCTCATGATCTGATACCTTCTGGTACGCTAGGGTTTGGAAGTGAAGAAACAGAGCAGGATCTTTGGGGCCGAATCTAAGCAGACTGTAGAGAATCACTGCTTCAAAAGCTGTTGCCTGCACAAATCGTTTAATAGCCTCCTTGGCATGAAATCTCCCTGGTGGAGCTTGCTTCAGCTGGCACTGTGTTAGAGCAGTTTCCTGCACCAAACCACTAATTTTACAGAGCTCATCATTTTATTGTGGACACGGTGTGAGTGTGAGCCATGGACTCACTTGCTACCTACAAGTACTCACAGGGTTTCGCTACAAGTCCCAGACTTGGACTTGGGCTGAGCCTGCAGCAAGTCTGTGGGTGAGTCCCCCAACTTCTGTATAAACTTGCAAGTATTTGTGAGTTGCGTGAATACTAGGCGAATTTTGAAACTATGATTATAACCATTTATTGCATTTTTCACCACTGATCCTTCTGTTGCATGTTAGTCCACATCACTGATTTTTTCTTGTTCTTGCATAGAAAAGGACAACTGTATCCTACGACTTCATTATAACTCTAGATGTTGCTTTTGTCCGCCATTATTGTTGTTTCTTTTGTTTTCTTCTATCGAAACTTAGTTAACCATGAATTCATTTCTGTGAATTTTCCACAAAAAGGGTATGCTGTTCCACGAAGGCCACAGGGAAGAGATTTTTACTCTGTAAATTGGTAATGTACACTGCAACTTAGTTCATTACCCACAGAAACAACTTCCAAAACAAATATACAATTCTAATGTTCCAGAAACGATTGTTAGGTGAGTGTTTCTTGAAGGTTATTAACTATCATACATCAACTCTTCTCATGTTGTGCAAGTAGCTGGAGTTGACTAAATTAACTGGAACAGTAATATGAAGATCAAACATTTTTTAATTTTAATTCACTATTATTACTTATACTAAAGTGGAGGCCCTACCAGGTTGCAACATGAGATGAGAAGAATTTTAAAACTATTCTGGAAACACATCACAGCTTAATGTATGACCCGTCGCCATAACCTTCCAAAATAAACAATTACCGTTTAATATTCCAAGCTCCATTGTTAGTTGAGCCCTCCTTGAAGGTTATTAACTGTCCTACAAAAACTCTTCTATTTTGTGAGTAGCTGGAATTGATTAAGTTAACTGAAAATTTAATTGCAATATCAAGCTTTATTTTGTTTGAGTTTATTGATATTTCTCATATGTAGTCTAATCTCTCTCTCTTTCTCTCTCTCTCTGAAATCCTCTCTGAAGATTGAAGGCCTTACCAGGTTGACACATTGTCACATAAGATGGGAAGAGTTGTAGGACAACTCTGGAAAGGGCCCATATTGTTTAAAATCAGGTTGACACATAAGATGGTAAGTATTGTAGGACCACTCTGGGAAAGGGCGTAGATTGTTGAAAACCTATGTTACCTGTTTGGTGGCCTCAAGCCCTGGAACCTGGGCTGATTTGTGCCAGATACGGATACATGTATGCAGTTTGGTTTCTTATGGGTACGGGTTGGGAAGATGTTTTTACAGTCTGGATTTGCGTGGGTGTGTCCATGGACATACTCCAGGCTGCAAAACACAAAACCAGAATGAAACTGTGGTGAAGTGGGTGGGAGTTTTAATTTAATTAATTAATATATATAATGGCAGTCCACGGTTTGATATCTGGAAAACCAGATGTCCTTGTCATTCTGTCATGTGCCCTAGTGTGTGCCACTCTTTTTGCTTGGCTTCCCTCCTGAAATCAGGAAGGGCCACTTTTGCTTGGTTACTTGCTGAACCAGCTGAATGAATCCAACAGATCTGGAGCAGCTACTATAATCATCATCAACTGGCATAATCCCAACCTTTAATATGCACCTATATTCAGCTTCCTGGGCACACTACTGTTCAAGGTCATGTTCAGAGACCATTTTAAGCTAACAAATAGGTTTTTATTATAATTTATGTAATTATAAATTAAATTACTCAATGGATCTTTTGAAGGTTTTTACAATAACTTATTTAATTTGTTATAGTGATTTCAAACATGGGACTTGAAAGTTGAATAGTATCTAAATATATATTTAATTTTGCTTGAGTAATAGGTCTTTATGAAGAGCAATATGGCAATCACTATTTTTATTATTTTTAATTTTAATATTGAACAATGAATATCTATCATGATATTTGTTTTTTGACAAATTAACGTTGAAGTATTATTTTCTGGTTGTTTTTTAATTATATGCATTTTATGTGGCTACCTGAACTTTATTCCTGTTTTAAGCTAAAATATGTATATGTTTATAATTTTTATGCGTTTTTGTACGGATGTACCCAATCCTCCAAACTTCTTGTCATACTGGCATACTTGAATCCTCAAACCCAAACCAGAAGTGGTAGCTTAGTTGCAAACATGTGGCTGTATGCCCCAGGGAGAGTGTTTCATGCATTAGCTGAGCCCTTGTTATACTTAATGATTTAAAATAATGTTTTTCATGTATTTGTTGAAATGTTTCATCTATTTTATCATCCTAAGAGCTTCTATTATTGTAGCAGGTGGGTGGAAACCTTGCCAATGTCTCCAGTAGAGGGATGTCCATCTGTTTTTCAAATTATTTGCAACTTGGCACCAGGATTACATCAGGTAAGAATGTGTCGGCAAGAATTTTAGGAAATGTGAATTGATGTTCATCCCATTTCCACAATTTTCTTATGGAAAGTTTACTCTTTAGTCTTTACTTCTGCCACAAAAGCAGCTCTTTTATCAAATTCTACCTAGGAACAGGGATATCATCTTTTAGGTTCAAACTTTATATATCTGTTCTGTAGGGACCTTTTAGGTTTAGGTTTAGTAGATATTTTGGTTTTAAGTGTTTTTTTGATGAACCCCCAGTACCAATGACCCACCGTGTCTCTGGGTACTGAGTGCTGGAAATGTGCTTCTGCAAAGTATAGGAAAATACGCATAGCAATGTCATCTTGCTAGAACTATGGGGTAGGGAAAATTCCCTGTCAAGTCTAAATACTAGTATGCTGGGAAAATTGTATGAAAAAAATAAGTATTGGAGTTTACAAAAATGAACTATCTTCAATGAAACTTGCTTTGTTCCTGATATTTACTTCTTTTATTATTGGGACTGACAAAATTAGTTATAATTGTTGATAAACTAACTGTCAGGGTCAAGCCTATGGCAGATGCTTAAATCCAAGGGAAAGTGCTTGTACTAAGGATACCGTTTCTGCTTGGTGAAAGTTAATATTATTTTTAGTTTTACAGTGTTTCCCATAGTGTTGGATTTTTCTTCCAGTACTTTAGTATCAATCTTGAAAAACATTTATGTTACTACAAGCCTTTCTCTTTTTTGGTCAAACACAACAGTTTCTGTCCTATTTGTAAGAAGTCCACGTGCATTAGGAGAATAAAATAGAAAAATAAATAAATAAAAGAATTAAGATTCTATCCAAGGATAGAAATAGATAGTTTTAGAAAGAAATTAGTCAGCAGGAGAATAAGTCTAGTTCTGACAATAGATTGATTGGAAGCTAATTTTTAGGAATCTAGTTGGAAACTTAGAAAAAGCAGCAAATGGTTAACATGTTGTTAGACTTTAAGTAATCCATATTAGCTGAAGGCAACTGAATAATTAGAGAAGATAACTGTAAGCAGACTCCTCTTCTCTCGTCAGCCTTCTTTTATTATGAAGGGTCGAGAATAATCAATTAAAGAGTTGGGAAATAGATATTTAGAATTCCGTAGCAGTTCGCCTTGAAGATTGATTGTATTCACCAGTTGACTGTGGGACGCCTCAGAGCTTGGGTTGTTCCAGTAAGCCTAGAACAGATTTATTCCTTTCAAAGTTTTCCTTTTCTACTTTTGCAAAGTGATAATGTTCCAAATGAATGACAATCTTCTTGAAATGCATGTATTGTAAAGATTTTTTTCTGTTTTAGACTTTTAGTTGTAGAAATGATCGTTACAATATGGTTGTAGAGTATGTATGTACTGAAAATGTAAGACATCTAATTATTTTTTTCTGATTTCATAATATTGTGCTTCTATGCATGCCTGCAGAAATTAATTGATTGAATGTGTAAGTATTATCCAGTATCTAAATGGCAATGGCAAGGTTTGCTTCCATTTTCAGGAACAAATTCTTACACGCACCTTTGCTGATTCTCATGAGAAGTATTTGTTCCCTATTGCTAGAATGCACCTTTTGTGGAGTGTCGTTAAAAGTCATGATGGTTTCCGCTGAAATATGACTATTTTCTTACAATGAAGGATATTGAGAATTTGAGAGATGCTAGGCCAACTAACTTGCAAGCGAACTTTTAAATTGTAAAGGCAATGGTTTATGCTTCTTTTTGCAGATTTCCACGCCAATGGTGGCTTTAGGCCCTCAAATCCATGATAGGCAATTGCACATATGAAATGGGAAGATATTTTAAGACCAATGTTGGAGCAATTATGCATAGTCAAATGGAATCATAAATGAAAATGCACACATTTTAATTTCATTATAAATCAAATTTAGACTTATGCAGACATGAATGTTTGATATAAACATTTTATCATTCTGAAGTGTCATAGAAGTATTCCAGGTCTAATTCTTGATGAGTAAAGTAGGTAACTTTTTAAAGTAAATTAAACCTACATTCTTACTTATGTTAATGTGTATGGGTTCTTGAATTAAGTGATCAATACGGAATATTGGAGCTTAATGTTTCTTAGAAGTTTAGAACAATCTTACAGAAAAGCTTTATAATTTTCAGGTTTATAAATCTATACAGTTGTGAGAAATGTCTTGGTTGATCAATGCCTATTTTAGATGGTCAATAGTTTTTGTTGATCCAAGTGGTAATTTCTTTACCAGTGCTTGAATCTGGAAACATTAAACATGAAGTGTTTGAAGCTCAAAACAGTAAACTGTAAATGTTTTGGTTAAATTTGTCTATTTTAAATGGTCAATAGTTTTTGTTGATCCCAGTGGTAACATGAGAGCTTGATGTTTCGTAGGATTTTCTAAAGTCATTCGCTTTGCAGGAAAGCAAATTCCTCAGAAAATGCTCCGAAGTGCCCTGAAAAATAATTTTGTTTAAGGAGTTCCACTTCAGGATAGTCTCTCTTTAGTTGTTGGGGAAGACATCTGTCACATGGCTTAATCGATTCTTGAGACATGTAAATTCTTTTTCTAAAATGATTATTTGGAGTCTGCATTGGAATCACTTCATCTAGTCTTTTGCCTCATGACTACACATTCAGTTGCACGTAGCAGAGAGCAGAGCAAAACACATGGGGGAGTTTACTTCATTTCCTCCAGTAAAAAATAGAGAAAGCCAAAAGCATAGATTACATACTCTCCCCGATTACTCTCCGAGTAGCCGAGTAATCTCCAAAAAATTTGCATGCCGAGTAATTTCTACTTTTACTCTCGGGCAGTATGCAGATGGATTTTCTCCCATCAAATTATCAAGTAATTGCCAATAGCTCGCAAAAAACCCACAAACTTGGCAAGTTTGTGTGTGTATAAATAATGTCTGTGTGTGTATATGCATGCAAACTTGGCATCCTATGTATGTTTATAGATATGTATGTGTGCACAGTGCAGTCCTGAGTATACACATGCATAAATATCCACACATTTGCCGAGTTTTCCCCGAGTCAAAATTTTTGGGCTTGCCGAGTACTCTCCGATTCCGAGTATGTAAACTATGGCCAAAAGTACAGTGTGTTAGATTCTTATCTTGTCTCAGAAATTGCTGCCTTTTTGTAATAATCAGAGTCTAATCACTTACATCTCTTCTTAATGATATTGGACTCAACAATAACTTGGTTGACCCAATTCTTTTCAAAAAATAGGACTTGGCAAAAAAACTAGGGGAAAATCTCAGCATTGAGCAGATTTTCTGAACATTAAAAAACAAATGAATTTGTAAAATGAACCTCAAAAGACTTTCACACTACTGAAGTTAGGGAATATATTACTGATTTCCTTGATATATAGATCAAAATTAGAGTTAAATACACACAGACCAAAAAATGAGTTTAATGCATGTCAACTTCAGTATAAATAAAAATTACAAATTATATTTTCAATGTTCATAATCTAAAAATTACAAGGATTGAAAAACACTCTCAATGGCACTCTCCATCTTAAGGAACCTTGCTTCTGCATCAAACTGCTTTTCTCTTTCCATGTTTCTCAACTCTCTTATCCACTCGTATGATTCAATGTCTCTTTCCAAAGGCAATAACTTCTTTCCACTTGAACAGGCTGTGGGTATAAACTTGAAAAATACTCACAACAACAACACACTCTCAATGGAATGAACTTGCTTTGACACTTATTGATCCATAATCTAGGGAGGATACTCTTCTCATGTAGTCATCAGTTTTCAGAATTTAGATAGAATTAAACTATAAGAGCAACAACTGACTAAATTACTTGCAGTCAAAAACAGGAAATCAGAGAACATCGCCATAAACAATGGAGATACAAAAGAATTAATGTAGAGAAACCCCTTGTGGGCAAAAAATCCACCAAAATGTGAGTCACACTCTCTCAAGCACTCCAAAATGACAGTTTTTAAATGATCTTAGTCCTTAGGCTGTTGAAGAGTCGTCCTCACAAGCAATTGAAAACTCTCCCCAAGACCATTTTGCAACTCTCCAATGAACTCCCTGCCATAATATGGTCAAAATATGAGTACACTCACAAATAGCTCCCAACAATTGAGTTACAAGACTCTACAGTCTTCATCTATTCTCAATTCAACCTCAAACATGTTATCCATGGATTCCCAAGTATTAAGGAAGCTAAAGTGATCACTAAGGAGGTTAGGGAACCTCACAAATCAAGAATTTGGATCCTAAAAGTTGTTCACATCTGGACAAAACAAGTTCACTTCTTTTGACAGACTGGGGAATGACAATGTTCGCTGCTTTTTACAATGAATCATGTGCTCGCTGCTTTATCAGCCTTCTTTGACCTAATAGTTTGAAAAGCCATAACTTTTGCATGGACACAAAATAAGGTGCCATTTTCTTGAAATTGCTTAACTTTTCAAGATGAATTCCAAATATACAATTGTATTCAACTTTTGATTCCCTCTAAACACTTTTTTTTCCCTTACAACACAACTGTATTTTATAAGGCCAACAGTGAGCAAACCCAAATCTGGAAGGATGTCTCCTCTGCCAAAGAATGCTCTAAATGTCCTATATGATCCTAAACCTTCTTGAGAATCAAAGAAGTAGGTGACTGTCCAGAAACATGCCATGAAGTACAAAAGTGGATCAGTTTTTGAACTATGGTCCTAATAGCTACCTAACTAATACATTTGCCATGAATGTTTTGTTTGGACAATAATAGTGTCTTGAAGGCCAAAGTAGAAGCCTTGGAGACATGAACATTTATTTCATAGTTCAATGAACTACACTTGGCTCTTCTCCTTGCAAACTCTTCATTATTGGGAAGTGCTTAAATGCCTATGAGCGTAAAAGTCATCAAACCCATAGATTGGGACTTTAGACAGGAATTGGCTTTAAAAATATGTTACATGTTCAATTGCTAAGCTGTTATTTAAGACAGTTCATATTTTCTACAATGTTAACTATGATTTTACGTCTATTTAGAAACATTTATCTAAAAGAATATACTTATTATTAGTGTAGTTGAACCCTTTATATGTGGGGGCCTTTGTCATGCCTAGAATTGTCATGCCTCCGCCATGTTAAGAGTGCTGCAGCATTACAAACTCTTGATCACTGTCCTTACCCTTAGCAAAGAAATTAAATGGCAGTGATTTACTTAAAAAGGGTCCGACTAAGGATTAATTAAGGATTATTAGTGGGCAGTGATTACCAAACAGCTTGTAGATAAATTAGCCATAAAAAGCAGTGCTTAAGTTATGAAGGGATGTATCCCTTTCAAAGGTAAAAGCCTCAACGAAGAGATGGGACTCACTCTCATTTAAGGATATAAAAAGGAGAGAATAAATCATTTGGAGGATCACCAATTGAGCATGTTAATCAAGTAAAAAAGAGAAATAAATAGCAAAAGGAGGCAGTAATAAATATACTGCAGAAAATAGATTCAAGCAGCAATCATTGATTAAAGCTTACAATTACTATTAAAGGATTGAACTGTCAATCCATCAAGAAATATTAATCAGCATTAGTCTTGCAAATACATCAAGCTATCAATTGTGAATTCTAGGTAGTTTTTGCAAACCGGATAGGGTCCGGGCTCACGGGGCGAGCTAAGGTTTGGAGGGATGGAGTCTTTTCCTACCTTTGACATTCTAGGGACGGGGTCCTTGAATTCAGCAGATTTGCAAAGTATTGCTGGGGAATTCACGATTTGACTCCTTGGGTATTGTGCTATGATCTATTGATTTGATTAATATCATAAATTTCTTAATCCTGGATAAAAATATCACCATATTTTGATCCAATATCGTTGTTTCAAAGAATATCCCAAAAGGGGACACTAACACTACAAGAATTTTTGCCATTTTTTTAATTTAAGCACTAACATCTATGACTTTCTGATGTATTTCTTATTCCATTGACCCTAATTTATCTCCTAATGTTGAAGTTCTATGTCAAGGAAGGGGAAGCTATGGACAAGGTAAAGGTGAAAGGTTTCCTCCAACATATACTGTGGGGTTCATTTCCAAGGTGCGTTTAGCCTTAGTCACCTTTGTGCGATACCAGATACTCTTGTGTGTCTTTAATCTTAACATATTCTGGCACACTTCCATGCACACATTAAAATAGTAAATAGTCAAATCACCATGCAGCATTAATTATGTTCAATGATATAAATAATTGTTAGAATATTATATTCTGATATTGTATAATGGTCAATTATATCTACAGTAGTTAGTAGTTGAGGTAGTTAGACATCTTAAATGTCTACAGTCATCTACCTCCTCTTTATATTGTAATTTGTTCTTCTATTAATTCAAGCAATGTTTAGCCAACATTGTTTCATGGTATCAGAGCTGATGGGGTTTTTCAGAATTTGGAGAATTTTTTAAAAAATAAAAAATTCTAGCCTCTTGTCTGGATTTTTTTCCAGAAATTTGTTTTTTCGGTTTTTTTACAAAAAACAAATCGTTGGAGGCTTTATGAAATCGAAGCTTTGTCTGAAAAATATTGAGGGTTTTTTGTTGATACTTTCGTGGGTTTCTTCTTAGAGAAAATCAAAACCCTTCTCTGCAAAAATCGGAGCTTTTTTGCTGAGGAAAATTGAGGGCGCCATAGTTTTCAAAAAATTTTTGTGGATGCGTTTGTTCTCCTAGGCGCGATTTACAAACTTGGGTGCCATTTTTTTGGCCGTGCGACCTTTCGAAACGTGTTTTCATGATTTTTGCCTGTGTATGGGCGTGATTTTCGTTTGAAAGAGCCGCGATTTTAAGCTAAACTTTGGCCCGTGTTTTCATCTTCATCCTAGGCGTGTATTTGTTGCTGGTCACGCAATCTCTCCTTGTGTTTTCTAGACGCGATTTCTGAAGATTTTCAGACGTTTTTTGAAGGTGTTTTCGAGCTCATTTTTGGTGTCTTTTGTGCTTGGTTCTGCTTGCAACAGAGACGCCTAGGGTTCTACCTTTTGTTTGGCTCGATTTCGTGCAGATTCGAGCTATTTTCTGCAACTTTTCTGAGCATCCATGGCCGCCTAAGGCTTTTGGAAATTTTGTCTAGGGTTTTGACCCTCTGTTTCAAGGTGAAAAATTATTTGGATTGCAGATTCTTGGTGGGTTTTTCGAGATCTCAATTGGGTTGGTCTCCGATTTTTCTGGGTGCATCATTTTCCGTGCCTCAAATTTTGTGCCCGCGGATTTGCATTGTTTTCTGTGCCTGAACTTGTCTTAGTATATTGAAACTCGTGCCTCAGGTTTTGTGCATTAGCCTCTTCTCAGTACCTCGTATTTCATGCCTCGAAAAGCATGAAGATGGCTAGTTTGAACAACATTATGTTGGAGGGCAGTTAGCGATTCAACGGCAAAAAATATTTATGGGTTTTAATATTTTTTTCCCTTAAAAAAATCTGTATGGGTTTTCCTAATTTTTTCCTTTAAAAAATTTCGGGAGGGTTTATAATTTTCTCCTCAAAAATTAAGAATTTTTCCTGTACAGAATATTATATTCTGATATTGTATAATGGTCAATTATATCTACAGTAGTTAGTAGTTGAGGTAGTTAGATGTCTTAAATGTCTACAGCCATCTACCTCCTCTTTATATTGTAATCTGTTCTTTTGTTAATTCAAGCAATGTTTAGCCAACATTGTTTCAATAATAACTATAGTACAGTACTGTATCCAAGGTACACCACTATTTTTAATAAATATAGCCATTATATCTGATAAATATTACATCCTCTAAGGTCAAATGGCCAAACAATCATCTTACAGTATAATAAATGAAGGCTCTATTGCTAAACTATAATTTGCACATAACTTGTACGTATTTGTGCAAATGCGAAAGCATCAAAGTCGAAAATAAGTGGTCACAACAATGTTCACATCCAATAGAAGGTTTAGCTTCTAGGAATAATGTCTTTGAAGTAGATTTCAAAATATATAATATCTAGGAGTGTGATAACATACAAATGCACTTCTGGCAAGATCCAGCCAGTTAGAATACTGGGATTACAGACAGAGGTATGTGATTGAAACTTGCTTAGTTATCATGAAGACATGAAGAGACCATGCAAAGTAAATGTATATTAAGTTATTTTTTTTTGCAAAGGAATTGGGATTATTTTATTCAACGAGCAAATAATTTTGCAGAGAGCAAATATTCATAAGCACAAGCCAGCAAATGCACATCAAATATTAAAGCTTGAGCCATAATCTTGACAAATTTAAAAACTGCAACATATTGGGAAATTCACATAAGATTGTGGGTTGTTAATACACAGGAATCAAAATGAACATAAATTCATATTTTGTTAAAGTTGTATGCAAGTCAATGCATACAGTATGTTTCTTTTGTTGAGAGAGGAATTCCCCCTTATGTGCTGATGGAGTTTTTCAAAGTCTGTGAGAAGAGTTCATGGGGCAGACTTGGGCAAACGAATAATTTTGAGTGGATGCTTGTAACTATGGTTTGTGATACTTGTGTATTTGTGTAGGCTATACAAACATGATCTGAAGCACACCAGCCTTTTCTGCTTGTGTGTTTATTTTTCGAATTTTCTTGTCATGCAGCATGTTTAAGATAACTTTTCACAGGTATCTTATGATGACCATCCTGCT
Organism: Sequoiadendron giganteum; assembly: GCA_007115665.2. NCBI lineage: Eukaryota > Viridiplantae > Streptophyta > Pinopsida > Cupressales > Cupressaceae > Sequoiadendron > Sequoiadendron giganteum. The sequence goes on along the minus strand of CM021103.1, from coordinate 673,616,451 downwards.
TATAGTATTATGTGTACTCTTATTTTGCAGTATAAGTTTATTGTTGACGGGGACTGCAGACATGATGACCAACAGCCTGTAATGACTCCCACCTTTGGGACTGTCAACAACTTCTTATTTGTTACGGCACCAGAACTTCCAACAGCAGTAGTAACTCCAGAGTCACCAGGAATGGGATCCCAAATGGAAGTAGATCGTGTCTTTCAACGGGTAAGTTGGAAAAGATATGTAATGCATTTTCTATGTTGAGGGCTTGCTGATGAATTTTGAAATGAATACTAAATTTGATTGTTCTGAAGAAAATGCCTAGATATTTAAGTTGACTAATGGCTGTAACATCTTGTGGGTAAAATATGTATATAAGCTTCAAGTGCTTGCTATTTTGTTCTTAGACCAATGAATGGATTGTTGGTAGTAAATCTATGTACATTTTCAATTGTCCTGCTTATTCCATGTGGCATTGTGTCAAGATTCAGCTTATCCATCCTGAGTTAATGAGGTTTATGTTGCTAGAGCCTAGAAAATCTATTCATCATGATCAGAATCAAAGTTAAATGGAAGAAGAAAGGTTATAAATTTTACTTCTCATTTTCATCTGCGTGCTTTGTGAATCCTAAGCCGATGTCCCTCAACATTAACCAAGATAATTGTCAAAATCTAATCAGTTGCTGAGACTGGTAAACTCTGCTTATGATTTCAGTATTCCTTTTGTAGAGCATGATTCATCATTGCGATCCCAAACAGGTCACATTGTCAGATGATACCCTGCAGGAGCAAGTCCAGAGGATTTCACAAGCAGAGGTAGAAGTTTCAAGGCACCGAATCATAGATTTCTTATCATCACACACTGCCTATGAGTTGCTTCCTGATTCAGGCAAGGTATGTGCATAATTGTTTCTATCAGAACAGTGTTTGATTTATACATTGTGATTATTTGAGTAGCATATTTTCATTTCCTCTGCCTTTGTTATGTCTGCTGTGACTTTACATTGGTTTTAGTACTTATGAATTTGCAGGTTGTGGCTTTGGATATTAGTTTGCCTGTGAAACAAGCGTTTCACATACTTTATGAACAGGTATGCAATTTTCTTTTCGTACCTTATCTATGCTTTTCCTTTCATGTGCAGTATTACTTTCGTTTGTTTTTGGCCCACAATTAGCATTGCTTATACCAATGCTTAATTCACCAAAGCATATTCTAACAATGAATGACTGAAATCAATGCATTAATATACACACAGTGTTGCTTATGAAATAAGTATTTTGATAGAGTTGTATGATTTGCCACTATGCTGGAAAAGAAATATACATGAAGGAATTTCACAATGAACATGTAAAAGAGACAGACAGCAACACATACATTGTGATGAACACAAGTTTACCTGGAGAAATCCTTTGTGGATGTAAATTCCAGCAAACATCTTTGACTCCTTTCTAATCACCAATATAGAAATTATTAGTGATGGCTCAAATTCAGAGCATCACAAGACCATTGTGAGTTGACAACGTGCTTCTACTTCGACCTGCTCTCCTCTCAAATGAATTCACATCTCAGATTGCTAAACACACTTCTTGCACTTTGCTGCGTGTTACAACCAAATTAAGATGTTTTTGCCAATTACAAGTAGACTTGTTTATGCATACACAGAAAGAATGAAATTATATTAATGTCTACAAATGACCAAGAATAGGTGAAAGGGACTGAAATGTATATCAGGTACAATAGCAAAGAACCAGGGAAAAAGGGGCCCTAGATTCAAAGCAAATAAAATAAAGAAAGAAAAGAAGGAAAAACAAAGAAATAGACAAATGAGGGTTAACTCAAAAAGGATAACCCTTAATGAGTATGAGTGTACATATAAGTGGAGGGACCCCACAAAACAGCAGAAGCAGATGAAGACCACCCAGGTAGGGACCCAAAAACCTTAGGTATCTGTATTCTAGGACCCATTGAAGGAGCACATGATATTATCACCAATCAGCATAGGGGTATGAAAGCAGAATTGTGAGTTTATATACTCAAATAGACTCAAATGAAGGGAAAATCCTCTGAGATACAGTTGCAGATTGGCAGAGACATCTGCTGGGGAAGATGGAACTCAGCATATGAAATTTATGTTGATTTATCTTTCATTCTAGGTGGTTCTGTCTTTGTTCTGTTATTTTTGGAGAATTTTGGACCATGCCAAAGATATCAGTATGCATACTGTGAAATTTGGCTGGAATTAGCAAACTTGTGATGTTTTACTGACTCCAGAGTAATGAATTTTGTAGGAGTCAAACTCATTATGACATCCATTTCAAATATCTAAAGCTGCCACTAGGTTCTTGCTTAACCAAACATTTTCCATTTTGAATGCCTAAACCTGCCTTGAGGTTCTTGGGGATCTGAACATTCTCCATTTTATGATCTAAAGCTGCCATCAAGTTCTGTACTGATTCATTTTATTTCACACCTCTTCAGTCTGAGGATTTTTGGTTTCCACATCTTAATTTCTTTGGACATGATGATATAATGCTGTCACCTTCTCCTCTGTAAACCACTTTGCCTTGCTTGGGAGCTGTCCCCTCAAATCTGTTTGCTAATGCTCCTACACTCCTCATCTAGTTCGCCTTACCATTTTTTGAAGTACCATGTCTTTCTCCAGTTCCCACATATTTAGCATAGAAAATTGAAAGAAATGTTATATCTCAATATTTACAACTGACTACATCTTTGGATAAATAGGCTTGTTGAGTTTGAAAGCATTATCACCTGTTGGATCTAAAATCTCAAAAGGACCATACCTTAGTGGCTTAAACTTCTTTTGCTTTAGTCTTGAAGTGTATCTTTGCATAAGTAAAGCCATTCCTTATCCCAAATTTGGATTTTGTGTGCCACTCCATTTTGGTTATGGAAGGCTTTTAATTTATCTTCAGATTCATTAAGCTGGTTTGATCTTGAAAATTGTTTCAATTAACTAGTTAGATCTTTTCCAGCCCTCTTAGTCATTGGATTTGCTTGTATCTTAATCCTATTTGGCTTCCCCGTCAACATTTACATGATTTGGTGGAAAATACTGATTTTTTTTTTCAAATGGAGACTTGCTAGTTAATTTGTATGTTGTTTGAACTATTATTTTCCACTATTTCTTTGCCTTTGGGCTGATTGTCTCCTGCCTCCTCATGTTGCTTTGGAGTGTTATAGGGGAATTCCAAGCTTGCCAATGAGAGCTTCCATCACAAGGTCCTCCTTATAGTGATGCACACATATTTTGTAATGATACATACTTTGTCTTATGGGTTCGTCCTTCTTTATGGGCTCCACCTTCTTAAGGAAATTTCTTATTACAACGAAAGCAATATACCTTAATCTTTTGCTTTCTATGCTCCACGGGGTTTCGGGGAGGGGGAGTATCCGATACAGCGGCACGAGTTTCTGGTACGGGGGTACTTTTGGGTCATTTTTTAGGGGATGACAGGGGACGGCTGATAAAAAAATAGGGAAATTTTAAAAATATAGAGAAATTTCAAATGTTCATAGCATAACATTGATAAAGCATTCATTCTAGACATTGTATAAGCTTAATACATATCATTAGACTTGAAGATTTCACATGAGAATTGACAAACAAATTAACAAAATTCAAATGCTTTTCTTTATCAATGTGCATACATATCATATAAGAGTCTGATAATTATAACCAAAATGCCCAAAGGCTTCAAGTCTCAACTATGAAATGACATGATAAACATAAAACTAAGAAAATATATCGCTGTCTAGTGTCCCTGATCAGCAAAAGGTGGGTCTAAATCAGCATTGCCCTTGTCATTGGAGCTCGAGTCTAAGTCAGTGTCAGTGTCCATGTCAATAGAAGGATCTGCCTCAACCAATGGAACCCCAACCAATCCCTCATGTGCATCCTCATCCTCAATCTGCATAGCATCTTCGGGATTAACATCCCATAGTAAGGTTGGAGTTTGACGATACTCACTAGACTGACAATCTTGTAGCCGCAAAGCACTATGTATTGCCACCAACTTCTCCGATCGTCTAGAGGTAAGGCAGTTCCTCTTGATTGATTGGATGAAGCTATATGTGGACCAATTCCTCTCTGTAGCAGAGGAACTGGCAACCTGTGAAAGAAGATGAACGACAAGTAATCTCAACTCTGGTGCATCCTTCCCATGCCACGTCCACCATCCAATAGGGTCGGTTTGAGCCAATGTAGCTCTATCCGTCCTCGCCCTTGGTTTGCCGAAGGTTGGACCATGCAGATTGGCAAATGCAAGCCACTGTGTGTGAAGTATAGTAGATTCCTTTGAAGTATACATTTTTGTAAGGGCCCTCATGAAGCCTTCTTTCACTTCTTCATCATGAGATGGAGCCACTCTCCCAGGTCTCGGTGCATACCATTTTGGATTGAGAGCATAGGCTGCCATATGAAGCGGGGTGTTCATAATGTCCCACCATCGCGTCACAATGGGCCTAAGATGCTCCTCATAAAATGCCAAAGTAGGGTCCTTGCCATAAATTGCTTGCTTGACCTGTCCAAGCATACTATCAAAGGTCTCATAAATCTCTCCAAGGCTAGGAGAGTCAGTATCAACATATCTAATCACTTGCACAATAGGCTGGATGAAGGAGCATACATATCTACAAGTGCAAACAAGTTACAAAAATTAAAATCAGCTAGCCTATAAATATTAAATAATAAAATGAAAATCAGCAATAATAAAATTAAGAAATAATTCAAATAGATAATAAAATCAGCCTTGCCAATTGTCTTACCTCATTGTGGACCACCAATCATCATCAAGGATTTTTTGTTTCACCCTTTTTCCCTCTGGTGTGCTTGACTCATGCCATCTACCCCACTCTACATTGACCACCATTATTTGTAGAGCCTCTTGGACCTCAACCATCCTCTCCAATAAAATGAAGTAGTTGGCTTATCTAGTCTCCACGGGCTTGAGGAATTCCTTCCTTGAAAATGTTCTGAACAAAGCAAGTGAAGTTTGATGGTTGCAAATGAACATTTGCACCTCTCTAGCCTCTGCAACCACTGCCTTCACCTAATCTATCTTCCCAATGTCCTTCAAGGTATTGTTCAATGCATGCACACAACAAGGGGTCCAAAAAATGTGCTTTATGAGCACTCTCCACCATCAATCCAGCTAATTTACACACACGGGCTGAATCGGTCACTACCTGGCAATGGCATATCATCAAGTTGATATGAGATTAGTATAAATATCAATTTAATAATTTAATAAATTTTTTTAATTTATAGATGATGTCTCACATTCCAAATCAAAAATAAGAAAGAAAGAAAATCAAAATGTGAATCTGTGATCAGTACCTGCACAACATTAGAGGTTCCAACCTCCTCTATAGCATCCCTCAAAATCTGAAATTGGAAGGTTGCATCCTTCCTTTTGTCTGAACAATCTATAGCTCTAAGAAAATAAGAGCCTGCTGTACTAGTGACAATAAGATTGATGAGTGGCCGATGTTTGATATCGGTCCACCCATCCATGACTATGGAGCAGCCATCTGTCAACCATGTTTGTCTCATATCCTCCATCAAAATACTCACCTTGGAGTACTCTTTATCAAGAAGAGTGGTGCGTAGCTTAGTTTCTCCAGGTGGAACATGTGAGGGACCAACAACTATAATATCTTTGCACATTTTTTTAAAATATGGTGAATGTGCGACATGAAATGGTATGGCATTAGCATAAAAAAACTTGGCAATAGAGGAATCAGCCCCTGTAATGTCCCCATTCTCAGAGTAACTGCTTGGAGATGAGTTCTAGCTCATTCACCATTTCTGTGAGCTAGTCAACCTGGTGAGGGAATGATATTGGCCATGAGAATATCCTTAACAAAATAAAGCATTATGTTGATCATATTCTATTAATATCTCATGGTCCACTTGCAAGTCAAAGCAAACAAGGAGGTCTACTTGTAAGTCAAAGCAAACAAGGAGGTGAGTTTTAAAATAGATAAAATATTATTGTCCTCCTTGGTTGGTTGACCCACATCAAATCAGATCTGATTTTCTCTTTGCTTCTAGAAGGTCAATTCTCTCTCCTAGGGCGGTTTAGGAGACTTAAGGGAGAAGGCAACCAATATTTTAATAAATAAAATCAGATCCTTGGATAAGGACAGCTTAGGTGCCTTGGTGAAGAAGGCAAAGAATATTTTAATGAATAAAATCAGATCCTTGGATAAGGACAGCTTAGGTGCCTTGGTGAAGAAGGCAAAGAATATTTTAATGAATAAAATCAGATCCTAGGATAAGGGTGGCTTAGGTACCTTGGAGAAGAAGGCAAAGAATATTTTAATAAAATAAAATCAGATCTTCCCTAAAGACAGTTTAAGTGCCTTAGCCATGAAGTCATTGAATATTTTACTGAAAGCAAATCAGATTCTTCTTCTAAGGGGGGTTTGGACTGGAAGCCTTATTTAAAGGCATGGAGGGTTGTGAGATCGTTATGTTGCATTGATACTTACTTTCTCTTGTCTGAAATAAGTTTTCAGAATTTCTTCAAGGTGATGCTCCCTTGAGTTGGGTTTGGTGATGCTCCTTTACCCTTGTTTGAGAGGTGAAATCACTCAGGTTTCATCATAGGGTAGAATTGTGCAAGATTGGTGCATTTTTACAACTAGGGTTTGAAGACAAGTTCCTGGTCAAAAATCAGATATGGAGGTCTACAGATTTCTTTGAGCAAATCTACCTTGGACAATTCAGATTAGGGACATTTTTGAATGAAATAACATTTGTTTCATGAAGTTTGAAGATTTTGGGCGACTAGGGTTTCTAGTTTGCTGGTTGGAAATTGCATCTACAACTGTACTTCACATCTTCAACCTTGGGCGTCCATTTTGAGGAGCTGTTAGAGCCCTTTCTGTAGCTCAGTCATAGCTGGAGACTTTAGCAGCAGCAGCTCCTATCATTCTTATTTTGGCATTATTGTATCAATCTATTTCATCTAATAAGGAGCTATCAACGAGTATGTTTTGTGGTTGTCATTGGTATCATTTATAATCATTTTCTGATTATTGTGGAAGTTTGAAAATAAAAGTCAGACCTGCAAATAATTGTATCAGACTTATTATTGCAAAATAGAAGGTTGTTTCAATTCCAAAAATCATTGTATATCTTCAATATTTGTTATCTTAATGTTTTATGCAAATCTGGGCAACAAAACATTCATAAACCAAACAAAAAACAGTTCAGTTTGGGTCAGGATCTAGTTGCGATTCTTACAGCCCCATCTTTTACCGTAACATTAAACGTATCAGCGACACGCATAAATCTGGGCAACAAAACATTCATAAACCAAACAAAAAACAATTCAGTTTGGGTCAGGATCTAGTTGGGATTCTTACAGTCCCATCTTTTACTGTAACATTAAACATATCAGCAACATGCATACTTCTTTTCTTTCCTCTAGTAGAATCCTCCCCCACATGAGATTGAGAAGCTAAAGCAACATCCACTGATGGTGTAGGCATTCCCATACTAGGCTGCAAACTCTCAATTGAAACCCCTTTCTTTAATGCCTCCCCCTCCATATGCAATCTAGTTGCCTCAATTTTTTATTGTTGGGTTATTTTTCTACACCCTTTCACCCCTTGACCACCAATCCACAAAAGAATGCAATAAACTCTTGTATAGCTGCCCCTGTATTGTTTGTGGCACAAATGACACTCCCATAGTCTACTACCCCCCGAATTTTTTTTCTTATCTTTGTCAACTCTTGTTGCAAATTGTAGTAGAGGCTTTTTGGGGTTAAATGAGCCTTTTGCCCATTTTTTGAGGGTTTCAGATGGACATTCAAATGGGTTTGAACTTGCTGACCCTGCTCCACTCCCATTCTGTGAACACCCCTCAATGTTTGTAGTTGCACTATTTTTAGGTCTATTTCTTGTTCTTTGAGTTTGAGTTCTTTCTTGCATTTGAATTTCAATATCATGATCATCACTTTCACTATCACTGATGCTACTCATGATTGTTTTTTAAATTTTTATGAAATTTCTGATTTCAAAGAGCTGCAAGTTCAAAAAAATAACTTAAAAAAAATCTTGCAAAAATTAAAAACAAATAGCAAATACAAAAAAAAGATGAAAAACATACCTCTAATATGCTGGAAATGATGCCCTAAGCTCCTCTCCAACCTGCTGTTCTCTCCTTCACTCAGTTGCTCCTCTTTTGCTCTCCTTCACTTCACAATAGAAATGTAAAAATGAGTTACTTTTTCTCATTTTGGAGCTTATATGACACTTAGATTAGGTTAAGTGTCATGGGGTGTCCCTTGTGGGTCCACCCATACCTTTTATTTTATTAAAAAACCTTTAGTTTTATTAAAAAACATGCTTTTTTTGGCTGGGCCGTAGGGTATGACTAGTTGTACCTGGTACGGTTGAGGGACAGCTAGGCAGTACCGGGTATTGCTAGCCATACCCTAAGTCCCCTAGACTGTGGCAAAAAGTACTCGGACCGGGCCGGGTACTTTGAGGGCAAAAAGGGACTGCCAGGGTACGTTTCCTGGCCGTCCCCGCGTCCCCCTTTCGTACCTAGTACGGGAAACGGGCAAAAAGCATAGGGGACGCGTCCTCGTGGAGCACAGTTTGCTTTTGTTGAATTTGCCAATGTCATAAATTTAAAACACAACAATGCACAAACATTCTTATGAACAATTGAATGCCCTAATAGCAACAGATCTTTTATTCCTTGGCTATGCGAATGCTTAATCCTTGAAAGCAGGTTTTAATTACGAATGAACTTTGAAATCAATTGGTTACTATGCTGTTCCTAAGTGCTTTGCTTTATAGATTCAACATTAATATATAGTTGCATTTTTCTCAGAGAGCTGGAAATGAACTAAACAATGAGCATGAAAAGAAGAGAACATGCTAACCACTAATAACAAATTTCCCTGAAGAAATCTACTGTGGGTGCAAACTCCAGCAAAGATTAGTCTGTGCCTCCTTGTCAATTGCTAGTTTTCAAGGATACAAGCTATGAGTCAAATATGGAGCATTGCAAAAACATAGAAAGATGACAGAATACGTCTGTAATAACATTAACACTTGGTCTGTAATGAATATACTACTAGACTGCTAAATGCACTTCCTACTCTCTTCTGTAGCTTGCAACCAACTCTATTTTTTCAAATACCAAGTAACTTATTAATGAATACAAAGAGGTTACAGATGCTTGCAGATACGTGTTGGGGAAGATGGATCCATTCAAAGCAATCTATTCTTTGTTCTGTCATATTTGATGAGTTTTCCAGGGGCAAAAGATTGTTGTATGCTTGCCGATGAATTTGGTCAGTAAACTCATCATCTTCTCCTGAATACAAGGTGATGAGGTGCCTAGAGTCCGAACTTGCCTTAATGTTTCCATTTTGAACATCTGAACCTGGCATGGGGTTGCCAGGGGTCTGGATAATCCCTGGGTCTGATTGTATTTCTGCATCAAGGTGACTTATCTGTGCCTCTTCTTGTCTTTTTGTTTTTTGTTATTGTCTTGTCAATCTTGAGTGTATTTGTTCAGGGATGACACACAGTTTGTGAATTTGAAAGGCTTCATTTTAGATAAGTTACGAGCATGTTAGTGGGTAGTCCATATTTGATAGAGGCTAAACCAAAAAAAACATAAAATGATGATTTTCTTCATGGTTCTGCTAGTTCATGTTCCTGTTAGGAGACTTGAACTTTTATGGTCTTATATTTATTAGGGTTATATATAACCAAAATACTTGTGCATATTAAAGAGTAAATGCAAAGATTCAAAAGAGAATACCAAACAAAGAAAGAAATCACAACTTCTGTTTTGGACAATGAGCAATAAAGAGGATGGTTCGAAAATGGACAAAGCAATGGATGATTTCTGGTGCTAAGTGCATCTCTGCAAAAGGAGACTGCCATTAAATGGAGAATCAAATCTTTAGGATTTGCAATTTACTATTTCGTAGTCCATTTTATCACCAAATATTGTAATATGGTATGTTAATTGAACTGTGAGAGCACTCTTTTCTTGGACAGAGATGAAAATGCAAGAAGTAAATTCTGATCAATGTCATCCCTGATATCTATTTTGACATCATTGTAATATAAAATCTCTTTCACAGGCCACAAAATGTAAATGCCAGATGTGCATTTTTCTGTGTTTTAGTTGTTGGGTAGTTTATATTTGGTCTTATGGTAAATTGATCAATAAAAGATAAAAGTAAAAGTCTATGTTGGTCTCAGTCAGCCATGGCCATAGATCTAGGAACTTCAAGTTACAACACTAAACTATGAGAATTCTAGATCTATCATATGTGCAGAAGCAATATTAATAATAAATCAGAGTTAATAATCAAAGAAAGATACATAGGAGAGATATACCAACTAGAACTGAGAAAGTTATTAATTTGTGCATTCTGTACATAGCACACTCTACTCTCAACAGGAATGCATGGTTGGATATATTCCACTAGATACTTATATGCATCTCTGGTATAATGTGCTAGTAGACATAAAATAATTAATATAAGCATTTTTATGAACATACAGAGTACAGAGCAGAACTATTAGCGGTTTGACATAAGTTCTGTCCATTATTATGATCAATTGTCTCCTGATAACTGAACAAAAGGATTTTAAGACTAGCAAGCTTCATTTTTTACCCGTTCACTTTGAACATTTCCTAGAGCTGTTTTATTGGTGACAATATACAAGGGTTTTCTCCCTTAATTTGGTTTCAGAAATATCAAGATAGAGAGTGTTTGTAGTTTGTAGGTATGAAACCTAAGTTGCCGGTTCAGGTACGGGTATGGGTAATGTGCAACAATTTTTTTTCCTTGGGTATGGGTGTATATATATATATATATATAAACATGTTCAAAATTATAAATTTAATTATAAGAACAATGATACTCATAAGACAAACATAATTGCCAATGAATAGAATATTTAAATACCTCATATAATCATATTCATAATTTGCAAAAATGTAAATACTCAAGTCTCAAAATGTCATTACACAATGAAAATTCAAATTACAATCAATATTTAATTTAGTAGCCTTCAAAAATTCGTCTTCATCAAAAGCATCAAGGTCGTGGTCAACACTTGGCTCAATTTCATTTGAACCACAATCGATTGGATTGCCACTCCCACTAGGTGCATCAAGTGCAGCAGTTGCCTCATCTATAGAAGCTAAGGCAAGTTGTGCAATTGTAGCATCTAAATAAGCACACTCAGTGACTAGATCCCAATTCTTTGCCACACTCTCAGTGTATTCAGGTTTCTTATGTGACAGGAGACGAAGGTTGGAGTGTATATAGACCAAATCCTCTTCTTTTTTGGCACCCAAACAGTTGCGCTTGACTGAGTGGATGGAGTATGTACTCCTATTCCGCTCAGCTGAAGAAGAACTTGCAACCTGTTGAGTTTGCATACAACACTTAGAATCTAATTTTACTTGCCGATAATATATAGCATAATAGCATCAAAAGAAAGACGATAAAATAAATAAATAAAAAGATACATACTTCGGAGAGTATTTTAATTGCAAGAGGCTGCAAGTTATTGGAGCCTTGATCATGCAGATACCACCACTCATCAGCATTTTTCCTATATTTGTCTAGAAGAGTGGAAACATCATGATGTTTTGAAGATATGAATTGGCCAAACTCACTCAAGACAATACTTTGGATATCTTCATCTGAAAATATCTTTCTAAATGCAGCTTTATAGCCAATCAACAACCTCCCCATCCCTATATGGTGGCACCCTCCTCGGCAATGAAAGCACCTCTTTGCTATAATACTTTGGTGACAAAGCAAATGATAAGAGATGTAAAGGGGTGGTCATCTTGTTCCTATGGTCAACAATAATCTTTTGCTCAGTTTTGAAAAATGCTTTCGTTGGTTCATGTGCCTTGGCATCTATTATTGGTCTTGTTTTCTCCACCATGGAATCCATGCCATCATAAATTTCACCCAAACATGGGCGATCAGTATTAGCATACCCAATCATGCTCATAATGGGCTTGGTGAAATTTAAAACATATTCCACATGAGCCCACCACTCATCATATAAGATCAATGTTTTTACTTTTTGGGCTCTTTTTGTGCTTGATTGCCTCCACACACTCCACAAGTTGTTGATGACCATAGAACTCAAGCCCTCTTGCACCTTCACAAGTTGTCTTAAGACGATTGTGTGAGATGCAAATCGGGTTTTGACAACGTAACATGGAATAAAAAAATACATGTCACAAATCAACAATGAAAAATTAAAATTAAAAAATTAAAAATTATATAAAAAACCAAATTTAAATTAAGTTCAACAACTCCAACTTGGAGAAGGTCTTGAAGATGGCTTGTGACATATGATGACTAGTCACATACATTTGGATCTCCTCGCCCTTTGCGTAGATTTATTTGACCCACTCAATTTGTGTGCCAATCTTTTGCAATATCAAATTGAGTGAGTGGACTGCACATGGTGTCCAAAAAATGTGACTATATGTAGCCTTCACTATAGACCCAACCGCCCTAGAATTTTTAGCATTGTCCGTTATGACTTGGACAACACTTTCAAACCCCACCATTTCAATGGATTCTATGAGGATATTGGCAATAAAAATTGCATCTTTTATTTGCCCTTCATAATCGTTTGCCTTCAAAAACATCACCCCTTTAGGAGACATTGCTATAACATTGATTAATGGTCTATTTCCACAATCTTTCCATCCATCATAAATGGTGGACACACCTGATTTAGGCCATGTATCCTTGACTACTCTCAATGATGCCTCTACTGAAGCTTTCTCCTTCGCCAATAAGATGGTTGGCACCTTTTCATGTCCAAGACTAACATAATTAGAAGTTGTATTGGAAACGGCTGTCACCATTTCCCGCTAGTAAGGTGATCTAACAAGGTTGAAAGGAAGCCCATTGCCATAAATGCAACGAGAAATCCTTTGATCTGCAATCTCCCTTGCTTCATTTTTGAAGGCATTCTCCAATGGGCCTCTTTTTCGTGTAACCAAAACATTATCTCCTTTAGAAGATGGTGGGGCATTTGCATGAAAGGATGTGTGCCAGCCGGTTGTGAAAAGCCACTAGGAGGTCTTTGCAAGCTTCTCTTGGCAAGAGGATGTGCCATAAACTTTGATTTATTACATGCTATGTACGCCTCCTCTTGTTTTTTAATATAAGCCAATATTTGGTGTTTTGGAAACCCTTTTATATTTGGCCTGGGGCAAACTTTTATTCCCTATAAAGGAATAGCGCATAAATGAGCTTTCACTTGAAAGTACAAGCTCTTATACTGAGTTCCACATGGCTACAACACAACAACTATTTATTTATCTTTTAAATTGGCAGGCATTATAACCCCTTATTATGCATAAAAAGTTCTTAAATTTTTTCAAAATTTACCAAAAAAACAGAAAAAAAAACTTGAGGTTTTTTAAAATACTTGGAAAATATTAAAAAAATTATTGAAAATTTGAAAAATAGGAAAGATTCACTCACCTTTGATGGTTAGATCTTCTTTGTGCAGCTATTTCTCCCTTGTTGCTGTAGGTTGAACTCCTTCATAGCTCTCACCTTCGAAAAAAAGACAACCTTCAAACTCCAACAATGACAGCTTGGGGGCAAAAAATAGTATTTTTGGCCTTTTGTGTTTGTGAAATGACTTAGTTTAGGGTGACCAAGGCCAAAAATGTGTTTTTTAAAATGTTTTTGGCACTTTTGGAGGCCTTTGCTCCGTGGGTCCTTCCCGGTATGTCCAGGGTTCTGCTTGGGTGCCCCAGGTATGTTGTAGCGCCCGGGCAGAACCCTAGGCATACCTGGGGACGTACCGGGGCCGTACCTGGACCCAGACCAAACCCGATTCCAAGTTTTTCTCCAAATGATTCACTTGCATCACAAATATGGTCAATATGTTTCAACAAGATTAAGAATTGAATATGGGATTGCTATCAAATTAAATTCTTTTGTGCTTGGAAAGGTAAACATTTTAGACTAGTATAGAACAACTGCCTACAAGAGGTGGGATGTACTTCAGATAAATTCTTAGATAGAAAAATAGCCATGGAACAAATCAAAACTAGCTCAGAATAACATAATTTGAGGGAAAAATAACCCAGAAATGATGTCATTTTGTGTTGAGAGATACAAAACAATAGCCACTGATAATAGGATAAAAACCTGGCCATAAGTGAACAGAAACCATAATATCACACTGACCAATTACAAATAACCCAAACAATAACTGGCACTTCATGAGATTAGTAATGAGGAAATAATACACATATAATGTCTTGTGATGAGGAACATATTGGGCATTGGATTGCAATCAAGAAATCGGGCCATATACTGTTGGCAGTATTATGGCTGCAAATCTTCTGAAGCATTGATGTTGGAACCATATTTATTATATAATCCTTTCAAGAAGTTCATCCTTAGAACAGTTCTTTGGAAACTGTTAAGAGCCTTCCTACCACATGATTAAATGCTGGTTGTTGCTTGGTTTGTTTGTGTAATAGGTGATGTATGTGTTATAAAATCAGAAAATCAGTTAATTAACTCCGTTTCTGTCCTTGTTCAGCACTGCACACCACAGAACTATACTTCTCTCTGTCTTGCACTTTGTCCTCTCTCCATTTCTGCTTATTGAGGTATCCCTATGTAGGTTGTGTGTGTGTAAGTCTCGAATTGGGGGATATAGGTAACTGCTGTGGCCTATGGGACAGTGAGTCACAGGTGTAACTCCTCTTTTATGGTTTGTAGCTGCTGCAGTCACTGAGTGACAGCTGTGGCCAGGTTTCAAGAAGGTGCAATAATATAACAATTAATATGAGTGCTGCACCACCTTGTAACTGCCAGCTGCCAGCTTTAATGCATTCTAAACCTGAGGTTGTAACAGCTAGAACAGTTGGCACTAAAGTGAATGAAGATGTAACTGCCCATTCCGTGTTTATTCAGCATTCAAACACAAGAACTTCAAGAAATCAAAATGCTACCACTACATATTTTTTTAGGTGATATAGGATTGTTTGTGGGCCCAGATGCGCCTACATCAAATTTTAATATGGCAATGTTACATATTTTTTTGTGGAGTAATGTTATGTTTGAAATTGGAATATGACTTTGAAATTATAATCTTTTATGGTGCTTTATGCAGCCTTAGATATTTTATTTGTGATTATGTTGTACAAATGTCCTGCATCTGGTGTATCTTAATTTGTTCTAATTATATTTTTAGATTTTACTGTTAGCAGGGAATTCCAGTGGCTCCTTTATGGGATGTCAGGAAGGGAGAGTTTGTAGGCATGCTAAGTGCCTCGGACTTCATAACAATCCTGAGAGAGGTACTTCAAATTATTATTATTTTAAGAAGATTCTTTTATTCTTGTACAATTTGTATGGGTTGTTTGTACATTTTATGATATAATCTAATACTATGGAAGGTTATATTTTCTTGAATTCTATTTCTAAGTTTTTTTTTGTCATGTTTGAAATGAGGAATGTAACATGCTTCTATTTGTTACTAAATGTGTTTCTATCCGAGTCTGCAGCCCT
Organism: Sequoiadendron giganteum; assembly: GCA_007115665.2. NCBI lineage: Eukaryota > Viridiplantae > Streptophyta > Pinopsida > Cupressales > Cupressaceae > Sequoiadendron > Sequoiadendron giganteum. The sequence goes on along the minus strand of CM021103.1, from coordinate 673,600,872 downwards.
CAAACTGCTGTCCCTGTCCCCAATGGCGTTTTGGGTACAGTGGTATGGCAGGGCCATTCCATAAAATCTTTAAATCTGTGTAACGTTTCTGAAATGTGTTGTAGTAATAGGAAATGCCACAGGGAGATTTGGCTATCCCTAGATGGCTGGGGATGTCTGAGATGTCCCTTGACCATCCCAGGGATGGCCAGATGCCCCCGATGGCAAGGCAAGTATTTTTAAATTTAAAATAAAAAATCATTCATGACATTAAAAAAAGACTGTTAAATGTATCATGACAGCATTGCCACAGCAGTATAACATGACAGCAGTGTTCCTCGGGGACGGGGGGATGGTAGGGGACACGGGGATGGGGGGTCTGAGTTTGGGGGCGGCAGGGGGACGGTGGGGGGACAGCGGGGGCTTGTGGGTGCGGCAGGGTGCTGAAATATATATAGTACTTGAAAAAATAGTTATAAAAAGCTGTATAAGTATACGAATTATACATCTTAGAGACAACTAGGCGTCCCCTAGACATCTCGAGGACACCCCAGCATCCTCGAAGTCCTAGTGGTGTCTTGGAGACAGCGACACTGGTGGTGGGATGGTGGCGCTGGTGGGGGGCTGGTAGGGGGACATCCCCGTCTAGGAAACACAGGGTTTTTTGGGGGACGCGTCCCCGTGGAACACTGCATGACAGCATTATAACAGCAGCAATATATAATTAATCATAACAGCAGCAATATATAAAATTAATCGTGACAGCAGCAACAGCAGTGACTGTAGTATAAGAGCAATAAATATATCATGATTCAGGTTCATAGCTAATGATATAAGTTATATAACAGTTACCACTAACAGCAATAATTTGAATTTCTGATTTCATTGTTTAAACTTCAACTCAAAGTCTCAAACCTCATATTTTTTAGATATGGAATTAGAGTCAGTTTTTATTGTCAGTTACAAAAGAGATTAAAGGTGCATTGGCTATGGTCAGGTACAGTGTAGCATTGAGTGAGAAGTGCAGACAAGCATTTCTTTTGGAATGTAATTGGTGTGCAGGCTTCTGCAGACATTGCCCAGTGTCATTTTAACAGTGTCATGTCATATTGCTATCCATTAACTTCTAGAAAATTGAGTATATATAATTCTCTGTCTCTCTCTCTATCTCTCTCTCTCTCTATATATATATAGATGGATAGATATATAGACATATATTGCCATCCCCCTGATGTGCCCCAAAAAATGGTCCCCAGACTACAATCCCTGAAACACAACCCCTGCCGTCCTGCTGTCCTCGGCCTTGTAACACTGGAACATAGGTTCGTATTAATTGATTTCTTTTAACTGTTAAACTAAGCTACCTATATGGCTTTGGCTACGGATACAGACACAGGGTTTGGCTATGGGGGTTAGCTATATTTATCGGTACCTTGGGTTTGGCATGGCTCTGATATGTATATTAAAAGTCTAAAAGAAAATAAAAATAATTAGACAGAGCAAATAAAATTAACCATAATTTACATTGTCACCTGTTGATGTGATGACTTGGGTAGAGTAGAAGGGAATGAGGATGGGGACAGCAATTTTCAGAAAATAGGATACAAGGGCAGAGGGTTGAACCACAATAAAAAGCATCTAAATGTTTATAAACTAAATAAAATATATATTTTTTAAGTTCTGTAAACAAAAAAGAAAATTATAAATCATGAAACCCTTGGGATCTATAGTTTCATGAAGACATCTATAATAATATAATATATAGTTGTAGGTATTGTATGCCTAGGATTGATCAAAATGATTATTCAATATTTGTTCCCATAATTTTTTGTATAGAAAATTGAACTTAATGTACATTGCCAACAATTGATGCATGATCTTGAATGCCATTTTGTGGAAGATCATAACTAATGACAATTCCTTTATTCTGTATTTTGGTACAGTAGAGGGGAATGAGGATGGGGATGATAATTTTTACAAAATAGGATACAAGGTTACAGGGTCAAACCACAATAAAAAACATTTAAATGTGTATAAACTAAATAAAATAATTTAGTTGTAAGTTGTGTGTAAGCAAAAAAAAGAAATTTTAAAGATACTATAGATCATGAAACCCTTAGAATCTATAAGGTTCATACAGACAACTACAATAATAACTTGATAATAAATATTATATATAGTTGTAGGGATCGTATGCCTAGGATTGATCAAAATGATTATTCAATATTTGTTCCCACAATTTGGTGTAAGGACAATCGAATGCCTTTTTGCAGAAGCTCATAACTAATGAAAATTCCTTTATTCTGTATTTTGTTTATTAAAAAAATGCAAATGTGAATCAGACAACTTTATATACTATTATCACAAGCTACTAATGTGGAGTACTGTTCTTTCACACTTTGATCAATTCATAATATTTCTGTATAGGAACATTTAAACCCCACTTTTTGTTTTCTATTATTGCTTGTGCTTTTTGGACTTGGATGATAAATGCTTTACTGCAAAATATGCCCATACATTATCAAGCAAAATACATGTCTATTTTTGTTATCTCTCTACAAACAATGATCATCATTAAGCAAAACATAATATTATATGGCATTTACTAATCTTCTGTAGGAAGTTTCTTGATTTTTAATAGACTATTTGAGATATTTCTACAGGTCTTAGCTCAAGTCGTCCATTGTCTTGATATGTCCTTATAAGTGTCTCCAAGATGGGAATGTGTTTTTGAAATTGGAGACGAGTACCGTGGTTCAGTGTACGAATGATGAATCTCTAAGACTATATTGATCTTGTATGCATAAAATAAACCAAAAACATATTTTTAATGATTGATAAGTCAAAATGTTAAAATGATTCATGACATAGGATGTATCTTATGGATTTTTATTAGGTCTTGAAATTAGGAAAATGTTCAATGGCCATAGTCAAACTGAAGAACTACATGAATGAACCACAATATTGCTCTTCATTGTGAGCATCCAAATTTGCTATGGATTCATTAGATCCAGAAAGAGTAGTAGCAGTAGTTCAGTTTTCTTTTGCTTTTTTTGCTAAGGTTAGTTGGGAACATTACGAGGGCCTAGCGTGGACGTGGCAGCTTACTATGGATTGGAATTTTAAGCACTTAAAGCGAGCCCATGGTTTTAAACCTCACTGTGAATGCACCCTATTAATGGATTTTACAGGCAGTAGACTGACTTAACAGGCTCTAATGAGATTTGAACTTGGGACATCATAGTTACAAAACTAGCAGTGTCATATAATTTCTGTCATAGCTTGACCCTTGTGTTTAACTATCAATTCAAGGGCGAAAACTCTTGAATTTAGAGATTGGAGGGTGAAACGCCATTGGTTTCTTGAGGTCAGTCTCATTCAGAGGTTGTATCTGTCCTGAAAGCTTTTGATTTATTTTCTAGCAAATTTTTGCATTTGAAACAGGAACATATTGTGATAGCAGATTTGATTCATATTTATATGTTGTCTATTTTGATGATATTTTGGTATACTTGAATATTTCTATTCAACTCTTGCATATTTTTATTGTTAATGCAATTTATTACTACATCTTTTGGGCATTGTTGTTTATTTGAATAATATATGCAAACATCATTATTCATCCACCATATGCTCTCACCTCACCCTCATAGAATCTTGGTGATTAGAAAGTGTTGAATAATAATATTTACTCACTATATGCTCTCACCTCACCCTCATGGGACCTTGGCCATCAGAAAGTAGTAAGTATTTACTATTTTATATTAAAATTTGTTGAGGTCTTTACATGTATGTAGGATAACAAGAACTATATTGGGTACAGGTTCCTTTGGGGCTGTATATATGTTAAAGGTGGCAAATTGACATTTTGTAATAATTAGAGACTACAATGACGTTGATATTTTTATGAAATCTGAAATGTAATTTTTATACCAAAAAATCAATAGCTTTTGGCCATCTAAATATTAGCCGGGTCCTCCGGTATTTAATCTGCTTAAAAATAGTAAACCCATCCAAAACTAGGGGTTTTTAAAATAAAAATAAAAAGATATATAAATTCAGTATTTGCTTCCTAGAGCATTGTCTTCTATCTTTTAATCATTTCACCAGCTATGCTGTCCAGGCCATGAACGTTTCTGTTATAATCAGATTGGACATTTGGAGTTTTCTCATCTGTTCTTAAAAGGCTGCTCACCCTTGCTGGAGATTTGTCACTTTGATCTCCAACAATGCTTTGGATTAGCTTAATTTCTGCAATATTCTGCTTTGTCTTTTCAAACACATATTCATTGCTAATCTGAAGTTCACATGTTCATTTCCTCTCTGTAATTTATGAAGACTTGTTTGATTATGACAAATATACTCTATGATGAAATACTTCATCTTATACACCAATCAAATGTAAAATAGTGAAATACCTGTTTGCCATATGATGGAAGCTTTGTTAGTGGGTACTGTAGGATGTGTCCACCTTTCTATCCTTTATCATAGATTCATGTTCTAAATGTATGTCTTTGTTTGCTGCCAAACCACTCTGTTGACTTTAAACTTCTGAGGGCTAATTGGTTTCTAATTCCTGTGACACAAATTCCACTAAGCATTTGGAGTTGAGTGTCTCTAGTTTTGACTAAATAGTAAATTCTTAAGTGAAAAAGGTTTAGTGCTTTTTTCGTGTACGGAGAACTTAGTTATCCTGAATGCAGCATGGGATTTAATCCATATGGACTGTGATGACTGACTACGACAAATCTTTGCATAACTTCAGTATAATACAATGATGCGTAAACCTATTATATTCAGGTTAAAAATAAAAAAATAAAACATAGTTGTGAGAGATAATTTTGAAGCATGATCTTGCAGATCTTTTCTTCCATATAGAAAGAACATAATATGATTACATATTTCAGAATCCAATTTGTAAAGCTAAAGTTAAAGTTTTATGCCAGCTATACATCCGGTTTCTTTACCTTGTGCACACACATTCAGACTTTTTTGAAGATATTTTGCATTTGTTAGTAATGGAGAAAATAAAAGTGATTTGGATAACACATCATCTGAGGTCTTATCATTCTTGCATATTTTTTTTGCTTTTAATATACTTATGAATGTGGTCACTTTTCTCTAGCTAGTTTAACTGCATACCTTATGCTTTTATGAAGATAAATATTGATTGAACTAGATTTGCTGAACCTTTTTAGCTGGTTCAATGTATTGTAGATTGGAAACTATGGCGCAATGCTATCAGAGGAAGAACTTGAAACACATACAATTGCTGCTTGGAAGGATCGAAAGATGTTCATTAACAGACAAATGGACTCATCAACTTTACTGTACTGGAGACCTCTTGTGTATGTGAGTAGATGATACACATTTTCTTTCTCAAAAGTAACATTTCTTGCAGTTACCCTCTTCTTTGATCTTTCTGTTTATGACAATCTGATGAGTGACATCATGGATTACCTACAATTATTCATGTAAGTAACATATCATTCACTTCATAGGTCCACGCCTTTCTATATCTTTTAATGCAAAGTGGTTCACCTTCATTGTGATTTTCTGTAGTTTTTTGTTATAACAGATTTGCATTCAATATCTTAAGAGTGAAAGAATTGTTATAGGTGCTTCCAGAAAACTAATATTAGTATCTTGATCAGTCTGCAATTCACGGTAGAATTGTCAAATGGGTTAAATGAATGTGGTATGACTTCTTTTAGTTAGTTTGTGTTGGCTTGAAGAATGATAACTTTTGACTATGTTACCCACTTGCCTTTTTGATGGACTGAATGCATATTATGGGACTTTTGCCATGTGAAAGATAAAAGGCATGATGTGGTTTAATTTAGAATGCCGTGAACTGAGAGGTCTCCTTGTATTAGTGCTTGTTCTAGTCATTGATGTTGAAAGTTTTAAACACAATATTCTTATTTGATTTTGGTTGAGGATGGTGGTATAGAATCAGATTGATACATACATGTCTTTACATTTGTGCGGTATTTTCTCAGTTTGTGCACTAGATTACACTTTTTACAGAGATTGATTGATTAGTGTTTTAACGTTGATTGCTAGTAAACATTTAGTGTGCTTGAGAAGATGATGTTAAATGAAACAATCTCATAGGATCTTTCTAGTAGTAGTTTCTTCATGGCATTAGAGGATTATTTTGGAAATAAACTGCCTTATAATCTTTTCCCTGAACTCGTGCAGGTTAGTCCTCACGATTCTTTGAAAGATGTGGCTCAAAAGATCTTGCAGAATGAGGTTGCTACAGTACCCGTCATATACTCTTCATCACAGGATGGATCATCTCCACAATTACTGCACCTTGCTTCGCTTTCTGGAATTCTGAAGTGTAAGCTCAGTTACATTTTGGGATTAGATCAGTCTGTTAAATTATCAGCTGTGACCAAATTATTTTGTAGATATGTCTGGTATAAACCAAATTGAAATAAAGATTCAAAATTCTGTGTCACAATAGAAAATTTGGCTTTTTAATCTGATTTCATTAATGTCCTATAATGTTCTCACGTTTTCCACCATTATACTTGTGTTTAATGTCATCGTCATTAGAGTAGGCATGCAAATGCTGGTTTAATATTGCATTTTAGATTGTTTTGTAGTTTACGAATTCTTTTATATTAGGACATTGTAAATGGATATGTATGACAGCTAACTGTTGTGTTGCTTGTAAAATATGCAGGTATATGCAGGCATTTCAGACATGCTTCTAGTTCACTGCCACTTATGCAGCAGCCTATTTCGCAAGTGCCTGCTGGTACTTGGATTCCAGAAATTGGGGAAGTTGGTGGTCGTCCATTGCAAATGCTTCGGCCTAATGCATCTCTAAATTCTGCTCTTTCTCTGTTGCTTGAAGGTCAGCTTTTTTGATTCTGAATAAGCTATTTAATTTGGAACCCAGTAAGTGAAATGAATTGTAGAGGTTTTTTGAACTGACAGTTGTATGAAAAAGTATTTTTATATCTTGCCTTGTAAGCTTCATCTGGATCAGTTTTCCAAGAGCTCCATGCATTGGAAATTTCATGGGATCAAATACAATCTAGATAAATTATGAACTCAACTGCATTGGCACATCTAGATTCTGAAGATGGCAAGTTGATTGTTTAGCTACATAATTATTTATTTTACTGTGGGAGTTTTATAGGAGCTTGAGCTTTACAATACTGGGATTTTTGTGTTGGCGACCCTTGATGGCTTCTTCTTGATTACAATACATTTCTTTTTAATTTTCAATTTTGAATTTTCTCTATTATCAGGGGGCTGGTTAATTATCAGTGAAAATATTGTTCAATTAATTTGTACCTAAGTGGTGAAATCATGTATTATTTGTAGTATGTGCTTTGTAGATGGAACTGTTTGTAAATTGTTATGATAAGTTTTTTATGCTCATGTACTATAGATTTCTTAATTTTGTAAATAAATATGGTAAAGATTGGGGGACATAATCAGCTGGGTAGCTAGGCTGTTTGGATCCCATTAAAATCTAACAATAAGCCTCAAGCATAATTTGGAATTTGTGAATAAAGTGAAGAGAGTGAGTTCCTTATTGAAGGATGATTCCTTAGGCTGTTTGGATCCCATTAAAATCTAACAATAAGCCTCAAGCATAATATGGAATTTGTGAAAATAAAGTGAAGAGAGTGAGGTCCTTATTGAAGGATGATTACAAGGGATACAATTTGTTGTTTCATGCCTTTAGTTTGGAATATGCAAACTTTGTTTGGTCTCATTGCAAAAGTACTACGGTGGCCTTTGTTATCCTAGATAAACCTTTAAATGCAAGTGCAAAGCTGTTAAATGATAACAATTCTTCTAAAATCTAACGACTTTTATACTTTTGCAGCTCAAGTTAGTGCAATCCCAATTGTCGATGAGAATTTTTCACTAGTGGATATCTATTCCAGAAGGTAATCTATATTGGCAAATATTATCCTGCTACTTAAGTTGTCCCCACTCATAAGAATCAGTTTCACAAATACGATTCCATCAGTGTGATACACTTATTGTGCAGCATCCACTTTCTTTTTAATTATTTTAGTAATTAGTGATTGATGTAGAAAATGCATGACAAAGTGGAGGACTAGTTGTTGCAGTATGTTAGCAGCAGAGTACTTAAATGACTTGTTCTTATCATTTATATGTTGCCAATTTTACATTATTGACTCAAAATCTTGCATATACATGTTACAGTGACATTACTGCTTTGGCGAAAGATAGAGCATATGCACAGGTGCAGATTGACAAGATAAGTATTCAACAGGTAAATTGGGCTTATTTTTTCTGTTATTTCCATCATGTTATTTTTCAACTTACACAGGCACGCTGCACATTATTTACTACATAAATGCCTGCACACTGAGAAACACATGTAAGAATAAGTTCTCTTAAGAAGGATAATAAATAGCGACCTTGTTTACATTAACACTCATTTTATTTTATCACATCAACAGCTTAACACCATCATTATCTTTAACAACTAAACTATCATTGCCATTGAAATAGACATTGGACAATGCAACTTTTTGCTTTTAGTCATATGCAGATCCTTTACAGCATGAGTGCAGGCGTTTTGTACAGCCCTATAATGCACCTTGATACTGGCATAGATATCTTAAATTGTAATGATATTTATTGGAAATAAATGCAAAAATCAGCAAAATAGAAGACCTCTTCAAGGAGGTGACCTCCAATAATCAGAAAATAATATATGAATTTAGTATTTCAAAGTTATGATGATTTGGGAGAAACTTATTCTCATTATTTATAGGCTAAATTATGTAGGGACAAACACCCTCATCTTAATTAAGAGGGCTTAAGATAGCAATTTAAACTAATGTTAGGGTTAAGCATGCCACAAGTTCTTCACCTTTTATATTTATAGAGATAAAATGTTAGGGACCTAACATGTTCATCCCCTTTGGAAAAGCATTGTCCTCAAGGCTTAGCAACTCTGGATGTTTTTGTATGAATTGTTCATCTTCACATGCTGCATTTTCAATTAGCAAATTCTTCCACTTGATTAGGAATTTTGAGATGGCTTTATTTCGCAACTATTTCATTTGTTTTGCAATAATTGTCTCATGTTCCAAAATAAACTACCCTTCATCTAACTTAGGCAATTCTAATTAGATTGGAATACTGTTACCTATTACTTTCCTTAAATAAAAGAGATGGAAGATAGGATCAATTTTGGAAGAGGGTAGGAGTTCTAACTTATAAGCTACACTTCCTATTCAATGGAGGACCTTCTAGGGACCATAAAATTTGGGTACAAGCTTGATTTTCTTATGTTGTTTAAGTGACATTTGTTTATAAGGTTGCAATTGAAGAAATACCCAATCTCCCTCCTCAAAAGGCCCCTCACTTCTATGTTGATCTGTTTGTTGTTTCATCCTATTTTGAGCCACAACTAAATTCTCCATAAGGATTTGTAACATTTGTTGTTGGTGTTGAATACGATCCTCTACTACATGAGCATTGGAATGATATTGTAAATAAGTAGTAGTAGATGGAAGGGGGTAGCCATAAAAAGGCCTTAAATGCAGTTATTTTTGTTGACGTGTGAAATGATGTGTTAACCACTACTCTGCTAGTGGTAGCCATTTGGACCATTGTGCTTTTTTGTTAGAGGCAAAGGAACTTAAATATCTTTCCAAATATTTATTCACAATTTTTATTTGGCCATCTGATTGTGAATGATAAGGTGAGCTATGTGCGAGCTTTGTACCCCTCTTCACAAATAAGCTTGTCCAAAAGATGCTAGTGAAGATAGGGTCACGATCACTCACAGTGATTTTGGGAATTCCATGAAGTTCTGTTACATTTTCCATGAATAATTTTGCCACAATACTAGCATTGAGTAGATGATAAAGTCCACAAAAATGTGCATATTTAATGAGTTTGTCCCTATGTTACTAGGGGATGTGTACCCGACAAAATCAGGGGCATCCTCGATCGGAAGCGTTTCAGAGATGCGGGGACGCCTCAGAAACGTCCCCCACACCATCCCCGATTTCGGCAAAAAATTGGAAAAGTCAGGAGAAGGCTAGCCGTCCCCGATATAGACAGGGGACGCCTAGACGCCCCTCAACTGAACCAGGGACGGCTAGCCTTCCCCTACGATTTTTTATTTTATTTTAAAAAAAAAGCTCATATTTGATTAAAATAAACATTTAAACTTAGTAAAATTTTAAAACCTTTTAAATTTTTTAATTTTTTAAGGCATAATCTTTGCGGTGGGAAATTGGGAATTAATTTGTTAAAAGTTAAAACTCAAAGCTTAAAAGCTAAAGCTGCTGTGAGTGAGTGCCGTGAGTGCTGTGGAAAATGCGATAGGGTTTCAGAGTCTTCACTGCCGTTCAACAACAAATCCTGAGCAAAAAAAGAACTCAGAGTCAGCAATTCCTCTACTTGGTTTCAAACTATGTGACAGGGTTGAGGCTTCAGCAAAAACGACTCAAACAGCGATGCTGTGATAGGCTTATGAGAGTATTCGCTTTGTATTTAAAAACTTTAAAACTATTAATGTTGTTATCCTTGGGGTTTGTTTGAGTTGCATCAGACTAATCACAACCTTTGTGAGCTTCATATACATCACTAAAGAAGGGTGCTTCATCACACTTGAGCAATTACAGTTGGGTGAAGAAATCTACACCTATATGATGGATTTCTTTCTATGCTGCTTTCTATGAAATGAAAATATCAATTGAACTCTAATATTATGTGTTAAGGTTCTATGATGCATATGATGATTGCTTTATCTGTGTGACTAAGCATCTGATTACACTAATTTTATTGATCTATTTTTGGATCACATTTTCCCAACTAAAAGGCTTTTGGTACCACAAAAGCTAGGAACACACTAGATGAGGAGTCAAGCTCCACCTTGTCTCTTGGTGCCATTTGAGCTCGCACAACCTTGTCTTTTCAGATCAACTTGCCATGTTCCCCAAAACTGATGCTACAACCCTTTGATTTGCTCTTGATTTGGGTTAATGAAAGTACTCTTAAAAGGTTTACATTCAACACTTTTCTCAGCTTTCAACAGATGTGAAGATGTTTTGCAACCATTATCTATCAACTTCTTCCCATTTTGTGTGATTACCAAGGAGATCTTTTAACTGCCCTCATAAGAATCAATGATGAAGCTCTTATTTTCTTTCACTAAACTGTATTTTTAAATTTTTTCCCTGTCCATAATGAATAGCATCTTTAAGATCATGTATGGGCTGCCAAAAATTATAGTACACACATCAAGAAGAACCATATCTACAATAATTTTATCCACAAAATGCTGATATACACCAAACTTCAGTTTCTAATATTCAATGATAGACAATTCAGCTTTTTTTGTACCTAGCCCAACTCATATGGCTAGGGGTGCTGATATGTTTCCAATCCTAGTTTCTCTTCCAACTCCTTAGAAATCAGATTAGCTCGAGATTGAGAGTCACAAAGAGCATCGACTTTTATCTTCTTGATCTGAATCTTGATGTGAAAATGCTCAGTATGCTCACCTTTATCTTGCCCTTCATTCTCTCTTTAGCAAGCCTTTTTGTTGATGGATGTGCAAGCAATTCTCTCATATTCATTCAAACTACATTTCACTTTTTGGCCCTGAAAAGAACTCGTGAATTTTTTTCTTGTTCTTTGCATTTTTCCATCAGTTCAATTTATTGTGTAGCTTCTAACATGACTCATCTGTATGACCACTCCCATCATAATGTCTACAATGGTAGTAAGATAAAGATAGTGGGGCCATTGTACAATGGGGTTCAAGAGAAAATATAAGGAGGCTTTTTGTAAAAAGAAAATTTTCAGGATCACCTTAAGAGAAATTAGTAATGTGCATGTAGAGAAAAATATAAGTTAAGCCATTTCTAAGTTTTGTTTGGTGAATGACATCCCCTTTCATGCTACACATTTCCCTTGTTACAAAGTGATGGTTAAATGCATTGGTTTCCTAGGAAAACAAGTTTTAAAGCTAAATTTACAGTTTGATTGGTTTGACACAAACTTGGTGGAGGTTGAGGTGCCCTATTCAAAATTCTTTGTTCTGCAGTGGAGGAGATACTGCCCTCTAATGTTGTGTAAGTAGTGATGAATGGGACACATTTTTTAATGCATAAGAGGTCTTAAGCAAGCAAGAAATTCTTTGAGGGCACCAAAACAAAATATTTTAGTTACTATCAATTATTGGAAAAAACTTGTAAGCTATAATAGTCATTGTAGACCTTGGTCTAATTGGAGAGAGTCCAAGACAGTAAAGGATGTGGATTAACAAGCATTCAATGGTGATTGGTGGTGGGTAGATTGCAAGTACTAAGCCACATTTTTGTATGGAATGGATTACGTTAGTAGAGCCCAAGTTATAGGGGGAAGGGAAATGAAGCAACATGTGTTGTGCTATTTTGGTGGTCATATTTTATGTAATTTGTCTCTTTTTAGTGGGCAATCCATGAGTATAGAATTCAAGACAGTCAGATTCGTAGGATGAGCCAGGGGACGATCCTGCAGATTGCTACTAATGTAAATAGGATCATAGAATGTATTAAGGAAAATTGATATGCAAACTAAAGCACATTCAAATGCTGGGAGGTGCTAGCATAGATGCCACTTCTATTTAGATTTAAAAGGATAAATGTATAGAGAGGTAAGATGAGAATCTGTCACATTTATTCAACTTTACAAAGTGTACAAAGCAGATATTTCTGTCATGTGTTTGGTGCACTTTGTAATGTAGTTGTGTAGTGTAGTGACATGGTGCAGATGCTCCATGTGTTAGATGTGCATGGTGCCAGTTATATGATCATGTTTGTGATGCATAGGCTGTCCCTTCTTGAGGAGAAAGGATCACCATTGTGCCCTTAGTAAGTTGAGGAAATTGCATGCCCAATTGTTGAAGAGTATACCACTTAGCTTGCTTTGCATATTGCTTGGTCATGAGTACATGAAAAAATTGAGGGGAGCTTTGGCGAGTATAAGTGTTGGTGTTGATGATATTGTCCTTTGTGACTAGATGTGAATGCATCAGCTCCAATTTCGTAGGATATTGGATTGTCATAGGGTCCACCAAAGGGGGCAAATATGGCTGAAGGAGTTCCATGTTGAATGTCAGGTGTAAGCCCGATTATTGTGGACGATTGAGATTGAAGGTGTTCTCACCTGTTGTGTGAAGAGTGGTATAAGGACCATAGTGTAGAGGCACTATCTTACAATGTGGTCCCTTGAAGTGCTCATTTAAAGATGCAACTAGTTTTTGTCACCAACTTGAAACATGTGGTGCTCTTTATATTTTTGTTCGAATGTGAGAACATGGCAAATATCAAGAGACAAGGATTCTCCTAGCACCTACAAAATCAGTTGTTTAAATGTGGGAAGCTTCTAGCATATATTTTACTTATATTTTAGATTGAACAAGATAAATTTACAAAGAGGTAAGATGAGAATATATTGTCTGTTCTAGTTTATAGAACGCACAATGCAAGTATTGATACATGTAGGCCGTTAGGTGAGCTTCACAAATATGTTGATGAGTGTCACATGTATGGTGCATTGACTATGTGGATGAGATGATGATAGATGTTAAACATGTATGGTGCTAGTTGTAATGTAATGATGTGGTGCAAATATTGCAATGTGTTAGATGGACATGGTGCCAATTGTATGATGATGTTTTATGGTGCATGCATATGGAAGCATAACATGTGGTTGTTGATGTTCCATGTGGCACACATGTATGGCTTGATTGGGACTTGCATGCGTTGCCATGTGTAGGGTTGCAATGTGGGCATGACTAGTGTTACACGGTTGCACACAAGAACTTTACATGAGCTGGTAAGGTTAGTGTTGCATTTGGGTGCATGGGCACTATGTTGTGTGCATCGAATGAAGTTGAGTGCATGGATGAAGTGAAGAGGATGTGCAAGGCCGTACTTGAATCATTCGCTCCCACTTGAGGAGAAATAATCCCCATTGTGTTGACACTAGGCTAAGAAAATTGCATGTGTAGTTGTCAAAGATTATACTATGTAGCTTGATGTTCATACTAGCTATGTGAAGAATGGTGTAAGGGCCATAGTGTAGAGGCATTATCTTCTGATGTGGCCCCTTGAACCATTCATTTGAAGATGCAACCAAGCTTTGTTAGCAACCTAAAACATGGGTGAAGAAAAGATATGTTATGTTGATTGTAGTGAGGCTTTTCTCGCATGTGATCATGATGCTTATCTTGGAGAATTTGTCTACCACAACAAACATTGAGTTATTTTGGTGCATTCTCATGGGTAGTTCACTCGAGAAATCAATGCTAATGGATTCCAAATGTTGCGTTAGAACTAAGAGAGGGATGTAAAGTCCAAGCTTCTTGTTTGCAGTCTTTCCAATGTTGCAAGGAATTCAAGATTTGGTGTGATGCCCAATGGTTGCACAAATGTTAGGCCAGTAGAAGTGTTGCTAGTTGCTAATGCTAGAGTGTTAGTTGTCCTGGCATAGTGTGCTTTTGCTCGGTTGTGACTCCTAGTAAGAGAAGTTGTGGCCTTGTGAGTTTAACATTATGATGGTGGTTGATTGAGGTAGTTAGTTGCTCTATTATCTTTTCCCTTATGCTTGATAATTGGATGGAATTGTTGTAGGTATGCCATCCAATTCATGTAGTGCGAGTTTTCTAGTTTGCTTCGAGTATGCAAGGACTAAAGTGGCCTATGATCTGAATGGATGTTTGTTTGCTTTTCCAAGATGTAGTGATGCCATTGTTTGATTGCTTGCATGATGACATATAACTCTTTTTCATAGTTGACTAACATTAAATTGTGGCACTAAAAGTCTCAAGTGATCCACGGTTGAGTGTCCATGTTGAGTGAGTACATTGTGAGTGCATAATTAGATGCATAGATTTGGATTTCAAAGGGATGTGCAAATCTTGGCATTGTGAGAACATGTGTTGCTCAAAGGCATTGCTTGTGCTCCTCAAAAGTGTGTTGTTTCATGAGAATGGTGTCCTAGCACATGGTCTTGTTGAGTGACTTGGTGATATGTGAGAAGCCAAGTACAAATCTATAATAGAAGTTAGTGAGTTCGAGGATGCTATACAAGTTAGTGAGACTTTGTAGTGTTGGCCAATTGTGGATTGCTTTGATCTTGTTGGGGCTACATGTATACTAGTTTGGTTGATTGTGTAGCTTGGGTATTGGGTTTCTGTGGTCCCAAAAGTGCATTTGTCGAGGTTGGCTTGTAGCTTGTTTTGGCCAAGTGTATCCAAAACGGGCAAGACTTGCTCCACGTGCTCTTCCCAAGTCTTGTTGTAGATGAAAATGTCTAAGTAGACAATGATGTAGTTAGTGAAGGGTCATGGAATGTTGCTCATTAAGTGCATGAATGTGGCTCAAGCATTGGTTAAGCCAAATGACATAACCATCCATTCGTACAGTCCTTGAGTTTTGGAAGTGGTTTTCCAAAGATTCGTAGTTGGAATTAGTACTTGATATCATGATTTGAGATCGATCTTGGTGAAGTATTGTGCACCTTAAAGTGGGCCGAGCAAGCCATCGATGTATTGTTTTTCATTATGATTAAACATTGTCATGAAATTAGAGGGCAATGTTTCATGATCTTTTGATAAAATTAAAAGAGGATCTGTTTGGGGTCATCTGGAAGAATACCCTAAACTTCAGGGGACGGTGCATGAACCCAGTCCTCAATATGGATATAAAAATATTTGTTCTATAAAAAATATACGCTTTTAAAAAACTTATGATATGTCATGGGTTCATATGATAAATTAAGCAATCACAGTCCAACATGTAAGGAGTTAAATTCAGACACAATTACACCTAATGCAATTTAGATATAAAAACAATCATCATTTTATTTCTGAGCTGAATGTCTATAAACAAAGAATGCATTTTCACTGATTCCTTTGAACTCCAAAAACAACTTTTAGACCTAATAAAACCACCAGTTAGACTGTTCAAAAGAAGTATTAAAAATATTGGAACATTAAATCAGCTCTGTCACAAGGCAATTTAAATCTGCTTATTCTAAGACCTGTCTTTACCTAGATAACTTGCCAGACAAAGATGTGTGGATAGGCAGTATTTCTACCAGGGTTTTTTATGTATGGCACTAGACTTCAATTTTTTATTCAGATTACATTTTGTGAGTTCTTCTTTAAACTGCAGGCATTACAGTTAGGGCAAGATAGAAATACTTCTACTGGTTCTGTTAGTGGACGGAGATGCCACATGTGCCTACGCTCTGACACACTTCAGAAAGTAATGGAGTGCTTGGCTATTCCCGGTAATGCATTTTAATAATTGTTTTGTTGAAATGTAATTTTAGAAGGTACATATTGTGATGAGATATTTTCAGGTTCTGACAGTATGGATATTGGTCTCTTGGTATATCTTTTGTGGGGTTTGGATGCTCAGGTGTTCGGAGGGTCATATGTGTGGAAGCTGGCAGCAACCGTGTGCAGGGCATTATCTCCTTGAGTGACATTTTCAAATTTCTTCTTGGCTAGTTTCAGGCCTCATTCTTTGGATCATGTTAGTTAAAATGTAATGTCATTTTTGGCTTACAAATTTGAGAGGCTGGTGTTAGTTGTCCCATTGGGATATCCTGGTTTGTAATTCAGGTCACAATCTGCCTTTCTTGGTTTTCTCTGCTTGAGAAGGCCACGGAGCTATTTTTGCTGATCTCAGTTTTATTTGTTAACTGCATCTTGCCCCTGGCTCAAATGTGAATCTTTCTGGAAAATTTACCACTGGAAGGCTTTGTAAACCATGGAGCAAGCTCTTTCGGCCTCCTCGTTCTGATAAAAAAGGAATTGTTTAGAATATCCAGTTATCTTTTAATTTGAAAAATATGAAGTCTTTCCATTGTTTTACCAATGGCAAGTGATACACATTCATTAAAGAATTGCTTGCTTGAGCAGAAATGCCCCCTGCCTATTTTGAGTTCTATAATCTAAATGTCTGACAGACCATCAGTTGCTGTAATTAGCATGGATCAGCTTGCTCTCAAATGAGGGGTAAGGTTTTCCTCTTTGCAGATGCTTTTTGTCACCTGCTTTGGTGGGAAACAACAAAAAATATAATGAAGTGGCTTTTCTAGTTGATAGATTGTGAACCTAATTTTTATCAGCTACCTTTCTAAGCAAACAATTATGTTTCTGCAAAATTTTATTTATGTTGAATTTACGAAGGCATGAAGAATTTTCTATTTGTGACCTTGTTTAATATTCACCAACGTCAAGCATGACACAAAGATATCAGTATCCAAATTCTTTCAACGAACAATCTCTTGATTACAATTGGATGTGTTTTCTATGAACGGAAAGAATGGACAGAACTAGCTTTGGCCTTATACAAAGGCAATTCTTAAAACTTTTGTATTGATAATTTCAATATTAAAGGCATGTATGCTAACTGTGTAAGTTCCCTGAGTTGATGATTTCGTAATTATTTGCTAACTTCATCTCTTTTGGGGGTAAATATTCTGTTTTATTATGTTTTGTCATATTAATGGGTAATTTTTGGCAGTTTCTTGGTGGACAACGTGTATGTGTATTGAGCAGCACCAATGTCCATTTGGCTTTGGACTTCGCTAAGAGAACTGTTGCAAGTCATTTTGTTTTCAAGCATCTATAATGCTAAATCATGTAAAATGTATATTTTGTCCCAACTTGTAATATGATTTTTTTAGAATTTTAGCCTAACTCGCAACTTTTTGGCTTGCCAAATTGAAGTTAAAAATAGAGCCTGATTACAAACAAGCTTTGCTTTAAAAACTCTGTAGTGATGACCTATGGTAATGACATGAAAAAGCAACTTTTTTATGTTCTTTGAAATTCTCATTTAGATCTATAAGAGTAGCTTGTTGCGATTGCTTTTTTATGTTCTTTGAAATACTCATTTAGATCTATAAGAGTAGCTTGTTGCGATCGCCTTCCAGTATTTCATGTCTGTTACTGTAATTCTTTAATGACATTAATCGGCTGTCACCTTTGAGCACGGCAAGGGTTCAAGAATGCCTTAGGTTGCGCGATGCATCGGTACTTAAAAGCAAAATTTGATTCTTTTCCACTCATTTAATGAATAGACGTAAACTTTATTAATAATTCTACATAATTTGATTTTAACATGACTAAGGTTTGTTCATGTGTCAAAATGGGAACTTTTATTGAGTATACCTGAGGCAATATGGCCAAAAGATTAAGATGTACAATTAAAGGGGTTTCATCAGTTCCATTGAATTGTGGTGCATCTTTTGAGAGTCCCAATTCTCTACGTTGATTTTTCAGGGAATGTGAATTAAACATTCCGAGTAATGTGAAATAGTAAGATTCTAATTGCATTGTGATTACAGTTGTATAAAAATGCTGTCACTATTATGGGCTTTGTAGATTCGTTGTTACGAATTTACATAACTTTCAATGGTACAGCTTAGCTTATAAATTGTTGGGTCGATTTTTTAGTTATGGTTTGTGAATTTGAGTAGTGTTTAGCGAGCAATAATATAAAGTAATGGATTTAAGTCGAGGCTCAAGGATACACATGATCACGAGAAAATGATTGTAAGACAACCGAAAACAAGTATACCAAAATTATATAATATTTCCCTTAAGCCAAATGTTTAAGGATGAGAACATTGAGAAAACCAAAATAATATAATTTTTCTCGTCTATTATTATCATGGCCATTTCTTATTTGTTGGTTGGCCATGCATTTCAAATCTGCCACTCTCGAAACTGAAATATGCTTGGTCATGCATTGTAACTTGTTAACTTGCTTCACCTGTCAGCATGAAAAACTACCATTCAAACATAGTAGGAGAAGATGATTAGGTTTTAGTCCACTGATTCAAGAAGAGGTCAAGAAAATGAAAATTGGTTACCATATGCAACAAATTTTCAACGCATAAAGGGCGTGACACAAGAAATATGCAGCCAAATAACTAGATCATGGGATCGGTTTGCTGACCCTTAATTCAAGGTTTACAGGAGATGCTACGTGCCTGAAACACTTAGAATCTTTATACAAAAAAGGTGATATCTTATTTTTGGTTTTATCATCTCTGTGAATCTATTAATCAATTTCAAAATTGATCAAAGTGTGTTACTACAGTTGAGTAAGACATGGTACCTTTTTTTAAGGTTGGCCCCTTCCATAACACTAGGGCTTTGAGTTCTAATTTATGATGAATAATTGAACAACCATACATAGTGCGTTGCAATCAAGTCATGTGCCAAGTGAGTTAAAAAAGAAGGATATGAGATCATTTTTGCATGTTGTAACCATATGGGTATAACATAATGGGCAAAAAAGTTGCTTGTAAGAATATATTTTTTTTCAGTAGCTTCCTTCCCCCTTTGAACCTCCTCTTGGGGGGATTGCTTGCGAGATATAGTGTATAAGGGGTCTAAAACATGTGGTAGTACACCTAACAAAATCTAGTATTTATTAAGTATTTTGGATAGGGGTCCACATGCATTAAATCAGTTGCCAAGGGCAACTATGCCTATTAATTTCCTACATCAATAAAAATTCTTAAAACTAACATGTTTGCCAATAAGAAGATTTTTTTTTTAAAGTATCAATTTTCTTTAACATCTTTTATCTTCAACCATGTTTTGTTAACAAAACAATATTACTTATCAATATGCTTTGTTTGAGTGCGCCTAGTATAGTTATTTCTTATGCTAATTGTAATTTGACTATCACAATGTATTCTTATAGCTTTTTGTAAGAAATTAACATCCAAACATAACCTCTATAATTGTGTGACTTGCATTCACAAGTTGTCCTCATGTACTTAGCCTATATGTAAAAAGGAACAATTCCATGCGTTTTGATCATTGAACTATACACTCTATTATAAAAAAAAACCATTTGTAGGTGTTTGGCAACCGACATCTTAGCCTAATAGACATAAATGAAACATCTTAGCCTATTAGACATAAATGAAACCTTGTACATCTATTAATTTGTTTGTCATAGGTGTTTCTTGGTAGCATAGTGCATCAAATATCTGGAGAGCATCTTTGTAGTAGTCCAATGTTCCTTAATTGGGGTTTACATATACATGTTCAAAAATCCCATTGCATGTTTAGTTTGACATGCATTAGAATGATGAGATAAGGAACATGAAAAATGTCTCAAATATTGTCGTAGTGTGTTGGGTTTTTGTTCTATAAAATTTAAATCAAGAAGAAAAAGAATAACATGTTTGCATTCAAAATCTCTAGTTTTGACATGTTTTCTTTTTTTCACGTGACCGGTGGCATTGGTGCGACACGCCCTTCGGCACCACGGGTTTGGGGGGAGACTAGACCTCGTGGCCACTTGCCTGCAACAGGATGCTTTAGCCAATTGAGCTAGGCCCCCTGCCCCTTGATTCAACTAAACTTTCTTATTTAAGCAAATTCCTTTTAATTTGAATACACTAGAAAGATTTGCAACACCAAATCCTTCATACTAGAATTGAGATGAGAAATGAAATTTGATGATCTTGCTGTTGTTCCCAATTAGCAACGCATAAACATATAATGCTATGATAACAAAATGGTCATCAACTTGTTTGAAACACACTCTTTAGTTTTGCTTCCTACAATTCAAAGTCTTAGTGCATAAGCATCAAACTTATAATAATACATCCTTAGGGTTTCTTTTAAGCCATAAAAAAGACTTCTACAACTTGTCAACTAGGTCCTTATTTCCTTTAATTATAGTTTTTTAAATTGTGGCATAATTTTGTTCTTCAAGATCCTCATGTGGGAAAGTTCTTAGGTTGCTCTCCCAACATCACTCTTGAACTTACACAAAATGCTAATCCTAATGTATTACAATTAGAGAGTGTACAAAATGATTAAGTGCATTATATAATAGCAATATGTAGGAATGTTTATTGGATCCATAGGATTACAATCTCATATAAATAGTTGACATGTTTAGATCTATTTGCATTACTTTAAGATCAAAAGCAATTCCCATTATTGTCAATACACTAGAAATATTTGATGTTTCTAATTAACAATACATAAACATAGACTACCATGATAACAAAATGGTCATTTCTTGGAGGCCTCTTGTGGCAGGAAAGATTGAGCTCTTCCCCTATGCTAAATGTTTCTTCATTACCCCTTTTGTCTCTTTTGAGGACATAAATTTGGTGTTGGGTAAGTTGTAGGCTTGGGAAGTGCACTCTCTCTCTCCATTAAACCTTGGTCAACTTTCTTCAACCCTCTAATTGAGCCACTGAATGTGTGTTTGGTGTGGTTTAGACTTCCAAAGCTCCAAATCTCCCCCTCCAATTTTGGGAGTTATTTTTACAAGGCCATAGGCAACTCTATTGGTTGCTTCTTAAAGGTAGATGATTCCATTTCCTACATGGGACACTTCACTTTTGCTTGCATTTTGGTGGACATTGACATCTCCAAGCCTCTTTACGAGGATGTGGTTTGATTGTTGGGGATAGGCCTTGGACTCAACCTCTTGATTATGCGGGTCTCCCTTTCAGATGTCATTCATGCTTCTCCATCGGTCACCTAGCTAGGAATTTTCCTCTCTTGCATCGTAAGAGCATTGCTACTTGGTGGAAGAATGCTAATTGTGATGAACCACTAGTTCATTCTCTCTAATCATATTAAAATTGTCTAACAAATCACAAAAAATGTTTTTAAATACTTAATTTAATATATCATGATTTCTCCTAAGAAATAAATAGTAAATTAACTCATTACACAATTCATTTACATCAATTGAACATACATTCATTCAATAAATATAACATCTTACTCGTAATTATTATTGACAAATTTATAAGAATAATCTCATTAAACAAAGCATTATCAATATTTCATTCTACAAAGTACATCTTTACAAGTATAATTTATGATGTTATATTATACAATTTACAAATAATTAATAATACAATTTTCATGGGAAATACAAAAAAAATCTTTGAGTAGCTAAGTCTTTGGCATTCTTCAACTGCAAGAGGGAGAGCATCACCTGTTTTCCTCCAACCACAGACCAACGATCCCCTACAAACCTTCCATTAGGAAGTGGCCCCATTCTTCATGAGAGTAGCAAATCAAGGGAATAAGCAAGAACATCATGCCATCTAAGAACTAGTGTTGTGCCTAATTACAAACAATTTGTCATACAACTCTAGATTCCCTCTAGCTAAGTATGACACAATTTGCTTGTTCTACAAATCGGAAGACACTATGAACTGACAATGTAAGCAATGATTTTGCATTACTTAGAATTTTTTTGATAAACAAATACACATTCTAGAATAGAGATGTTTATCGTATGTTCACACCTCTATCTCAAACTCATTATCAGGATTTATAATTTCACATTCAAGCTCATGATAATATAATATTACATGTATATGCACATTTGCAACTGAAATTAATCCTCCTATCACATGCTTGACTAGATATTTTAAGAGTTTAAGCCATCTAAAATCACATAGGCAAGTATGTGATAGGTTTCTATCTAAATGACTTAGCAAATATGATATTGCTGCATACTATTATGTATTTCTAGCATGTAATCAAATTGACATATTAAACATACTTTCAATTCTCTATAATTGCTATAGGCATGAATAATTCTGCCTCATAATTAATCAAATATTCCTAATTTATACAATAATCGAAGTCATATTTACTCATATAATAATATAGTTTTTTGACAATATCTTATGATCAATGTTTTTATAAAAAATAAATAAATATTGGTAGATCCAATACTTTTGCCTTGATTTTCCGTGAACATTATATAAATTGGTTTAAGTTATAATAACTCCCATTCAAGATAATAAAGATGTTTATATACAATTTTTTTTTATATCATTCTTAAGAACAGTCCTAGAATAATCAAAAGAGTAAAGTATTTATAAGATTTCTTTTACTAAAAAAAAGGAACATGTTTGATTTTTGACTTCTTTCAAAATAATTCTTATCTATCTTATATATATGGATGTTATCTCATCTACATATATGCCTATATAGATATATAAATTCACATACTTTACAATATAACAACTAAATGTAATGATAATTTATGAGGATATATATTTATAATTATATATATGTGGTCAACATATATACATATATAATTATATAAATATATTCATATACTTATCATTGTATAAAAATAGTTAACATAGTAAAATTATATTACACACATAACAGGAATTTTCTAACCTTAATATAGTGTAATGACCCCCAAGCAATCAACCTAGTGAATACAAGTATCTGGAAACAATTCAAACTCTTATTCTCTACTATCATCGACCTTCATATAGTCAAGGCATCTCAAAATAAACCCAAACAATATGTAGACCTTGATACAATTAAATGATTCTTCGCACATATTACTTTTGATAATAACATGAATTACTTATGATTGTAGATGCATATAAGGTCAAATGAAAGTAGCAAGAATTCCCTTTAATTGCAGACTTGTATAGGGTCAAATAATCATGCAATTGGGTAAACAATAGACACAACAATATTTACCCTATTATGTGCATTCCAAGAATGTATAACAATGAAAAGTTTGCATGAGAAAACCTTAATAAAAAATTAAAAATGACCTAAATGTTTGTAGACTAGTATAAGGTCAAAATCCATGAAACAACCAAAAGGGGAAACAAATCTCTACTCTGTATTTTTAATATAATGCATGACAATGATATTAATACCGATATGTGTCAGTGACATGCCTAAAAAGGTCAAAATATAGATGTATGTATATAGATCATGAAAACATTACCCCATATTGGAATTAAACTTACCATATGTTTGTCAAACATGGAATTTTCATAGGTCCCCAAAAAAAAGTGCTCGAAGACCTATGGTATGGTTTTGCACTCATTATGGTCTTAAAATTTTTAATATCTTAACAAAACCTATTGCACAAGTTGATTTCAAAATATCTCTACGTTCATTTTTATGAAATGAGTAGAGATATACCTATTCATAATTTTTCTTGATATTTTTATATAAACGATAATCTTATTAAGAAACCAAGGTTTGTATGCTGCTCGAAAATAATGGAAAACAACACTTTCAAAAGTAAACAATAACATGCCGATGCTTTATTAATAATTCTCCTTCAAATGACAAAGCTCCCTCTTTTCCACTACTTCCACCAACCTGTCATCCTTCTCTCCTGCTTTCATTTTAGGTGATGAAACCCTTGAAAATCCTCCTTCAAAAACTTTAGATTCCTCTAGTCTTCAATTTCCACTTCCTCCACCATCTCATAAATTTCCATTGTGTCATATGCAGTTTGCTAGAGCTTTAACTCCATAATAACTATGTAGTACTACTTAATTAATCCAGTCAATGCATCTATCTTCACTACATGGAGTTTACACTTCAATTCCATTTAAATCAAAACATCTTTATATCAATATAAATATACACATATATGTATGTCTATATATATTAATAAATTTTATCACAATATGATTATATATATTATATATATATTCTTTTGCGAATATAAATAACCAAGTATTCTTCTTGGAGTATATATGCATATATATACATATATATACATATATACACATATACATATACATACATACATACATATATATACACACACAAATACATACATACATACATACATACATACATACATGCATACATACATATAGTTCATTTTTTCGTAATTCTTGTGGCACTGGAAAGGTCTTCCAAGGCTCTTCATAGTTATCCATGCACTTTTTCTAGATTTTTCTCTAGCTATATTTTATTTATTTATTTGTGTTTTATATTTTGGCAAATTACTTGGACATTTTAGTTCTTGAAAACTTTTTGTTTGCGTGGGACGACTTGTTTTTGACTATTCTACATGTATGTTCAATATTTTTCCTATTTGGGCATTATAGACATCTTTTGTAAGCGGTTTCTTTTTTGTAGATGCACTAAGATAAAGTGCCACCGTTGTACCTGCTTTTTGGGGATTTCCTACACCCTGTTGTTCCTTTTTGTATTCACACTATGATAAAATGTTATGAGGGGGTTGTGTATTGCCTCTATTTCTCATCACATATTTGTCAAGTGAGTTCTCATGACAACATCAAATCTTATTTATTCTTTCCTTATGTGTGTGTGCCTTAGTTTGTACACCATTTTTCAATTGTAGGTACTTTCATGTGCATGTTCAAATGTTCTTGGTTCTCTTTCATGTACTTCTTGGTGACACAGTTTCAATAGACCTATCTTGCCTCTCCCTTGTCAACATTATCGGGGGGCGGGGGGGTGGGGAAGCGGCGGAGGGCGGGGCGGGTTCTACTATTGGTGCTAATACATTAGTTTCATTTTGGAGTGATTTATGTATCTAGTTTTTGTTCCTCTATACTAGGTAGATGCGACAGTTGGTTACCCATTCATTTCACTGGGATGAAACACTCACCATCACTTGATTAGTGCTCTTCAGACTATTGGTACCTTTATTTTTGACTTGCATTTTTCATGGTCGAGTAGTGTCGTTGTCATGCAGATTCATGTACCATTTGTATCTTTGACTGCTAGATGTTTCCCTTTGTTTTCCATCTAATGATTGTTCGAGTAGTGTCATTGGGGGCACTCATGCAAATTCTTGTCTTCTTGGTTTTGATCATTATTTTCAGAGGAGGTTTTTTATTTTAGCACTATAT
The DNA here is from genome assembly GCA_007115665.2 of Sequoiadendron giganteum. Classification (NCBI taxonomy): domain Eukaryota; kingdom Viridiplantae; phylum Streptophyta; class Pinopsida; order Cupressales; family Cupressaceae; genus Sequoiadendron; species Sequoiadendron giganteum. The sequence goes on along the minus strand of CM021103.1, from coordinate 673,575,192 downwards.
CAGTCATCATTCGACAACTGTCTATCACTTCTTCATGCTTCAATGATGTTCTTCATGTTCCTATTATTTTGGGACACTATTTTGGAGGCTTCTTAATCCTTCATTTTACTTTCTCTCTTTTGGAGAAGAGTTTTTCCCACGAGGTTTTCTCCCTTTCTCCAATTATGAGAGATTATATTGTTTGTACATGGGTATCTCATTAACCCTTGTTTGTTGGGACCCATTCATGCATTATTTATTTTTTATGCATTCACTTTTAGATTTTTTTAGCTACTCCCTAAGTTATGCTTAAAGGGGGTGTTAGAGTAATCATTTATTAGCTAAAAATTAATTATTTTAAATTAATTATTGGACTAATTTCACTTTATGCACAAGCTAAATTTAGGAGTGCTTTTTGATTTTATTAGATCATTGAACTATTATTGTTAGGAAAATAGTGTCTCAACTTTACAATTACATGAAGTTACTATTTATAGTAAGTTTACATTTGAGATTGGATTGATGAGGAAATTTTCTTAAAGATTCGGATTGGATAAATAAGCATGCTCTTAAATTTTTGTCACAAGATCATGTCTGGATTTGAAGATATTAAAGTTTTATAGTCCATTTTGAAGGCCTTAGAGGCATTTATTGGGCATGAAAGTGGTCTTAACCAATGTATCAAGTTATGGATTGATAGAAAGCTTCATGATCTTTCCGACGGTTCAAATGGTTCGTCAATCAAACACCCAGATCGAAAGTTATGGCCTTCGAAAGTTGGGTCTCCTGAAATGGGAGATGTAAAAATGTGTTGGACACATAACCGAGTTGTAAAGGGGGAGTTACATGTGGTGGTGTGTGTTTAGACACATCATAGGCATCTATTATTGGACATAAGGATGGGTGCAACTTTTTAGGTAGTTTTAGCTCATGGTTTTGTAATACTGTTTGACAGTTTCATGTATTGTATCTCCTATATATTAGGTGTATGAGATGGAGGTTGTGTGTAAAAGTCTTATATCTTTTGAGTTGCCTCTGAATCTCTAGTATGTGATACTCTTGTGAGAAATTTGAAGTTTTCAATCAATTTAAAGAATTTAAAGCAATGGTTAAGTTGTAGACTAGAAAAAAATTAAAATGTTTGAGGACTGATAATGGCAGTGAACTTTTCTCTAATGATTTTGATAGATTTTGTAAATATCATGATATTTTGAGACAAAAGACAACTCTATATTCTCCACAACAAAATGGAGTTGCAAAAAGAATGAACATGACACTGATGGAGAAGGCTAAGAGTATGCTAAGTGGTGCTGGTTTAGAACAAAGGTTTTGGGCTGAAGTTGTTGCCATTGCTTTTTACCTGATTAACATGACTTCTACACCAAATCTTGTTGATAAGACACCTATAGATGCATGGTCGAGTCACAAGCCTTCACTAAGACATCTTAGAGTTTTTGCTTGTGATGCATATGCACATGTGCGAAAGGAGAAGAGAACAAAGTTGGAGAACAGGGTTGTAAAATGTATCTTCATCCGATATAGCTATGATGTGAAACGATACAAGCTTTGGGATCTTGTAGCACAAAAGGTAATATATCAGTAGTGTTATTTTTAAAGAAATTAAGTCTTCTTTTGTTACATTGCAGCCAAAAAACTAAACATGAAGATGTGATTTAATTTCCTTCTACACTTGAGAATGTTGAATTGAGGCCCTTGGATAGACAAGAAGTTGAGGAGAGCTCATCTAGCTCTGAATCTTTAGAAGAAGAGGAAGAACCTCCAACTCAACTTGTCCAAAATCCTACAAGGTATAGACAACCACTTCAAAGTATTCACCTAAAGACTGGAGGTGTATTTTTGCTTTGAATACTAACATTGATGAACCTAGATATGTAGAAGAGGTATTAGGTATGAATGATGTAGAAACTTTGAAGATTTCTATGGATGAAGAAATTGAAGCTTTCAAAAAGAATAATACATGGGATCTTGTACCATTTCCTGAAGGACGAGAACCTGTCAGTTGCAAATGGGTGTTTAAAAAAAATATGGTTCAAATGGAGACATTGAAAAGTAAAAAGCACGATTGGTTGTGAAGGGTTACTCTCAAGTTGAGGGTGTTGATTAAAGTGAGATATTTTCTCCTGTTGCAAAAATGAAATCAATTAGATTCTTTCTCTCTATTGCTTTTGCTTATGATCTAGAGGTTGAAAAAATGGATGTGAAAACAATTTTCCTTCATGGTGACTTGGAGGAGGATATTTAGATGACTCAACTAGAGCACTACGTGGTGAAAGGTAAAAATATTTTGGTTTTTTAATTGAAAAAATATGTATGTCCTCAAATAGAGTCCTAGGACCTGGTACCAAAAATTTGATACATATGTGTTGAGTTTTAGATTTGAGCATTCTAAATTAGATCACTGTGTTTATTATAAATTTGATGGTGATCATTTCCTATTTATTGCATTATATGTTGATATATTATTTATTGGTAAAAGGAAATGAATGATTTCAGAACTAAAGTCTCAACTTGCAACTAAAATTTAAAATGAAAGATCTTGGTGCATCTAAACACATTCTTGGGATGAAAATTAGAAGAGATAGAGTGAATAGAAAGTCATGGCTTGGCCAAAGTAAATATGTCAATTCAACTTTACATAGGTTTAACATGTAGGATTGTAGAGCATTGTGTGGTCCTTTTACAATTGGAACAAACTCATCTGCTTTAGATTGTCCAATATCCCTATTGGAGATGGAAGACATGACTAGAGTGCCTTATGAGAGTGTAGTTGGAAGTTTGATGTATGCTATGGTTTGTGCTAGATGAGACATTTCCCAAGAAATGAGAGTTCTTTCCAGATATATGTCTAATCCTAGTAGAAGTCATTGGGATGCATTTAAAAGTGTCTTCAGATACTTGCGGGGTAGCTCAAAGTATTCTTTGTGTTATCATGGTAACATGGTGGGAGATGGGAATTCCCTTGATATTCGTGGTTCTATGGATAGAATGGGCATGTGATGTTGATAGTAGAAGATTCAACAGTGCTTATGTGTTTACTTTATTTGGTGGAGCAATTCATTGGATGAATAAGCGATAGGCTATGGTTTCTATGTCCACTATTGAAGTTGAGTATATGGAAACTACTCATCCCTATAAAGAATCCATTTAGCTTAGGAGACCTTGTTCAAATATTAGAATTAAACAAGGTATAGTGACACTTTATTGTGATAGTCAGAGTGTGATTTTCCTAGCTAAGAACCGAACATTTCATGCCAAAATCAAACTAATCCATTAGCAGAAATAGTTCATAGTTGAAAAGTGAGCTCTTTGGGCCTTGGAGGATTGACAAGTCTAACATATACTTTTTGTACACGGGATATTCATCCTAGTCATTATGGACGTATTTTTTCGATTATGACATCCGAAGGAATAAATGTTGGGCTTATTGGATCATTATCTATTTATGCAACACTTGGTCATTACGACTCTTTACAAAATCCATTCCATAAGCTATCTGAAAGATCAAACAAAGAACATATGGTTTATCTATTACCGGGAGAAGATGACTACTGTCGGATAACTAGAGAGAAGATCTTATTTAGATAAAGAGCTTGAAGACCGAGTGAGAGCTCTAAGCAATGGATCTCCTCTTGTAGATGTAATTGAAAAAAGAATAAGATTTTTGAAAACTGGAAATGGAAAGCCCCTTTCAGAAGTACATGATCCTTTACTGAGCGAGCCGTTCCGTGGATCGATGATTCAATTTAAATCACCATGGATGTTACCACCAGATGACTCTACCGAGCGATTGCAAAAGAATAAAAAATGGCAATCGAACAACCATGATTCTACCAACCAATTGGATCGAATTTCATTAATTTGACCAGAAAATAAGGATAAACTCGTTCATCGAAATGAGAAAATAAAAATTATTTTCAAATTGTGGCTCTAGAATTCGTTTATTCTTATTAGAGGAAAAACAAACACGGAGATTCTTGGATGAAGCTACATTGAAAGATCTATTAACAAGATTTGAATCTATCTATCCGAAATATTCATTGGAATATGTGTTGAAAACATTGGCCCCAACGTATCTAAACACAAAAATAGAAAGGGGAATCGCTTCTTGTGATAAAAGAGTCTTTATTAATTTCTTATTGCATATTTTCTTTGAAACCATGGGTCCAAAATGGGAATTGCTTCTGAGTGTTGTTCCTACAGAACAGGCTTTGCTTTATGAGCAATTCTTAGAGATATGGTCAAGGATGGTAGGGAAAAGTTGGTTAAGGTAGAGACTTTGATGAATGTTGTAGATAATTTAACTAAGCCCATGAGCTAGAGAAGTTTAGATGCTGTTCGGAGTCTATGGGACTCATGGCCCCTAGTGATTAAATTATAATGTTGATACTCCCTTTGCTCTTGCAAGGTGTTTGACAAGTGGGAGAATGTTAGGAAAATAGTGTCTCAACGTTGCAATTACATGAGGTTACTATTAATAGTAAGTTTACATTTGAGCTCAGATTGATGCATAATTTTCCCCAAAACTTTAGATTGGCTAAATAAGTATGCTCGTAAAGTTTCATCGCAAGATCATGTTTGGATATGAAAGATGTTGAAGTTTTTGTTTTTTAAAATTTTAAAGTCTTTTTAAAGGCCCTAGAGGAATATTTTGGGCCTAAAAGTGGTCGTAACTAGCATAAAAAATTATAGATATAGCACTTCATGATCTTTTCAACAGTTCAAATGGTTCGTCGATCAAACACCCAAATCAAAAGTTATGGCCTTTAGAAGTCGAGACTCCTAAAATGGGAGATGTAAAATCATGTTGGACACATAGATGAGCTATAAAGGGGGAGTTACATGTGGTGGTGTGTGTTTAGACACATGAAAGACATCTGTTATTGGAGATAAGGATGGGCACCAATTTTTTAGGTGGTTTTAGCTCATGGTTTTGTAATACTGTTTGATGGTTTCATGTATTGTATCTCCTATATATTAGGTGCATGAGATGGAGGCTGTGTGTAAGAGTTGTATAGCTATTGAGTTTCCTCCAAATCTCTGGTTGTTGATACTCTTGTGAGAAATCTTTCCTTGCAAGTATATTGTAATCTTGTTGATTTTTGAATAATATATTGGGTAACTTTTGGAGTGTGGGGTTTTTCTCCCGAAAGGGTTTTCCCCACGTAAGTCACAATGTTTTGGTATGAATATTATTTATGTTTATCTCTATTTAAGTGTCTATAACTATTTATATTTGAATTTTTTTTGCATAATCCTCCTCTCAAGATTAGTGTAGGAAGTTATTTCTCTACCTTAGCTTCCTAGAAATTATTAGATCACTGTGTCTCATCACATGTGATATAGAGACTTGTCATGATCTAATCCATTTCTCATTTAGGGTTTTCTCTTATAAGGAATCTCCATTGTATTTTGAAGTTTAGGGAAAGATCTTCAATCTTTTGTAAGCTTTTATTTTTGAGGAAATAAAAAATCATTATTTGCAACTCCCATGCATGGAAGGTGTTCTTGATTGCTGTTTGATCCCATTTCTTGCGTGTTTTCACAATTTCAAAAATTAATTGGACCCATAGGGTTACACTCTCACATAAATAGTTGACATGATTAGATCTATTTGTACTGATTCAAGATAAAAGAGTGAGGCTTACAACCAAACTAAATATATTATAAAATAGCTTAGTAACGAGATAAAATTTCACCAAAGTTAACTTCGTCCACATTGAAATATTCCTTTTCTATCAAATATTTTTTTTAGTTTTTGACTTTACCTTATGTATTGAATTTTTCATGAACACCCATTTGCAAATCATTCATAATATTGTTTGTAAATCATTCATAAGGCATGAAGGTTTCACCAACAATGGTAATTAATTTTTAACTTCAAGGTTTTTTTTTTTTTTTTTGGACTGTAGGAATCGGGTAGCACGACCCCCTATAAACTGCAGTGCGCCTGGTAAACTTTTTAACGTGACCGGTGGCGCTGGCACGCCATGCCCTTCGGTACCACGGGTTTGGGGGAAGACTAGACCTCGTGACCTCTTGCCTGCAACAGGATGCTTTAGCCAATCGAGCTAGGACCCCCGCCCCAACTTCAAGGTTTTACTAGTATGGTAATTAATTAATTTTTATTGGGGGTTGGTAACTAATTTTTTTTATTAGCAGTGAGTTATTATTCACAAGATAAGAATTTTGAAGGTTAAGTTGGTTTTAGATGCTCAAATTACCATGAGGTTGTTTTAGACACTTGTAATGATGTTTTGAATGGTTATACACCTCCACATGAAAATAAAAAACCTTGTAAGATAGGACAAAATAGGTGTCCATGTGTAAGAGGTGAGTAATGAGTTATAATCTACATTATTTTAAATGTGATAAATTCTTGAATTTTCCCAAGGAAGGGTTTTGAATATGAATAGGAATATGGTCTTAGCTATGTGGTGATGAATGACCACCCAATCATTTGGTTGTGGGTGATTCTATTATTTTTGACTTTCAAGATGACAAGTCTCCTTGTCCCATCCTCCCATTGGTAGATCATGTTGTGATCTTGGTGATGCAAGTATGCTGCTGGTGTTGTCATTGATGTCAACAGTTGCAGGTGTTAGTCATTGATGTCAATAGTATGGAGATGGTTGGTGTTGTCAAGTTCTTGTGCGAGTATGGATGTGTTGTGATTTTCTAAAGAAGGTGTTATGGTGATTTCATCAATTTTTCCATTGATGTCTTGATGGATAAGAGTTGCAATTGCAGTAAGTTCACTTGGTCTCCAAGTGCTTTTGAGAAAAAATGAATAAAAGAGTGTGCAGTGTGATAGAGGTGTGTTTAGTGTTGAGCTCTGCATTTCTTCATGGATGAATATATTATTGTGTGGTTTTGATATGATAATTTGAGGTTTTCAAAGGTTATATATCCAAAATTTCAGGCTCTAGATCATTCGGCAGCGAAAGTTATGTTTGACAGTTTGTCTGTTTGTATAGAAGGTTGTTTGAGGGAAATGAGATTGCTTTGCATTTACCTATAGTAAGGTTTCTTATCTTGCAGATTTGGGAATGTGCTTATATTATCTGTAATCAACTTCCCTTGAGGTTTCAAGTTCTGAGGTGTTCTGCAAGTTTGGTTAGTAAGTTGTGTTCTATGGTAGTGTGTCTGGTTGCACAAAATGATGGTATTCTTTGTTTCAGGCAGTTGTGGCAGAGTTGCAAAATATTTTGATGATGCTAGAATATTTTGAGATGTTGTGTGGATGCTGTGAAGTGTTGTTGTGTGGTTTGTGTGACCTGGAGAAGCATGCATGTGGTTTCTTGTAGTGTTAGTTCAGGTTTGGCCAACCTGGCGTGTTAACACTATTTGTGGAGGTACCTCATGGATTGTGAATATATTGTGTAGCATGGTGATGTGGATCTGGGTCCTAGTTAACCCTTCGTGTGGTCATTCATTCACTTCTTTCCATCACATAGGTGTTTGGTGCTGACCTATTTTTGTGTTGCACGTTTTAGGTGAATACGTTTCATTAAGGCTGACCTAATTGAGATCATTTAGGTTGAGGATGGTGTATAAACAAGGTAAATTATTGAATATGAGTGTGGATCTATAGAAGGTGTGGGGAAGATGAGAATTTGATTAAGGGTGGTGATTTGAGTGCAAGCTTAATGCCTATGACTCCAATGCAGTGAGTAGAAGGGACTACATTTTCAGTTTGCTTGAAGTTGCTGGAGGTAGTGAGCCAAAGGTTGCAAATGGCATAATGTTTTAGTGGTGGATTTTTCTTGTTGCCTTGATATAGTGAATCTCTTTGTAACAGACTTCTTCAATCTTCTTTCTTCTTGGCAGTGAGCCACCTAGTAGTGAGCCCTTGGTAGTGAGCCTAATTGTATTCAATGTTATAATTCATATATATGTGGGCTAATCCCATCGTGGTTTTTCCCTTCTTGGTTTTTCCACCTAAATTTGGCGTTCTTATGTGTTTGGATCAAGTTTTTTAAACTTCAAAAGTATGATGGTAGTCTTGTTAAGTTTGGTGATGATACATCGACTAATATTTGTGGAAAAGGTTCAATTAGTTTTGATGGAAAGAATAAATAGATAATATTCTTTATGTCAAGGGTATTTGGCATTATATTTTAACTGTAGGACAAATGTGTAGCAGAAGATACAATCTTGTGTTTCAGGATGGTGGATGTGAAATTAGAAAAGGAAGCTCTGATACTCTAGTTGTTGCTGGAACAAGGATAAAAGGTAATGTTTATCAAATCAAAGGTAGTGATGCAAAGTGCTTTATATATCAAATTAATGAAAGTTGTTTATGGTATAAAAGAATGGGTCACATCAATTTTGAAAGTCTAGCAAAGACCAGTTCTACTGATGCTATGAGATATTTTCCAAGGATAACAAAGGATATCAATGCAATCTACAAAGAATTTCAAGTGGGAAAACAAACAAAGAAGAGGTTCAAGACTAAAGAATATTCTACCCCAGGTCCTTTGGAGTTGGTGCATATAGATCTGTGTGGACCTGTTGGAATAAGAAGCTCACATGGTGAAAGGTATTTCATGCTATTGATTGATGATTACTCTAGAATGACTTGGGTGACATTTATTAAAGAAAAATAAGAAGCCCTAGATAAGTTTAAAGCATTTAAGTGTAAGGTTGAGAATTAAATGGATGTAAAAATCAAATGCTCAAGATATGGTAGAGGTGGTGAATTCACCTCCAATGACTTTAACAGTTTTTGTGAAGATCGTGGAATAAAGAGACATTGTTAGGTCCTAAGAATCCTCAACATAATAGAGTTGTGGAGAGGAAGAATAGAACAGTTCAAAAAGCAACTAGGATAATGATGAAGGAAGAAAATATAATAGATTTCTATTGGAGAGAAGCAATAGTGAATAGTTCAAAGAATCCCTATGAGTTATGGTATGGTAAACCTCCTACTGTAAATTATTTCAATTTTTGGAAGCAAATGCTATATCAGAAGAGATGAAGAAAAATTAGGAATTTTGATGTAAGATTTGATGAAGGAATCTTCCTTCTACAAGAAGTAACGCTTACTGGTGCTATAAAAAAAGGTTGAAAAATATTTTTGAAAGTGAAAGTGTTAAGGTGGATGATGAACCATTGTAGAGTTTAGTAATAATAGAAGGATATGAATTTGATGAATCCCCTTGTAATGAAGAAGAAAAGGGTGAAGAAAAGGAAAAAGAGATGAAATTTGAAGAGGAAGAAGCTCCAAAAAAGATCCCTAAGACTCTTATGTGAAAAAGAATCATTTTGAAGATCAAATCATTGGAGATAAGATAAAATGTATGTTGACAAGGAGAAAAGAAGCTATGATAGAGGACCGGGTAAATTTTTGTTTACTTTCAGAGGTGGAACCTAAAATAGTGATTGAGGCATACAAAGATGAGAATTGGATCAAGGCTATGAAAGAAGAATTGGAAAAAATTAAGAAGAATCAGACCTGGGAATTGGTTCCAAGACCATAAAATAAGAATGTGATAGGAACTAAATGGGTTTTCAAGAACAAATTGAAGGAGGATGAAAAAGTTATCAGAAACAAGGCCAAACTTGTGTTTAAGGGCTACTCACAAGTAGAAGGAATATAATTTGAGGAGACATTTTCTCTGGTGGCAAGGATGGAAGCCATTAGAATGCTTTTGGATTTGTATCATATAAAGACATTAAATTATATCAAATGGATGTAAAGTCTACATTCTTGAATGGTGAGTTTGAAGAAGAGGTGTACATTGAACAGTCAAAAGGATTTCAATTATCAAACGATACTAATATGGTCTACAGGTTGAAGAAGGCATTTTATGGACTCAAATAAGCTCCTAGAGCTTGGAATGCAAGGTTAGATAAGTACTTATTGGATTAAGGATTCAAGAAAGGTATTGCAAATAACAAAATTTACTTCAAAGTTGAGGGAGGACAAATCTTGATTATGATAGTGTATGTGGATGACATTATCTTTGGAGGAAATGAAGGTATGTGTAAGAATTTTTTAGATGAGATGAAAAAAGAGTTTGAGATGTCAATGTGTGGGGAGATGAATTCCTTCTTTAGATTACAAATCAGTCAATAAAAAAAGAAGGTATTTTCATATCATAGTCAAAATATGTCAAAGAAATTTTGAATAAGTTTGGAATGGAGGATCCTAAACTAGTGTGTAGCCCTATGGTTACTGGTTGTAAGTTAATAAAGAATGATGAATCTCCTAAGTATTATCAGAGCAAATATAGATCAATGATTGGTGGATTTCTATATCTAAATGATACTAGATCATATATCGTGCATGCAGTTGTCTTGTGGAAAGATTTTAAGAAGATCTCAAAGAATCTCATGTTACAATATTGAAGAGGATATTTAGATACTTGAAGGGCACTCCAGACTATGGTCTATGGTATCCTAGGGATACTAACTTCTCCTTGATCACACATATATAGATGCAAATTGGGAAAGTTGTACAAATGACAAAAAAAGAACAAGTGGAGGTGCTTTCTTTCTTGGAAGCATATTGGTTTCATGGTTGAGTAAGAAGAAATATTTAGTGTCATTATCTACTACAAAAGTAGAGTATATTGTAACAACATCATGCTACACACAATTGTTGTGGATGAAGTAAACACTGAAGGATATTAGAGTATCATATGATGAACCTATTTCTATCTTATGTGATAATACAAGTGCCGTAAATATCTCAAAGAATATGGTAAATCATTCAAGAAGAAAACATATCTCTATCTGGTATCACTTTCTAAGAGAGAAAGTTGCAAAAAATGAGGTGAAGTTAGAATATGTTCCTACAAAGGATCAAGATGCAAATATATTTACAAAGTCTCTTCTAGAAGATACATTTGAGTATCTCCAGTAGAAGTTAGGGGTTACTGCCCCTCCTTTCAATTAGATGCATAAATTAGTGCATCTATCTAAGTGACCATTCAAGATACATTCTTGGTCCTGGATTGATGTTGAAGGGAGTAGTTAGTAGTGCTGCTGGTTGATGCAGTGTTTTTGTTTTGTGCCCCAAGGGGGAGAATACAAAAAAGTGAGTGTAGTGGAGAGAGTGAGAGTGCAATTGCTTTCTGGTGTTGCAAGTGGTGTTAAAGTGGTGTATGTAGATGTTAAAAGGAAAAAAAGAAGATAAATTCTATATAGATGATGTGTGAAAGGTGTAGGTTTTTCCCTTTGAGTGCTGTCAAAGGGGGAGAGAAAAAAGAGTACAATACAAAAAAGAGAAAGAACAGTGAAAAATGTGAAGTATGCAGGAAAGAGAGTTGGATAAGTTTATGGTTCTTTACCATTGATGTCAAAGGGGGAGAGAGATGATTAAAAAACCATAGTGCAAAGGAGAATTACAAGAAAGAATATGATTTGAAAAATATATGGGGAGAGAGTGTTCACAAGAGAATGAAGAACTCCTTAACTAGGGGAGAAGTCAGTGAAGTAGAAGTAAAAGAGAGTGTGAAGAGTAAAAGATGTTAGGGTTTATGTAGAGTGGAGCAATAAACATTAACAATTATATGTAGATTAAATAAACTAGAAATGATAATGAAGAATAACACAAGAGAGATCAACACAAAAATTTAACGTGGTTCACCCAATATGGGCTATATCCACAAAAACTCAACCACCCAATGATTTTATTATCCAATGCAAAATAGATTACAATCTCGCGAACACACACTACCACAACATACATCCCAGCTGTTTATAACAAGATTTTTGGAACCTTCTAGAATTAGGGTTTTACAAGGTCATTTTTAATTTGATGTGTCAGTGGGAAAACCTTGACGTGTTAATAGAATTTTTGTTTTTGGGGGCTACCGCCCTTGAACCTCCGTTGTCGAGAGCTGCCACCCTCGAACCCCCATTATTAGGGGCTACCACCCCTGAACCCCCACTTGAGGCTTGACCCAAACAAAAGCCCCAATGAGGATACATTACGAGTGTACAATATTTGCATGATCAGTCACCACATATCAACAATCTCCCACTTGGAGATTGATCAGGCTCCACACCAAACAATCTTGATCCACTTGGAGACTGATCCTGGATGACATCACTGCACTTGCAGCTCCCACTGGATTACAGGTCTGGCTGGTTTCTTATATCCACCATTATCAAGTGTGAAGGCCGATGAAAAATGATGAGAAAATTAGTTTCTCCTGTGTAACCGCCTTTGTGAACATATTTGCAGGATTCTCACTTGTGTAAATTTTCTTCAGCTTTAACTGTCCATCCTCCAAAACTGATTAGATAAAGTGGTATCTGAGTTGTATGTGCTTAGTTTTTAAATGTAGAGTTGAATTCTTAGCAATATGAATGGAACTCTAGCTATTAGTGTACAAAGGGCTATCTTCTTTTCATTGTCCCAATTCCTCCAAAAAATGTTGTAACCAAATCATCTTCTTGCTTGCTTCCATAGCAACAACATACTCAACTTCAGTGGTTGAAATTGCAACAACCTTTTGCAATCTTGAAATCCAACTGACTGCAATACCTCATGTATACACCTAAAAATGGTTTGGAGAATTCCGATTAATTAAATACAAATTATTTGATTAATTATCCTAATTTCCTCTACTTTTGAATAAATAGAAATATTTATTTATATAGTTCACATTCAAATTCATCTTAATTAAATAAACAAAATTAAATACTTTGTTCGATTTAATTATCACATCCCTATTTTATTCTATCACATCCATCTTAAATTAATTAAATAAAGATAAAACACTTTATTTATTAATTGCCATATTCTTCTGTTTAATTTAATAAACAACTATCCTATAGTTCGTTTTATTAAATTATTTATCTCCCTTTTCCTAATTTAAATAAATCAAAAATATTTGAATTAGAGCATAAGGAATATTCCAATCTACATTTCCTCAAAAATGAATTAGATTTCCTATGTCTAATCCATGTCTAAAATATGTCACAATTAATGCTTTGAAACTTCACGAGAAGTTTTGGAGACAAATTGGAGACAAATTTGGAATTTGATCTCTCAATCCTCCTCCATCAATCCTTCCTCTTCTCTTGCCTGGTGTTTTCATGGGTAGAGACAATCTCCATCTTTCTCTCAATCTCCTCCATCTCTCACCATTCAATCCTCCAGATTGAATCCAAGCCTCTCAAAGCTTTCCCTGTGCATTTCTACAGCCAGGAAATCTATAAATACAGCCTCATTGAAGCAAGAAAAAAACCAAATAATCAAGTTTATGCACTCTTACTCTGTAGGAATTCAAACATTCACACATCAAGCATCAAGCAATCAAGTTTTCAACCATGGCTGTCTCCTATAGCTGCAATTATCTGTTTCACATCAATATCATGCTAGTTTAATTTTTTTATCATTTAGCATTGCATTAACATCAACTCGTTCTTTGAATTGTCATTTTAACAGTCTTATTTACTTAAACAATCCGAGAGAAATCAGGATTTAATAAATCTTTGGAGATAGAGAGCAATATGACACTTTCGATAGATAATTCCCTTGAATTGATTTATTTAATTTGTCTATTGATATAATGTCGTATTAAGAAGTGTTTTAATCTTGTTTACTTATTCACACTTATATTTATGGAAAAAATTCTAGAACAAGATATGGAGAAATATCTTTTAATGTTAGCTGAATTGGGGGCAAAACTTCCAAAAGATTTTGATGTAAACCATTTGAAGGAAACACCTAAAATGAATGAGACTGAGATACCACAACCTACACAAACAATAGATCCGGTTGCTACTTTAACATCATAGATGCAAATGTTACAGCAACAAATACAAGATATGATGAAAGTGACTACCAAGAGATATACGATACAGGACATTTGTCCTTATCCTTTCGACGCAACGATCAACTTGATACCTTTTCCTAGACATTGTGAGATCCCAAAATACGATAAGTATAATGGAAGAACGGATCCAATAGATCATATCAGAGAATTTAAAACAATGAGTCTTGAGTTTTCCCAAGAGGAAACTTATTTAATGAGATTATTCCCAAGGAGTTTGGGAGGATCATGTATGAAATGGTTTTCGAAGTTAAAACCAGGTATCAAAACTTTTGAGGAACTCGTCAACAGATTTATCTCTCAATACTCATTCAACATCCAACATGATGTTACTATCAAAGATCTTTACAATCTAAAACAAAACAAAGGAGAAACGTTCTTGTCTTTTCTCCAAAGATGGCGACGCTTGTTCGCTAGATATCCTAGATCCATTCCTGAAGAGGAAAAGATGGAGTTGTTCATTGAAAACTTGACGGAAGAAATGAGTTATAGACTGGAACTACAATGTCCTCCAACATTCGAGAAAGTGATAGAAAATGGTCTTAAAATCGAAGAGGCGTTATTCAAAAGAGGAGTTATCAAGCATTTTAACGATAAGACAAACAACATAAGTAACTCCTCAAATCAATACTCAAGCGGTGAGAAGCCAAAATTTTGGCAAAAGAATCGAAACACAAGTGAAACAACAAATGATCCCCAAAATGTCAAACCAGTTTTCAACTTGACCGCATCCACATCGAAGAATCAAAACAATGAGCAAAATGTCAAGTCGAATACCATACAAAGCGACAAAATCATAAAACCACAGTCATATCAAGAACCGTCAAATCGGCGAAGGTTCACACCTTTGGGTCAAATAATGGAATAAAAAATGAAAGAATTAGTTACCAGAGGCCTTCTCACTGCACGGGAAGCTAGGTTCTGGGATCCAAAAGTCAAACCATCATGGTGGAATGACGCTGATTACTGCAACTTTCATAATAACAAGGGTCACAAAACCGATGATTGTATGGAGTTGAAACATGCAGTACAAGATTTGGTGGACAACAACAAAGTGTATGTGGAAGGACCTCAAAATAACAATGATCATTCGGCCTTCAAAGATCCTTTGCCAAATTATGACAAAGGTGCATCATCCTCAAATAGTAAAGGAAAGAACGCCAATCATGTCTATCACACAACAATCCTTTGTCTATCTGAAGTCAAACATGATCATGCAGTTAGTGATAACATTGATGAAAATGAAACCAACAACATTACCTCTTTGGATTTACTCCCAAGCAAGCAAAACTCTGATAATCAAATAAATGTCTTAAAAATAAGAGAAAATCAAGAACATCAACCAGCCAATGTGCTAACCAGGGAACAATCCAAGGTAATTTTAAAGGGAATTGGCTCCACACATGCAGTTCCACCTCCATCGCATTATAATGTTATCAATCAAATGCAAAACACCTCCGAGAGAATCAAGAACATCAACTGACAAACATCATGAGTAGGGGGCAAGCCAAGGTAGTATTAAAAGGAGTGGGATCTCAATGTGTGGTTACACCTCAATCTCATTATAATATTGTCGATCAATTGCAAAACATCCCCGCACAAATATTGATACTGGAACTCCTTAAATTGTCACCATCACATAAGGAAGTTCTCGAACAAGCATTAGTTGCCACAACCGTACCAAAGAATCTGGATGTTTGTCAATTCCAAGCTATGGTGGGACATCTGACTACCCCGCATTGTCTGTCATTCTCTGAACAGGATGATGTCTCATTAAACCATCCGCATAACACAACATTGCATATCGAAGTATGTATTCATAATCATCGCATTAAGAGAGTTCTAATAGATGGGGGAGCTGGTCTAAACATTTGCACCCTCAAGTTAGTCCGTGCACTAAGATATTCCGACGACGCTATTGATGCTCGATGAAAAATGACCATCAAAGCATATGATGAGGAAGAAAGATTGTCCAAAGGTTTAATTGTATTACCCATTCAAGTGGGACCCATGATGAAGCATATAGCATGTCAAGTATTGGAAAGAGAGTTGACATACAACATACTCTTAGGACAACCCTGGATTCATGAAATGCAGGCCGTACCTTCTACATACCATCAATGCCTAAAGTTTCCAGTAAACGGACAAGAGGTGACTATAGTTGTTGATTATAATCATCCACAACATTGCGACACATTGAGAATATCTCAAGACACCTTTGTCCCTCACAACAGGGAAGCTTCAAGTTCAAAATCATCAAAAGAAGAACAACATCCAAGTATCACTACCAAGTGGGTGGAAAAGAAAGGTAAAGAAAAAGAAACAAGTCATGTTGAAACAAAAAATTCAGATCCACAAACTTCTCTATCAGAGAAATTTCAAAAGCAAGTTCAGTTGACAGATAAAGGAATGGGATAGTACTCAATGGAGCAATCGCTTAACTTATCACAGTTAATTCCATCTCCTAGGAAATATGATCAACCATCAATGATCGAACCTCCAACATCTTTACCTGGCACAGTTCTTCAAGAAACATTTGTAAAATCCGAAACCATAGTAGAAACAGACAACAAAGCAATCCTGGATTGGCTATACAAGGATGAAGAACCATCAACATCAGAGATCGATATCAAAAATGTTAACATCAACACAGACAAGTATGGAAAAGGAAAGGTTATTCTTGAAAAGATGGGTTATGAAGGACAAGGACCTATGGGATTAAGAAAGGAGGGAATCATAGAACCTATCACACCTCTCACTCTCCACACAAACAAGAAACTAGGACTAGGATACTCTGAGGAAGAGAAGCAGGAGCTAACAAAGACGACTGTAGAAAATATCCTTCACTTTAGAGATGGTTCTGAAACAGACTCCTGAATATGAGTGGGCATTACCTTCTGATCTACTTTTCGTTGATATTCCAGTCGATGTGATTCAAAAATATGCACCTACATGTGAGGAGGGCCGAGGCTCTGGGTCTAGATCATTCGTCACGTGATCACTAAATATCGATGACTCTAGTGAGGACGAACACAATTTGAGTGAACTAGATGATTTCGAAGAGGGTACCATCGTGGATCTCGATATCCCAAATGACAATTATGATGATATTGCTGTCCTCACCCTTACTTCCATTGACCTAAATCAATCCAGTGATATCATGCCGTTAATCCATCCAGAACTTATTGATTGGGAACCTATCGAACCTTTGACTGTACCAAAATTTGCAAATGATGATGCCATCGTGCATTTCCTATGTCATACCGAACTTGATAAAAATTTTATCTATAATAATCCTAACAACACAACTCAGTAGGAGGGTGTCCAATCTTCCAGTTGCAAAATTGAAAACTGGGAAAATAGATCTAATGGTGAAAACCATATTATGGCAGCATTAGATCTAGAAAAAGTAAAAATAAAGAACACATCCAACGATGAAAACCTTTCCAAGGCATTGAAGGATGGAAGATTTGACACTCTCCCAGAACATTATCATGAGCGATCATCAGTTCTGGTCGAACCTACACAATCGGTGGACATTGGCACAGAAGAAAAGGCAAAAGTTCTACATCTAGCAGAATCAATGACTGATCAAGAGAGACTGAAATTTATCAATTTCTTCAAAGAAAGAAGCATCAAATTCGCTTGGTCATATTCTGATATGCCTGGCTTAGATCCAAATCTGCTTATGCATCATTTGTCTTTGCCAACAGGAATCAAGCCTGTTAAGCAAAAATTACGAAAAATGCATCCTCACATCGCATTGATGGTAAAGACAGAATTAAAGAAATTATTGGATGCTAAATTCATAAGGTCTATAGACTATGCTGAGTGGATATCAAACATAGTACCTATTTCAAAGCCAGACAACAACATCAGAATCTGCACGGATTTCAGGTACCTCAATAAAGCATGCCCGAAGGATGATTTTCCACTACCAAATATAGACATCATTGTGGACTTGACGGTAGGGCATGCCATGTTATCAATCATGGATGGATTATTTGGGTACAATCAAAAAAGAATAGCTCTAGAAGATCAAGAAAAGATGAATTTTACATGTCCATGGGGAACCTTCTGTTGGAACGTCATGCCATTTGGTCTAAAGAATGCAGGAGCCACTTATCAAAGAGCAATGACGACAATCTTCCATGATATGATGGACACTTACATGGAGGATTATGTGGATGAAATCTTGGAAAAATCTACTACAAGGGAAGGACATCTGCATATCCTAGACAAAATCTTCACACAAATGGAGAAATTCAATGTCATGTTAAACCCCAAGAAGTGTGTCTTCAGGGTTACATCAGCAAAACTACTAGGATACATTATTTTGAAAAAGGGAATTGAGGTGGATCTAGCAAAAGTCAAGGTAATAATGGAGATGCCACCTCCTAAAAATATCAGTCAGCTCAGATCACTACAAGGATGGCTTCAATCAATCAGACGATTCATCTCCTAGTTGGCAGACAAAAGTCATCCTTTTAATCATCGATTGCATAAGAATATTGTTTTCAAATGGGATGAGGGGTGTGAAACAACATTCAATAAAATCAAACAATATCTAATGTCACCACCCATTCTCATGCCACCAGTAAAAGGAAGGCCTCTCATTTTGTACATTGCCACGACATATATCTCTTTGGGGGCACTATTAGAACAAGAGGACTATGAAGGAAAAGAGCACGCCATCTACTACATCAGTAGAACTTTAAATGGATATGAAATAAACTATACATTCATAGAAAAGTCTTGCTTAGTATTGGTGTTTGCTACTCAACAGTTGAGACACTACATGCTGACTCATACAATCAGGTTAATTGCAAAGATCGACCCTTTGAAGTATCTACTAAGTAAAGCTGCCTTAACAGGTAGATTGGCGAAATGGGTTATGCTCCTAAGTGAATTCAACATTCAATATATCGAGAGAAAGGTAATCAAGGGACAAGAAATCACTGAACAACTAGCTGAAGCTCCTCTACCAGATGATCGCCCAATGACAATGGAATTTCCAGATGCAGACATTATGACAGCAACGCCCCAACAATGGATACTATATTTTGATGGGTTGTATACACAATGAGGATCAGGAGCAGGGATCTTGTTCATCTCTCCCCAAGGACACACAATTCCAAAATCATATAGACTCATGTTTCAATGTACAAATAATGTGGCAGAATATGAAGCATTGATTATTGGGGTCAAGATAGCAATTCAATGGAAAATCACGGATTTACAAGTATATGGGGATTCTCAATTGGTTATTTATCAAGTAAATGATGAGTATAAAACAAAAGATGAAAAATTGATGCCCTACAAACAACAAATAGATAATCTAAAACAGTCCTTTGTCAGTATCAAGTTTGATCAAATTCCAAGGGCAGAGAACAAAGCTGCAGACGCTATGGCTACAATTGCTTCATTACTACAATTGCTTGAGAAGTTTGTTTGTTATGAATTTATGGTAGAACAAGTATCATGTCCTTCCCATTATCAATCATAATCCGCTACCATATGCCATCTAGAAAACACTGAAACCTTCATATACGAAAAAACCTATGCTTACCTAAAAGATGATATTCTTCCTCCCGATCTTTCCAGGAACCAAAAATGAAACTTTATTCGCCAATCCGCCCGACATACTTTAATCACATATATCCTTTATCGTCGAGGTCTTGATGGTACCCTACTCCGATGTCTAGAATGCAACGAATCTGAAACGGCCCTACGAGAAGTTCACAGGGGTATTTGTGGTACTCACTCGAGTGGAATAACTCTAGCTAAGAAACTCCTCCGTTTGGGATATTATTGGCCATGCATGGAGAAAGAATCATATTAGTTTGTCAAGAAATGTCAAAAATGTCAGGTTCATAGCAATCTGGTTCACGTACCCTCACAAGAACTGCATCCCTTCACATCGACATGGCCCTTTTGTCAATGGGGCCTGGATCTGGTAGGAAAAATAAATCCATCTTCATCTAATGGACACAAGTTCATTATAACAGCTACAAAATATTTCACGAAATGGATAGAGGCAGTACCTCTTACTACCATCACTGGGAAGCAGATTTCCTCTTTCATTTTGAACTACATAATATGTCGATATGGTATCCCTCAATCCATTATCACAGATAATGGATGACCTTTCAAAAATCAAGATGTCGAAGAGCTATGTGATAAGTTCCACATCCAACATCATTTTTCAACACCGTACTATCCTCACGGGAATGACCAAGAAGAGGCCTCAAACAAAACCATACTCAAAATTCTCAAAAAGATGGTTAACGATGTTGGACGTGATTGGCATGTTCAACTCAACCTTGCACTATGGGCCTACAGAACAAGCATCAGAACACCAACATGAGCTACACCATTTGCTTTGGTATATGGATCAGAAGCCATATTGCCCATTGAAGTTGAAATTCCATCCCTTCGTGTATCACTTAGAGGTATCATTTTAGATGAAGACTATAGGGTATCTAGACTGTAGGAACTAGAATTGCTGGACGAGCGTAGTCAACAAGTTGTTAATCATCTAATAGCTTATCAACAGAGGATGTCAAGAAGTTACAATCACAGGGTAAAACCGCGGGTCTTTTAGGTTGGTGACTTGGTACTAAAGGAAAACCCTAGGAATCAACAAGACAGGGAGAAGAAAGGAAAATTTGAGCCTAACTGGCTTGGTCCCTTTGTCATCATATCAGTGTATGGATTGGGAGCATATCAGCTATCAACATCAGAACGGGATTTGTTTGATGAACCTATCAACAGTATTTATCTCAGAAAATTCTATGCTTAAAAATCCTAGTGCACAGGGAAAACTTCTAAAAACTGTTTCCTTGGTGAACACCTGGCAAATAGGCATCTTGGCAAACGCAAAAATACAAAAAAAATAGAAAATACAAAAAAGAAAGAAAAATAGAAAAATGAGAAAAATACAAAAACACAAAGGGTGTAATCAAAGCATATGGTGAAAACTTGGAAACAGGCATCGTATGTGATTCTAAGATCAACTTTCCCATCTATATGGATATATATCAGGATCATTAGTCTGGCAGTCAATACTGTTTCATATCATGTTAGTCATCTTGCCATCTTTGCATCCATATCAAAATCATTTTCAAATAGTCAAGTATCACTCCACGGCTTGGGGGCAACATCTAGATATCACTAGGAGCAATACAAACATATCGATTTCACCTAGGAGCACAACAGTATGGCATAAAAACTAAAAGCAAGATCAAAGTGCAATATCAATCATCATCAGAAAGGCATCAACCATCTGTATCATTTTTAAAAATCCAAAAACATGTCAAAAATCTTATCAAAAATCCAAAAAAAACATAGGTCTATGTCAGTCGAACTACGTGGTCTCTGCATGTGTAATGTAGGTAAGGCTAGTCTTTGATAAGCCCCCAAGACCCCTAAGATAGGTTAGTAGGTTAGGTCTTTAGTCAAAATATCAAAAATCCAAAAACATCACAAAATCAGGATGGATGATCTAAAATCTGAATAATGAATGGAACACTCTAAGTAAACAATGGATAAATTGTATTTTTGGTTATCATTTCTTTGGAGCAACTCAATGATGTATTGAACTAGAGGAACAAGGAAAACAAATGATATTTTTATTATTTGCTGTCTGTACGTTAATCATATAAATGTGTGAATTGTCGGGGGATGTGCTATGCAAATGTATCACCGATGACATTCATAATTCACACACTCAAATGATTATCTCTGCCTATTTACGCAATGAGTGCTCAGGTCATCTCGGTTCAATTATACCTAGATGCTTGTGTTCGATTGCAATATCAAAAATCATGAAAGTAATACTTAGGTTGTCATTGGATTAATATAACCATCGACGCTTGTATTAACTTTCAACATCCAATAAAAGCTCTATGATGATACCAAGCACAAAAAGACTGTTAAAATGACATCTGTTTGCATATCATTGCATGATTAAATTAGATTACATTCATAAATAAATTCATTATCTGCAGAGTATTTGTTGCACAAAAGATTCCAAAAAACAATAATTATCTTTTCTACAAACATGACTGAGTATACTTGACATAAAATCCAAAAAAATCATCATCATTTACCATATAGTTACAAATCATCATCTCATCATTTCATCATTCATACATTTTTGCATCATAAATATACAAATATCAAATACATCGTGCATTTACATCATCACTTTCATTACATTTTTTATCATCTACATCATTACATCATCATTATTATCATTATGTTATTCATACATCCATGTATCCATACATTTCATTTACATAAAATAAATGCAAGTCATTACATCATCATCATTATCATTTATCATTTAGAAGCACATACATTCATCATAATCATCATCACATTGCAATAAAAGATAAAAGCATCAATATATAACCATCACATAATAAATGCATCCATCACATAGACATCATAAACTATCATCATATTACATCAACTACATCTCATATATATATATCAAAGTGTCAAGTATACAATGAAGTTTGGTCTAAAAATACATCATCAAATGATAAGATACATCGTACTGTACATCATGGACGCTCACAATAGCATCTACGATCTGCTACTACTAGAGTGTGCGGGCCCAACAGGACCTGTACCACCACCAGAAGGACCAGTACCACCACCACCCCCAGAAGGACCAAGATCTCAGGGATCTCTGCGTAAAGGTTGTGTCACCCCCTCACTCACTGTCCATGTATGTTTCTGCCCAGGTCTTAGCGGGGCATAGCTAACTCTGCACTCAACGGGCACTGCATCATGATACCTGCCCCGATAGAACTCTGCCTCTCGGGCAGCCCACATAACCTCTCTCATATAGTCCGCCATTGAGCTACCATCGACCACTCTCTGTAAAGTCTCGGCCCTCTCTTGTGCCCTTTTAGCAATCTGCCAAGCACTGTCTCGCTCAGCTGTTAAGGTATCAACCCGCATCTGCATGGCAGCTAACTATCCCTGTACCTGTGATAGACCCTGGGCATGAGCTTGAGCCTGTGCCTGCATCTGAGTTTGGGCCTGCACAAGCATACCCCGAGCCTGTAGCAACTGCCCTTGCAATGTCTAGACCTGTGCCTGGAGACCTGCTATCTGTCTCTGCTGATCCACTACTGGCACTGTCATTGCTTGCCTCTTGCGAGGCCTGCTGGAAGATGGAGCACTGCTGATGGCTGGCCCTGCCACTCTGTCTCCTCCACTGCCGCCGTCACTATCATCATTGTTTCTATCTGAACTGCTGCTGCTCTCTGAGCTACTGCCTGATGAAGAATCCTCTCCACCACCACTATCTGCAAGACCCTCTACCACATCCTTCTGCACAGGTAAAGGTACCGGCTCATCAGGAAGGGTGATACGCGCATGTGGAACCAAGGCGAGGAATGCGGCATAATCCTCAGTAACCGGCGCCAATGCATATCTCTCCGCATGTCCTAGGGTGATGGATGCAGTGCCCGATACCCCTCTACTATCACGTTGTAAGACAGACGGGGACCCCAATCAGGAATATCCATCCGTCGCTTCGCATAGTGAGCAACTCCCTATGGCATACACTGTACAGTGCCATGCTGTTGGTACACTCGACACAACAGAAATATCTCAAGAACAAATGGAGTACGGCCGATAAGATACATGGAATCACAAAGGAATCCCAATACTACACCATCCTCATCCCACTCCTCACAGTCAAGGTATGGGCGCAAAATAACGGTCTCTGTATCATTGAACACCCGCCTCCAATTCTCTAACTTTCCCATCCGGGCCTGTGTAAACCGACCACTGTATCGAAAAACATATGGTTTGCTGGCTGGTCTGTCTACAACTGGAAAAGGCCGAGCAATGGCAAAGTGCTCCCATGCCCACACCTGTAACAGGGTCATCCCTATTGATAAACTCCTCGCTCCAAGATACACGACCGAGTGTAGATCATGATAAAGATGTGCCAGCATGCACATTCCCTACGCATATCTGGTACCATGTACCATCATGCTCTCTAGTGTCCTGCCTCAGCCAACGAGGAATCCCTTTGACTTGCGATCAGGACAAAGGAAACCTCCAATGAATCTAGCTAGCACTATTGGTAGTGTCGCGTAAGAGTCGACAATCCTCCTCCACTGAACGCTCAAACCTGCAATAGTCTGATCCTGAAACACTCTACGAAGAGCATCTCTACCGCTGGTCCCATGGGAATCGTATATGACAATCTCACCCATAAAAGGAATACGCAAAATACACCACACATCCTTAGGTGTGACCGTCATCTCACCAGTAGGTAGGTGAAAGGTGTTGTGGTCACTATGCCACCTCTCAGCCAATGCAGTTAATAGACCCTGATTAATCCTAATTTGGGGCATATCAAGTAAGCTAGTAAGGCCGCAATGACCTATCGCCTGAAGCTCATCTAATGTCAGATGAGGTATCAAATCTATCATCTGTGGAAACCTCTCTCACATCTAGAGAGTACCTAGACGCTCCTATCATAACAACAGAAAAACAAATCCACAAATCAGTGAACTATGTTAAGAAATCAAAAGTTATTCTACTATCAAGTCTATCACAAATTGGTATGAATTTTCGATCAAAATTCATAGACGAACATCAAACCTCACCTATCATGAGGTTCTCAAAACATCAACAAACCTCACCTATCATGAGGTTCATCAAAACATTATCTAGATCTCGCCTATCATGAGATTTATCAGATATTGAATCATTTCCTCGCCTATCATGAGGATCATCAAGAATAAGATTTATTCTCACCTATCATGAGAGTTAGTTTTATTTACATCATCCAAATCCAACATCAAGAATTTGGATTATCAATCATACCAATTAGAAGAATGGACATGATCAGAATTGATGAAATCAAGGTTCACCAAGTCAAAATCTTCAATTCTGACAAGAAGCGCTAAATCCCAAAAGCGCTACTTTATCAGCTATTAGTGCTAAATCAGGGACCCAATGTGCTAAATCTTGAAAGCACTATTTCAGCACCCCGAAGCGCTACTTATTTTCATCGAAGCGCTACAACAGTCCGTCAAAGCGCCGCTTTACTAGAAGCGCTAGAACAAACCCTGAAAGCGCTAATCCACCGACTCAAAGCGCTAAAATCCGGCATTAAAGCGCTATTTCTTGACTCCTAAGCGCTAAATCACTGAAAGCGCTACATTACCAGCTGGAAGCACTAGAATTTTTAACGCAAGCGCTAAAACACAAAGCGCTAATTGACCTACTGGAAGCGCTACATCGGACTGTAAGCGCTACAACGTGTCTTGAAAGCGCTAAAACTGACCCAGACACGCCTAATGCCTTAAAAGCATAAAAAAATAGAAAATCATGAATTACGAGGAGGTCAAGGGGTACATACTGGAGGTCCATACGCGGCCGGTCATCGATGATGTTGAACACGCTCGAATCAGTGAGTGTGGAAGGGAATAGGCATCTTGCTCCAGCTGGCAGAAAAGTCTCTATCACAAAGATTTTTTAACTCAAAAAGTGAAAATGAATTGGAAAATGACCTTTTAGCACTACTTATAATTTTTGAAAGGTATTTTGGTGGGTTTTTTTATTATCTTTTAATTAATTTTATCAGGAAATTAATTAGAAACTCATCTGTGGGCTAGATTTCTTCATTATTTGTCGGGAGATAAATTATTTCTTCATCAAATCACATCAAATCATCATAAAATCATAAAAAATTCGAAAAAATTCTAAAAATCATTAGATCATTAATTTATCTCCCGAGGGGGCATATTATCATCCATCATCTGAAAATCAATGTTTGGGGCATGTCTGGGGCATACAAAATTATTTTTTTATATCATCGATCTTGGCGGTAGCAGCAAAGTTTTCTTCGAAGCAACGCGTAAACACATCACTTCGAAGAGGGGAAAAATATATACACCTAAAAATGGTTTGGAGAATTCCGATTAATTAAATACAAATTATTTGATTAATTATCCTAATTTCCTCTACTTTTGAATAAATAGAAATATTTATTTATATAGTTCACATTCAAATTCATCTTAATTAAATAAAAAAAATTAAATACTTTGTTCGATTTAATTATCACATCCCTATTTTATTCTATCACATCCATCTTAAATTAATTAAATAAAGACAAAACACTTTATTTATTAATTGTCATATTCTTCTGTTTAATTTAATAAACAACTATCCTATAGCTCGTTTTATTAAATTATTTATCTCCCTTTTCCCAATTTAAATAAATAAAAAATATTTGAATTAGAGCATAAGGAATATTCCAATCTACATTTCCTCAAAAATGAATTAGATTTTCTATGTCTAATCCATGTCTAAAATATGTCACAATTAATGCTTTGAAATTTCACGGGAAGTTTTGGAGACAAATTGGAGACAAATTTGGAATTTGATCTCTCAATCCTCCTCCATCAATCCTTCCTCTTCTCTTGCCTGGTGTTTTCATGGGTAGAGACAATCTCCATCTTTCTCTCAATCTCCTCCATCTCTCACCATTCAATCCTCCAGATTGAATCCAAGCCTCTCAAAGCTTTCCCTATGCATTTCTACAGCCAGAAAATCTATAAATACAGCCTCATTGAACCAAGAAAAGATCCAGATAATCAAGTTTATGCACTCTTACTCTGCAGGAATTCAAGCATTCACACATCAAGCATCAAGCAATCAAGTTTTCAACCATGGCTATCTCCTGTAGCTGCAATTATCTGTTTCACATCAATATCATGCTAGTTTAATTTTTTTATCATTTAGCATTGCATTAACATCATCTCGTTATTTGAATTGTCATTTTAACAGTCTTATTTGCTTAAACAATCTAAGAGCAATCAGGATTTAATAAATCTTTGGAGATAGAGAGCAATATGACTCTTTCGATAGATAATTCCCTTGAATTGATTCATTTAAGTTATCGATTGATATAATGTCGTATTAAGAAGTGTTTTAATCTTGTTTACTTATTCACACTTACACCTCCTATAGTAAAAAAATACCTTGTAGTACTCCCCTTGCTATCAATATCACCCACCAGATTAGAGTTAACATATCCTTTTAGAGCAGAATTTTTTCCTCCAAAACATAGTTTCTTTGAAGTAGTACCTCTCAAATATTTGAGAATCCATTTTACCGAATTCCAATGTTCCATTCCTGGATTGCTCATATACTTGGCCACAACTCCTATACATGTGCAATATCTAGCCTTGTGCATACCATTGCATACATCAAGCTATCGACTGCTGATGCATATGGTATCTTAGAAATTTTGTCTTCCTCCTCTAGTGTCTTTGGACACATCTCCTTAGTCAACTTAAAATGACTAGGCAAAGGTTTACTAACTGCTTTTGCATTCTACATGTTAAACCTTTTCAACACCTTCTCTACATACTCACTTTGAGACAAAATAATTTTTTTGTTTGTCCTGTCTCATGTGATCCTCATACCAAGGACTTGTTTTACTGCACCCAAATCCTTCATAGCAAATGAATTTGCTAATTTTTTCTTAAGTTCATTAATATGCTGTATGTTAGACCTGGAAACAAGCATGTCATCAACATAAAGCAACAAGATAATATAGCTGCCATTATCCAATTTCTTAAAATAAGCACAATAATCAAAATGACATCTTTTGTAACCTTGTTTAGCCATAAAACTATCAAATTTTAAATACCATTGCCGAGGTGCTTGCTTTAGGCCATACAAACTCTTCTTTAACCTACACACAAATTCCTCCTTACTCTTGACCTCATATCCATGTGGTTGCTGCATGTATATTTCCTCTTCCAAATCCCCATGGATAAATGTTGTTTTCACATCTAACTGTTCAAGATGCAAATCTTCCATAGCCACAAGACTTAAAATAGTTCTAATAGAAGTCATCTTTACAATCAAAAAAAATATTTCATCAAAATCTATACCTTTTTTCTGTACAAAACCTTTTATCACAAGTCTGGCCTTATATCTTTTCTTCCCTCCATCTTCTTCCTTCAACCAGTAAACCCATTTATTTGGAAATGCTCTTTTACCTACAAGAAATTTGACTAAGTCCCAAGTATGATTCTACAACAAGGAATCCATTTCCTCTTTCATGCCTAGCTCCCACTGCTTTTTGGTATCTACCTACATTGCTTCTTCATAACCTTTAGGTTCACCAAAATTAGTTAATAATGTAGAATATAACGATGGAGAAAATATTTCTGTAGGTCTAGTTATCCTTGTAGAACGTCTAACACTTGCAGGAGTATGTGGGATAACTTGTTGTTGCTGAGCATCAGGTACCACTAGTATTTTTTTTCTAGAATCTCATCTAGTACCACATATTCCTTTTTGGCTTGTTCATGCTTCTTTTCCTATAGATGATCCTTATACATGACCTTCTCATTGAATATAAAATCTCCACTCCTAATGATTTTATGGTTTTCATAATCCAATAACCGATAACCAAATTCATCTACTCCATAGCCAATGAAGGTACATTTTTTAGACTTAGCCTCAAGCTTGGTTCTATTTTCAATACCAACATGGACAAAAGCTTCACAACCAAAGGTTTTCAGAAATGAATAGTTTACCGTTTTACCCATCCATGTCTCCTCTGGAATGTCACCATCTAAAGGATTTGAAGGTCCCTTGTTTATTAAATAAATAACAGTATGTACATCTGCCCAAAAGTGTAAGGGTAGTCCAACATGTAATCTCATGCTTCTTGCACGCTCCATAATGGTTCTATTCATCCTCTTAGACACACCATTTTCTTGTGGGGTTCCAGGAACCATTTTCTGCCTACGGGTTCCATTGTATAAACAATAATTTTCAAATTCTCTATTGCAATACTTGCCTCCATTAGAGATCTGAGAAACTTCAAATTTTTTCCTGTCTCATTCTCAACCAAAGCTTTCCACTTTTTAAAAGTTTCAAACACTTATATTTTTTGTTTTAGGAAATACACCCATGTTTTCCTAGTTGCATCATCAATAAAAGTAACATAATAATTGATGCAAGAGCATCCAAGGGTACCAAACAATCTTGCACAACCAAAAAATATTTTATTTTATGCTTGTGTTTTATTTTGATTTTTGGTTGCAGGTGTAAATTGTTGAAATTTTAACTCTTCTAACATAGTAGAATTTGGTGATGGATTGTGGGAAAATCAATTAATTAATTGAATCACTTTTTTATTGTTTTAAAATATTTGAGAAGTATTAATTTTTTAAAAGGGAAAAATTTCATGTCCAAGCTTGTGAGTGGAAAATTATTGTAAATTGTAACTCCATTAAAAAAAATTTGAAATTACATCTTGTTGGAGGACTAGAATGATGGGTATTGATGGAATAGAGAGAGTGGGTGTAAGGTGGGAAGAAAAATTTGAATTGTACATTGAATGCACATGCTAAGAAGAGGAAATCCATGGCAAGAAGGAGTAACAAGCATTCTGGATGGTTGATTGGGATATTATTATTTTTGGGAAAAGAGAAAAGATTGTCTGGGTCATAATTATGAGACCTAGTCTCAATAAAATGATCATAAATTTCTCATATATTAACAAAATTAAGAATTTCAAAATGATCCAGAAACTTGGAAATGAGGCACACCAAACCCATAAACCATTTTAGAAAATCCCGACGAATGAAAAAGAATTGATAGGCATAAAGTGACAAGTTTTCCTGGTGGTTTAGTGGAGGTTGTTTTGAGAAACCAATAGTGGTTTCTTCTCACACAATTTTTATATATTGATGCTTGCGATTTGGTAAAGGGGGGGATTTGGAGAGTTGGTGGTTGCATATCCAGATGTTGTTGGAATGATGTTGGAATGTTGAGTTGAAATTTTTTTGTATGTGTGAAGCCCATGTTGTATGTGAGCATATGAGCTCCATGATTATGTCATTCATTTTCAGATTTGAATTTAATATAGTTGCAATTTTCTCTTCAATTTATATGCGTTTAAGTTAATTTGCTGCCTTCTTGCATAGAGTTGTATGTGTGTGTTGTGATTAGATTTGAAAGAGAGAGTCTCCCTTTCCATCAATAATAAGATCCACCAAGAGAAGATACCTGAGCTGGTCCCCATACATCTAAATGCACAAGCTCTAATTTATCACTCTTCTTCTCTTTCCTAACTTTGAGAAATCAAACTCTTTTATGTTTTCCATAAATAATTTTTTTGTAGAACTCCAAGTCAATCTACTTCAGACCTGGTAGCAACTTTCTGGAGTGAAGGATCTTCATCCCTTTCCCACTCATGTGCCCAAGTCTATGGTGCCACGATTCTATTTCTGTCCCTGCAACAAGTTTTGTAACTATCTTAGTAGAAATTGTTTTTGTAGCAGCTAAGATAGAATAAGTATTACTTGTACACAAATACAATGTGCCTACCTTTTCACCTTTAGCTACTGCTAATGCACCTTTAGTGACCTTCCAGACTTTTTCTGAAAAGGTAACTATACGACCTTCACTACCAAGTTGTCGTGTATAAATTAAATTCCTACTCAAATTTGGAATATGCCTTACCTCCTGTAGAAACCATTCATTTCCATTTTGTAACTTGATTTTTATCTTTCCTTTTCCAACAATTTGATAGGGTTCATCATCACCCAAATATACATGTCCAAAATCACCTTGAACATAATCTACAAAATATTTTCGATGGGGTGTGGCATGAAATGAAGCCCTTGAATCTATTACCCAGGAATCATTAACATTATCTAAATACATAGTTAAATCATCCTACAATTTATTACTTGCAACATTAGCTTCCTTACTATCATCATGTTGTTCATCTCCTTGTTTTCCCTTTCGAGACCAACAATCCTTCTTCAAGTGTCCTGGATTTCCATAGTGCCAACAATCCATTCTTCCTTTGGATTTAGATCTTCCTTTCTTTGACTTCCCTTGTGACTTCCCACAATTTGTAGGGATTTTTCCTCTCTCCTTTGTTCTTCACTTGTTCTCTACAGTCAAATAATTATCCGATGTTGAAGTCTTAGTTGTGTTTTTCTGTCACATTTCTTTGCTAAGGATAACACCAACAACATCATCAAATTTCAATGTATTTGAACTAGAGATAGAGTTACTTACAACCATTACCAAGCTATTCCATATTTCTGGAAAATAACATAAAACCAAGAGAGCCCTCACCCATTCATCAAAATTCACTTTTACAAAAGTTAGCCGACTGGTAATCGTATTAAACTCATTTAAATGATTTGTCATAGACCCACCTTCAATCATTTTTAGATTAAACAAATACTTCATAGGAAATACTTTGTTTGAGGTTGAGGGTTTTTCATATAATTTAGCCAAATGTCCCATCAAATCCTTTATTGTCTTTGCTTCTATTATATTGAATGCCACAATTGGTGCCAGGAAAAATTGAATGGTTCCTAGTGCCTTTCTATCCAGAATCTCCCATTCTTCATCGGACATAGTAGACTCTTTCTTTGTTTTTCCTTGCAATGGCTGCCATAGATCCTTTTGATACAAATATTATTCCATCTGCATCTTTCATAATTGATAATTTTGTCTGTTAAACTTCTCAACCTTGAATTTGCCTTCTTCCATTGCTCCCACTCAAATCTAGAGGTTTCTTGGTAGTTAATCGAAATACACACGACTTTGATACAAGTTGTTAGGGTTTAGGCAGATTGGAGAAATAAATATTAACAATTATATGTAGATTAAATAACCTAGAAATAACAATGAAGAATAACACAAAAGAGATCAACACACAAATTTAACATGGTTCACCCAATATGGGCTACATCTACAAAAACTCAACCACCCAATGATTTTATTATCTAGTGCAAAACGGATTACAATCTCACGAACACACACTGTTGCAACATACATCCCAACCTCTTATAAAAATCTTTTTGGAACCTTCTATAATTAGGGTTTTACAAGGTCATTTTTCATTTGATGTGTCAGCGGGAAAACCTTGACTTGTTAATGAATTCTTTTTTTAGGGGTTGCACCCCCAAACCCCTGCTATCAGGGGTTGCCACCCCTAAATCCTCGCTATCAAGGGTTGCCACCCTCGAACCCTTACTATCAATGGCTGCTTCCCCTGAACCCCCACTCAGGGCTCGACTTGACCTTGAACCCCGATGAGGATACATTGTAAGTGTATAGTATTTGCATTATCAGTTGCCACATATCAAAAAAAGATGCCCCAGTAAGGGGGAGTGCTACTTGTTGCAGAGTTTTTGTTGATTGATTTTGTTATTGATGATTTTTCAAAGAGCTGGTGTTGCCATCAATGATAAATGGGGAGATTGTTACAAGTATGCTACTAGTGTTGTCATTGATGTCAGCAGTTGTAGGTGTTGGTCATTGATGTTAACAATATGGAGATGGTTAGTGTTGTCAAGTGGTTGTGATAGTATGGATGTATTGTGGTTTGCTAAAGAAGGTGTTGTGGTGTTGTCATCAGTGTTTTCATTGATGTCTTGATGGATAAGAGTTGCAGTTGTAGTAAATTCTCTTGGTCTCCAAGTGCTTTTGAGAAAAATGAATAAAAGAGTGAGTAGTGTGACGAAGGTGTGTTCAGTGTTGAGATCCACATTTCTTCATGGCTAAAGATACACTTGTGTGGTTTTGATATGATGATCAAAGGTGTTCAAATTTTCTATATCCAAAGTTTCACGTTCTGGATCGTCCAACAGTATAAGTTGTGTTTGACAGTTTGTCTGTCTATGTAGAAGGTTGTTTGGGAGAAATGAGATTGCTCCACATTTCTCCACAGTAAGGTTTCTTGCCTTGTAGATTTGGGAATGTGCTTATATTGTATGCAGCCTTCTTCCCTTGAGGTTTTAGGTGTTGAGGTGTTCTGCAAGGTTGGTTAGTAAGTTGTGTTTTGTGGCACTATGTCTGGTCGCACAAAATGATGGTATTATTTGTTTCAGGTGGTTGTGGCATAGTTGTAGAATATTTTGAGATGTTTGTGATGGCACTCTCGAATTTTACAAATTTGAGATGCCTATTTCAGAATTTTTCTTTTGCACTTTCAGAAGAGCACCTAATGAATCGGTCTGAGTGACCCACTTTGGAGGGTCAGATTTTGAAGCCTGTTGATTGTTGTGCAAAAACCATTTGCAGATTCAATTGACATATGTGAACACGTATGTCAATTTTCAGCTTCCCATGATGAGTTTTGTCAAGGTTTCGAAAAGTGAAGCTGAAGGGTTTTGACACTTTTCTGCTATTTGCAAACGTTTAGTTTTGCAAAATAGCCTCCTGTTTGAGCTTGCATTTTGCAACCAGTTGATTGTCATGTCAAAAGAAATGTTGTTCCGCATTCTCCATACCAAGATGAGCTCACGTGTCTGTTTTTAGAGCTTCATGATCTGATTTTTTATTTTTAACAGATCAAAACCAAATGCAGTTTCTCCTGTTTTGCATCTGCATTCCTGACAACATTTCAGACATGTCAACTTTGAGCGTCAATATCTTTTGATGGGAGATGATTCAAGAAAATTGTTTTTACACACATGTTCAATGTACCTAAATGATCTATTGTGTCCAGTGGTAGCCCACCAAGAATTGATTTTCTATTTGTTCAAAATGGCAATTGGGTGAGTTTTAATTGGTTCAGAACAAGCTGTTGTTGCAGAAAGTTCGAGTAAGCAACTTTGATAGTCAATAACTTTTGCCTTGTGATTTGATTCCCTGAACCATTTATTGCATTGCATTCTTGTGTCATATGTCTACATGCTTGATCAGTTTCAGGGTCTCAAGATGAGTTTGGATGGGTTAATTAATTATTTTTTGATCGCGACAGGGCCAAAAATGATGTTCCGAAAATTCTCAAATTTTGAAATTCTAATGATGACCCATTTCTTGTTTTGATCTAAAACATTTACAACTCCATTTTCATCAAGATCGAAGGTTGTTTGGTAGATTATTTTAATGTGTTTTTGTCGTGGTTAACATGTCCCGGGTGCCAGTTTACAAAGGAGGTACTTAAATTTTAATGGCTAGAAAAAATTAGAGGAAATGAGTTTCCTCTAAATAATTGATTATGGCCGCATGCAAAAAATCTCGGCTCTAGGTGTTCTGTTTGTCTGCAACGAATTTCCCCTATTTTGGTCACAGAAATCAAGCTGCAATCACGTTTTTTGTCTTCATGGGGATTTTTAAAGACATTTGCAGGCTGGGAAATGTTAATGCAGCCTCTAGGAAGATGCCCGAACCATTCCTAATGCATTGAAAGCTTTTTAAACAAATATTTACATGTTTTTGAGTATCTGGTAATGCCAAAAATGCCCTTTCATTTATAAAAACGACCCCAACATTTTAAAAAATGTCACAAAACATATCAGATTGTTTGAGGAGATTCTATTTTGGCACTTGGCTTTGATGGAAGATGTAGTTACATGTTGAGTACTGTAAATGCTCATTTGTTGCCGCCATGATCAAGTAGAGAAGCTGCAACAGAGAGTTTAGGGCAAGCCAGGAGGAACAAACAGCTGGGAAAAGATGAGAGACGTGGCAAAATCGAAGCCACACCTCGCTAGCCTCGCCACATTAAAAAAATTATTTCCCAAAACCTGTGGGGTTTGCGAGCAGAACTTGATGGGCACATGAATAAATTGAAAGGCATTGTTAAAGTGAATTCTTTTGTCGAGTGAAAAATATTAAAGTATGAGGAGAGAGCAAAGTAAATCTCCACCACACTTCATGGGCCTCGCACAATAAAAGGTGATGTCATGAAATTGCCGCGAGGTATGCGAGGCAAATGAAGGTGGGTCCATGGGTTTTTGCCTTTTTAAAGAGATGGGCATAAAAATTATGTGATTGCCCGACAAATTAAATTCACCGTATTCAATGGGTGCGGGTATGATTTGTATCTACCCTATAAGTAATATTTCAAAATGTTTTACCTTTTTAAATGGGGTCAGATATTTTTTAATATGAAGAGCAAGGGGAGGGTAATTCTATTTTACCCACGTGAGTTTGATTTCCCATTTTAAAATAGTGGAGAAGAAATAAAGTGCACGGGAAATACTATTGTGAGGTGAATTAAATATTCACTATTTGTTGACTTTATTTGCTGGGGGGAGTTTGAGATATTATTTTAACCGTGGGAGTTAAATTTTTAAATGTAAGATGAATTGAGCTTTTCCTTTGCTGGGTGTAAAATGTGAAAGTGACTCAGGTAAAGTTAAATACAATATCTGAAGCCTGCAGTTTTTAAAAGCAAATATTTTAAATGATGATGAAAAGTGCAAGGGAGTGGATTAAATGAATTTATTCACTTTATACACAAAGATTATGTGATGAGCACATAAATGAAATAATTCTTTTGTGCACGGGAAGAGACATTTTTACACAGCAGGGTAAGATTGGAGATTCTCCACATGGGCAGTTGATTTTCTGTTTCAAAGCAATGATGAGCAAAGGCAGTTTTGGGAGAATAAGTTTGTTGCTGCAAAGGAAGAGAGATGAGAGATTCTTTTCAGTTTGTTGATCAGTAGGAATGGAGCTTCCAGGTGGCATTGGCAGATCAAGTTTAGGGTTGCTCCTGTTTTCTTCTTTTCTCTTTATCTTCTTTTCTCTTCTCATTGTAAAAGGGTTCCAATTTCTAAAAGCTCTGCAAGTCAGGCAGAAGCTATGGGTAGATTGTAAAGCTAGGGGGAAATATGACTGTTAGTCATTTAATCTGAAAGTGTGTGTTCTGAATTATTCTGTTATGTTTATTTTAGCTGATAATTGTCTCCATGGCTGAACTGTAATGCTATTTTGGATTCAATAATAAAATTGTCCGAGTTTGTTCATGCACATTTGTTGCATTTGAGTTACATCTATTGTTTCCTTCTGTTCTATGAATGATGTAATTGCTTTAATAAAGTACAAGTTGCATTTATTATTGCTTATTGTTCAGGGATAGTGTCATTGCTTTAACAAATGTGATAGGAGTGTTATGTTTCAGGTGGATTTATAAGAAGAGTTATCAGAGAAAGATTCAGTGGTCTGGTTGTCATAATGTGACAACATTTGCAAGACCTTCAGAGCATGTTCAACACTGAAAGATGAATTCTAGTTATATGAATCCATAGCCCATTTTTATGGCACTGGTCCATTATTATGCTTCTGTTGTTTTCAGTTTGGTCCCAACTCTTTAAATCAAAAAACTATTTCAAATCTATTTTGCTGAGTTGTGTTTGTCATGTTATCCATGCTGGTTGATGAATTTCATTCAATATCTTGCCAATGTTGAGTGATATTTTAGGTTTCTCATCATAATTCTGTGAGAGCATTATCTGTTGAGCAATATCATATTACTTGTGTGTCTAGTTTTTTAGATGTTGCTAAAGGGTTGCCCCCCTAGGTCTTACAAAGCCTGAAGTGCAAGGGAAATGTATGTCAATTCCATTTCCCGTCAGTTGGCCACTAACCTTTGTGATTCTTGAATATTGAGGTTGGCTACCTCTTAGAGAGTTTCAAAGCCTAGCTGGAAAAATAAAACACCAACAGTTTGGATGTTGTGAAGTGTTTTTGTGTGGTCCATGTGTTTTGGAGAAGGATGTATGTGGTTGCTTATAATGTTAATTAAATTTTGGCCGACCTAGCGTGCTAGCGCTATTTGTGGAGGTACCTCATGGATTATGAATATATTGTGTAGCATGGTGATGTGGATTTGGGTCGTAGTTAACCCCTTGTGTGGTTTTCCTTCACTTCTTTCCACTGTGGAGGTGTTTGGTGCCAACCTATTTTGGTGTTGCATGTTCTAGGTGCATATGTTTCATTAAGGCCAACCTAATTGAGATTATTTAGGTTGAGGATGGTATATAAGCAAGGTAAATTTTTGAAGATGAGTGTGGATCTATCTAGAAGGTGTGTGAAAGATGTGAATTTTATTAAGTGTGGTGATTTGAGTGTGAGATTGATGCTTATGACTCTAATGCAATGAGCATAAGGATCTACATTTTTAGTGTGCTTGAAGTTTCTAGAGGCAGTGAGCCAAAGGTTGTGGATGGTATAAAGTTTCAGTGGTGGATTTCTCTTGTTGCCTTGAGATATAGTGAATCTCTTTGTTACATTATTATTCTATCTTCTTTCTTCTTAGCAGTGAGCCACCTGGAGGTGAGCCTTTCTTCTTCTTTTGGGTAGTGAGCCTAATTGTATTCGGTGTTACAATTCACATATATGTGAGCTAATCCTCACTATGGTTTTTCCCTTCTTGGATTTTCCATATAAATCTAGTGTTCTTATGTGTTTGGATGTGTTTGCATTATGGTTTCATATGTTTACATTCTACTAATGAATGATAAGGGTTTAAGGGATAACAAGGGTTTGAATGATAGATGGATTGAATGTTTTTAAGTATACAACTAATTCACCCCCTTCTTAGTTGTCCTATGCATCTAACACTTGGAGGCTCCTCTTAAGGTGGCTTCCCTTAGGGCTAGGATAGCTCAGATGATTTTGTTGTTCCCTATTATGACTTATCCTTAAGAACCAATTTAGACATGTCTTTTATTTGATCCTATTGCCCTATTAGTGGGTTGAGGGGGCTTTTTTCTCTTGCTCTACCTACAAATTCTATGCAACAATTGACATATTTAGTTAGACATTCTTCATCATCACATGAGGTGACTCTAGTTGAGTTTCCTATTGACGATTTTCTTCTCCTTTTTCCATGATCAATGGATTTACATAATTCCGTGTCTTGGAAAATTTTCCAAAGAAGAAAGTGAGGTCTTCTTAAATCTGTTTCAGAATCCTATCTTCGAATTAAGGGTCTATAGATTACAAAGATGGGGTTAGACATAATGTAGGTTGGTGTTTGTTGTCCTCCCATAAAAACTTGGTTGTAATTTTATTGTTGAACAAATTATTTGGTAGCTATTCCATTTCCCTAGTAAAAGATTCAAAGCACTTTAAAAAAATAATATTTACCCATAAAAACAATATCATTTATAAGAAGAAAACCAACTAAAACCAACTATATTAATTCAATTATTTAAAATAGAATAA
This sequence comes from Sequoiadendron giganteum, assembly GCA_007115665.2. NCBI lineage: Eukaryota > Viridiplantae > Streptophyta > Pinopsida > Cupressales > Cupressaceae > Sequoiadendron > Sequoiadendron giganteum. The sequence goes on along the minus strand of CM021103.1, from coordinate 673,537,405 downwards.
GATATTTTTAATTTGTGTTTAATCCTAACTAATATGAGTTGTATAAACACATTAAAATAAACATGATACAATAAATACAAAACCATGAGTAAAAAATTACCCATATAAACCTAAAAATTTAAGCTGTGATAAAAACATAATCTAAAATTATAAAACATGCTAAATATACCAAAAAAAATCTTAATAAATTTATAATTAAAAGACAATTAAATGTTGTTAATATTTCTATATCTTTAAGGTCAATTTTTAAATCGATTTTCAAAACCCTTATTCTTTTTAATACTTCTTTCACAATTGGATTGGAATAGATATAATTTCCCTAAAATGGTGGTTTTTATAAACCTGGGATTAGTCTATTTTAGACCACTAGATAACAAATTCTTTTAGTACATGCTTAGTTTTATTTTGGAAAGCTAACATTATTATTGAATATGAGTAGCTCAGATGAAGTTATTAATATTTTTATTTTTAAATTTCTATAATGGTGCCAACATGGAAATTCCACAATGAAAATCATTCAAGCCCATTCATTCTAGGGGATAAGAAATTGATTGAGTAACATTTAAATTATGAATATTTATCTACAATTTTATGACTATGATTTCAATTTTCTATCTACACTTCCCTTTAATTATGAAATAATATGTATAGAGAAGGACAATTCATGTATGAGAGTAGAGAGAAGAGTATAATGTAATAGTTGTAATCTTGTGCATACACATAAGAATGAAAGATGAAGTGTGTAAAGTCAATTTTTTGAGCGGATCAAGGAACTACATCTTCAACATATACAAATGCATTGTAAATAGTTCAAACTCTGGTAGTGAGCCATTTTTGTATGTTAATTTGTAATTCAAGAAAAAGTGATCTTCCTTGGGCAGTGGGCCCTCCTATTTTCTGGACAATGAGTCCTTTAAATTGTGATCTATTGTAACTTGTTATGATATATAGTGAGTTAATCACCACTATGGTTTTTCCCTTTCAAGGGGTTTTCACGTAAAATTTGGTGTTCTTTTGTTGATTGTTGTGGTGCATGATTTAATTATTTCTTTCCATTTCTGCAAGTTTAATGAGATGCTTTGTAATTCATTTTTTAGTTATTAAATTTCAAGGAGTACTGATTCACCCCCCCTCTCAATATTCTGGGTGTTCAACAATTGGTATCAGAGCAAGGTTCCTTCAATTTTCCTAACAACTGAGGCAAATCTTGGAGATTGAACACATAAAAAATAGGAAGTATCCTATCCCCCTGGAAGAACTTATGATGGAAGGATTTATTGAAGTAGGTTGTGAAGTTGATATGGAAGGAGAACTTAGATCTACTCTTGATGACTTGGATGAATCAGAATGTGAGAATAGAGTTATGAAAGAAAATCTTAAGGAAGTAGATGACTGTATCAAAAAGTTGAGAAATCAAGTCAAGGAAGTTAAAAATCAACTCAAGGAAACAAATGAGCAACTCAAACAATCAAATGAGATAGTTACTAATATGAAAGTGCAAGTTGAAGAAGGAAAAAGAGTTGATGGTTGCTTGAATGCCAAATTGAAAGAAAAGTCTGCAGAATGCTCAAAACTTGAAGAAGTGATTGTGTCTCTAAGGAAAGATCTAGAGAAAGCAAAGAGTCAAGAATACAAATTCAAGAAGATCTCCACCTTGCTTGATGATATGCTTTCTAGGAAAAAATATCACAAGGACAAAGAAGGATTAGGGTTTGAGAAAGGAGAAATCTCAAAGGAGAATCAGACTCCAAATAATGTTGAGAAGAAGAATAATGAACAAAGAGAGACTGGAGATAAGAAGAGCAATATAAAACATGTTCGAAACTAGAAGAAATATTTCAAGAGACCCCCTCTTAGACAACCAACTGCACAAAGGTACCTATCTTTTAATAGTCATTGTTATTCTTGCTATAAATTTGAGCATAGAGTTGTAGAATGTAAAATCAGGATGAATAAAAAATTTTAAACATTTTTTGGTCAATGCTATGCATGCAATAGATTTGGTCATAAGGCTAGTAAATGTAGAAGATAGATGATGAATGGTTATGGCATGGTGTCTCAATAATTTCATAGTTATTATTAATCATGCAATGGGTTTGGGCATAAGGCTTTTAAATGTAAATCTAAAATGACAAGAAGTAAATTTTCTCTGCAAGGTGTCATATGATATAAGTGTAATAAGCTAGGACACATAGCTAAGTTTTGCAGAGGAAAAAATGTGAAACCCCCTACTTCACAAAAGAAGATTGATTTGGTTTAAGAAAAAAAGAAGATGAACAAGATATGGAAGAAAAAAGAAGAGAATGATGTGAAGAATGAATCTATTCCAAATTCTAGTGTAGATGTTTCCTCTAAAAACTAGATAGGAAGCATTGGCTTAGGGGGATTTTTAACAAAATAATTTTCAAACCCTTGCCAAAGATGAGATGCTGATGTCTTCAACTTATTGTTATATGAGAAGGTTGATATGCTTGATCCATTGATGAAATTTATAGTGAGAAACCTCTTGATGCAGAGATTTGTGGAGTGTTTAGAAGTGATTGTGATGATATAGAGAAAGCTTGATAGTTTTGACCTAAATTTCCACTGATGCATTTAATGCACATTTTAGGTCATAGCTAAAGTTTTTATATTTAATTTTGTATATTCTAAAGGCATTTGTGTTCAAGCAATTAAAAGAGGAGAGTGGTGTAGATGCAATCTAAAGCAATTCTAGAGTGTTGAAGGAAACCCCACCGACAAAATTCCATAAGGTATTTACAACCTTGCAAACCCTAGTTCAGAGAAGTTCATAATGTTTACTCCTTTGGTTGTTGATTTGGTTGAGAGTCCAAGACCTAAGTTTAAGAAGCACCCATACAAATCAATGGAAATAGATAAAGGTGTATTTTACAAGGCTACTATAAATGTGCTACAAACAAAAGATGTGTGAATTTATATTCATTTAAAGATGGACGAATATAATCATTCAAATCTATTGGAGTTTAGGGACAATGTGCTAACTAGAGATAATTTCCAATTGAAACCAAAGTATGCCAACTTGTCTGAGAAGAAGTTGGATGTATGGATAAAGTTTCCAATTTTTTTTTTGAAGTTGATTGGGTGAAGTTTGTTCTAAGAAGAATTCACAATGAATTTATGTGGCTGGACATGCCACATATGATTAACAAAGAAGAAATCAGGGTTGTTACTGGTTTGAGCTCCATAGGACCTATCTTGAAAATGAAGGCCGTAAAGAATGAAGTAGTGATGAAGCTTACTGGAGCCAAGTTTGACAAGCGTTCCCTAACAATAGATGACATCAAAGTTTTGAAAATCAAATATGCCTCAATAACGATTTCCTACAATATATTCTACACAAATAGAGAGGGTTCTGCCACTGCCACAACGATTCACACGGCACATCAAATGGTGAAAGAAGGCAAGGAATTTGATTTATGTGAAATCTTGCAATTACAATTGTTGGAAAATTTATAGAGGACAAAGGAGAAAAGGTACCCTTTCCGGTATGGTACTCTCAACATTTGCTCAATGTTTTACTTTCTCAATGAGTTGCTCAAAGTAAAGAATGTAGTATGGCAAGACAATATCCCTGTAGCTGTTCAAATTAGGGATCATTTGAGGATATTTCTAGATAGTAAGTATTATGATTCAATGTTGTGGGGATTTTTCAAACCATTTGAAGCACAAATGCAAGAGAGAGTAAGAATTATTGATAAAGTTGTGAAAAAGTATAAGAATGAAATAAAGTTTATGATTAGCAGAGATAACTGCTACATGGAAGCAATTGAACCCATAACTATTTTGGTTCTGAAACTAACTTATTAGGTAGATAAATCTAATTGGATTGGCCTTGTAGAGGTTTTATTGAGAAACCTAGAGATCCAACAATAGGCAGGTTTGGTACATATGAAGAGATAACAAAAAAAGAGAACTTGGAGAAGAAAAAAAAGGATATTGAAGAAGAGGTTGGATAGATGAAAGCTGAGTTGGAAAAGGAGTTTGGTACCCCTATGGACCTCGTAGTAGAGTTTAAAGGTACATATGATCCTCCACATACTATACTAAGATGAAGAAGGTTAGATAGGACCTCAAACTCCACACCTGTCATTTCAAAGTCCTCCAAAACAATACCAACAAGTGATTCTAAGAAGATAGACGCCTCTAGAATCCTTGAGCAACAAAAGGCTCCAAATAGAAGAAATAAAGAAAGAGAAAAAGAGGACAAGTATATCAGTTCAGAAGAATAAGAAGAGGAAGAAGTAAAATTGGTCTATAAATGGAAATCCAAAGTATCTTAGGAAGAGACTATTACAAATAAGGGAAAGGAGAAAGAGAAGAACCCTCTAGTTTGTGAGCATAGTCCTATGAATCTTGATGCACTGTTCAATGCTATTGCAGAGTTTGGAATCTTGAAGGATATAGCTGAAATATATCTGGATGCCAATGATGTAGATAAGGAAACAATTGAAGAGGCCAATGTCAAGTACATGGTGACATTTAATGTTGGCCTAGGTGACATAGTGGATCATTTTCCAGATGAGCTAAAAGAAGTATTGAGTGAAGGAAGACAAGAGGATGTTGCAGAAGATGCAAATATGAAATATTTTCCCTTGGAGAAGATTGGTTCCTCATTATCTCATGAGGGTAAATTTATCTCAATTACAAGTTCAAGAATTCAAGATAAAGAAAAGATTAAATACTCTTATGGGAAAAGATAAGGATGATATAGAGAAGTTAAGGGAAGAAACTATAAAATCAATTGAAAGAATTCTTAAAGAATTGGGAGCCTCTCCGGGTGATGAAGATGAAATGTAGCAAGACACATCCCTCCTATAAAGAAATGAGCCTATAAAAGAGAAACATGAGCATGAGAAAGAAGAAATGATGATAGATAGCACCCCTTTGGATGGGTAGACAAGCGTAGAGGAGAGCAAAGAAAATGAACAACGAGTCTCAGAGAAGACAAAATATCAATAGGAACAAACTATGCCTCCTTCGAAAGTTGAGAAGACTACAAAAAAGTGTTCTGGCAGTGGAGAGAAGGAGAAGCATGATAAACATGTAGAAGAAAGTAGAAAAATAGGACATGAATCCTCCACATCCTCTGAAGATTCATTCAAAGATCTTCTGGATATGCAAATGTAGTTCCAATCAGCGGTGTTTGCACAACTCCTATAAATTCCAATGCAACAAGGTCAAGTGGAAATGGACAAGATTTCCCCTCTCCATAAGTTGCATCTTGGTGATTTTTTTCATGCATCTGCAAGAAAGGAGATACTACAAACTCACCAAAAAGGCACAAAGTTAGTTGATGAGGCTTTCAAGGTTTTGCAAGAAATCCTTCCCGAAGTATCCATTGATACTTCCTTGATAGGTGTACATCAATTAAAGTTGCTACTAGATTATTTTAAGGAATACTCTGCAATTCTAGAAGAGAATAAAGAGAAGGAATTATCAAATAAATTGAATGATAAGTGACTAATTTATGCCTTAGATAAATGTGCTATTGCACATACAAAGTTGCAAGGAAACTTGGAGGATGTTTAGAAGAGTTTGGAGGAAGCCAAACTATTGTTCCAATTCTATTTGAATTGAAAATTATCTACAAAAGTATAAAGGATCAAATGGACTCAATTGAGTCCCAAATTAATTAGGCCTTAGGTGTGTATGATCGAGTGAATGATGGGTATGGAGAAACTAGAGTGATAATTGAAAATCTACATAGTTAATTCTTTTTATTACAGGGAAAAAAGAGAAAATCATAATGCAGTACAATCAACTCCAAAATATGGTAAGTCTAAGGCTTACATCTTTAACTGAAGCTTTGGCCAATGTTGAAAAATTTGTGTAAAAGTCAACAATGCCTAGATCTTTGGAAGAAGGAGAAGACCTCTATGTACAGTTTGGAAAATAGAGCTACATGCTTGCTTGTGCCAAGAAGGATTGAGAGGCACACCTTACAAAATTAAAGGAAACATCATCCAATTAAGGTGTATATTTATATTTGAATTGTATAGATAATTTTTGATCTCAATATACATTTGCAGAGATAATAGATGGTGTGTGGTACAATTTTTTATTTTTGATGATGGATAACATAGTTAGGGGGTGCTATTCTTATGTAGATATATCAGTAAGGGGATGTATTGTGGATTTACCACCCTTTGCGCTTGATGTCAAAGGGAGAGTGAAGTAGAGAAGTGTGTTACCATCAATGAAAAAGGGGGAGATTGTTGGAAAAATGAGCATGATGGTGTATGGTGTTGTAATTGGTATCAACCCATTATAGAATTGATGGCGTATCAATATGAATATAGCCCAAAGAAGAACAAGTATTTTTTGGCTAAGTCACAGACCGAGATAGTGTATTTTCAATGTAACAAAGGAATAATTTTGTGTCATGTGACTTTTTCCCCAAGAGAAGAGAAATATATAAATAACCCTTTGGAATTAAAAGGGAGATAGAAAATAAAGGATATTATGATCCTTTGGTTAAAACGAGAGATTAATAAAGAATATTTATAAACACTCTTTAAAAAAGAAGAAGAATAATTATTTATTTAAATAATTATTAAAAGGAAACCTTTTGTGAAAGGGTGTGATGGTTTGGAGACCACCCCTTAAAAGGATATATAAATCATTCATGTGAGAATTGAGAGGGACATTCAAGACGAGAGAACATGCAAGGAATAAGAACAACCAAGGAAGAAAGAAGTGGTTGGTGAGTTATGGATATGATGGAGAAGGGGCACATCTATAGTGTGTGTCCAACCTGGGGTACAAGTGCGTGCACTCAGGACGGTCCTAGCCAGGGCATGGTTTTGTGGCACGAGTGTTGAGCATTGTTTTGGTGGAACCAACACTCGTGTAGAGCGACAAAGTGTGCTTTCCTCCTAGACTACTCCATGGCAAGAGCTAGCACCACTGACATATTCCTAGGGGTTGAGGATGGACCCACGGTGTAGTATGGGATGCACCGAATCCTCTCTCCATTTGTCCAATGGTGCAGAAAACCAGAGGAAAGAATAGGACCCACGATGTAGTGCGCAATACATCGATATTCTTTCTATCTGGAATGCATTATGGACATGTTGTTGAGTACTTTGTCACTGATGTGAAGGTGTTTGAACTGAGAGTGGCTTTTGCATGTATTATTATTCAAATAAGTACTAAAACCATTTATTCTAAATTACATTGAGAATATATATATGATTTTGGTGTTAATGTATATGAATTATATGAATGTGTATTCCATTTATTAGGTTAAATATCTATTTTGGAATTTCTTAATAAACTCACCCATATTATCTTTTGCATTGATTATTTGCATCCATTTTAAGAATATTGTAGTTTTTTTAATCTTTGTTCTAATATTCAATCTACTAAATCCACTGCTAACACTTAAATAATTTTGGAGGAAAAGTAGAGTTACATTTGTGGTTCACATTGTTCCGCTTTGCATTATCTTGTCATGCAATTTTGATGTAATATTGGTATATATTGAAGGAGTCCATATCTAAATTTTTAAGGTTTTATGTCCTCTACAATAGAAGATATTAATGACAGAGTATCAAGCTATGTAAAGTTCATGTTGGAATGATCTACACTCCATCACATATGATCATTCTTATTTGTGGATTTCAGGAAGTTCTTGGAGATGTCAGATGTGTGTGTATTTTGGGTTTCAAGTGATTTTGTGGTCCACGTGTCAAGTTTTGGATGAGAAGTTGGTTCATTCAGTTGTTGATTTCTCATTTTAGTTATGTAGTGCTGACCTAAGAGTTTTGGGGTCGTGTCAGACTAAATTATGTACGGAGCGGAGTCATAGGAGTATCTATAGGTCATGCCGACCTATTTTGATGAAGAACATGCTTTGGTTACTTATGCAAGGCATGTGTATTGGATTTTTATGCCAATAGGTTTTGGGGTCACACGTTTCATCCAATTAGGCCAACCTAGTCATTGGTATGAGTGTTTTTTGAAGATATATATGTATAGAGAAGGAAAATTCATGTGTCAGACTAGAGAGAAGAGTATAATGTAATAGTGGTAATCTTGTGCATGTGCATAAGAGTGAAGTATGAAGTGTGTAAAGTTAGTTTTCTAAGTAGATCAAGGAGCTGTATATTCAACATATAAAGATGCATTGTAAATAGTTCAAACTTTGGTAGTGAGCCATTTTTGTATGTTCATTTTTAATTCAAGAAGTGAACTTCCTTGGGTAGTGAGCCCTCCTATTTTCTGGATAGCGAGTCCTTTAAACAGTGATCTATTGTAACCAGTTATGATATATAGTGAGTTAATCCTCACTGTGGATTTTCCTTTTCAAGGGTTTTCCACGTAAAATTTTGTGTTCTTCTATTGATTATTGTGGTGCATGCTTTACTTGTTTCTTTCCATTTCTACAAGTTTAATGAGATGATTTGTAATGCACTTTTAAGTTATTGAATTTCAGGGAATACCGATTCACCCCCCTCTTAGTATTCAGGGTGTTCAACAACTACTATAGGAGGTAATACACATTCCTAAGATGAGTAGGAATTTAATTTCAATAGGGTAGCTAGGAGATGGATGTTGCATAGTTATATTTATAGATAAAATTTGGAAGGTTACAAAAGGTGCTTTAGTAGTAGCTAAAGGTGTGAAAGTAGGCACTTTATAACTATGTACAAGTCATACTTTTCCTTCTTTAGTTGCAAAAAAAATACAACAAGAAATGTTTCTATAAACCAATTACAGTAGTTGTTGATGGTTCAATAAAAGTTGTTGTAGGTTCTACAACATTCATAGGAATAGTTGTTGTGGGTTCTACAAAAAAGACAAAATAGTTGTTGCAAGTACAAAGACAACATTGTGGCATCACAAACTTGGGAATATGAGTGATAAAGGTATGAAAATTATTCATTCTAAGAAATTTTTACTAGGTTTAAAAAGTATTAACATGGATTTCTGTGAGAGTTGTGTTTATGGGAAGAAAAAGAGAGTAGTATTTGTCAAAGATGGGAAGAAAAAGAAGAATGAAAAATTAGAGCTTGTGCATAAATATGTATGGGCACCAAATTAGGTATCTTCTCTCGATGGATCTCATTATTATGTCACATTTATTGATAATGCAACTGGGAAAACATGGGTGTATTTCCTAAAATAGAAATAAGATGTCTTTGAAACTTTTAAAAAATAGAAAAGATTGGTTGAAAATGAGACAAGGAAAAGGATAAAATGTCTCAAGTCTGATAATGGAGGTGAGTATTACAACAAATAATTTGAATATTACTATTCATTTAATGGAATTTTTAGGTAGAAACTAGTTCCAGGGACTCCATAGGAAAATGGTGTGGTTGAGAGTATTAATAGAACAATTATGGAGCATTCAAGAAGCATGAGATTGCATATTGGGCTGCCTTTACATTTGTGGGAAGAGGATATCAATACTATTGTATATTTAATTAATAGAGGGCCTTTAGTTCCTTTGTGCTATGGTACTCCAGAGGAAGAGTGGACATGTAAGAAGGCAAGTTATTCTTTTCTAAAAACCTTTGGTTGTGAAGCTTTTGCACATGTTGATTTTTATAATAGAACCAAGCTAAAAGAAAAATCTAGAAAGTGTACCTTCGTTGGATATGGAATTGATGAATTTGGTTATTGGTTATGGGATTTAGATAATTAGAAAATTATTAGAAGCAATGATGTTATATTCAATGAGAAGGTTTTGTATAAGGAACAACTGTGGGAAAATAAGCATGAGAATAAATGAAAAGAATATGTGGTGTTCGATAATATTCTAAAAAGTAATATTCTAGTGGTACCTCATATGTTAGATTTTGTACAAGGATAAGTAGACCTCTTGAAATATTTTCTCCTTTATATTCTATTTTATTAATTGATGCTAGTAAACCTGAAGGGTATCATGAAGCTATGCAAGTGGATACCAAGGAGTAGTGGGAACAAGGAATCAAAGAAGAAATGAATTCCTTGCAGAAAAATCAGACTTGGGATGTATGCAAGCTATCCAAAGGAAAAATAAATTTACCAAATAAATGGATTTACAAGTTGAAAGAAGGAGGCAAGAAAATATTTAAAGCTAGACTCATGGTAAAAGGATTTTAACATAAAAAGTTATTGATTTTGATGAAATATTTTCTCCGACAGTTAAAATGACTTGTATTCAAACTGTTCTAAGTCTTTTGGCTACATCAAATTTGCATCTTGAACAACTAGATGTGGAAACAATGTTTCTCCATTGGGATTTGGAAGAAGATATATATATACAACAACCATAGGGATTTGATGTTGGAGTTCAGGATAATTTAGTGTGCCAATTAAAAAAGAGTTTATATGGCTCTAAGCAAGCACCTCAATGATGAAATTTAAAATTTGATAATTTTATGGCTGAAAAAAGTTATAGATAGTGTCTTTCTAACCATTTTGTTTATTTTAAGAGGTTGGATAATGGCAGTTATATTATCCTATGTTTATATGTTGATGATATTCTTGTTGTGGGATCTAATATGGAACACATTAGTGAGTTGAAACAAAATTTATCAAAGTATTTTTCTATGAAGGATTTGGGTGCAGTCAAATAGATCCTTGGTATGAGGATTTCACAGGATAGAGAAAACACAAAATTAAATCTATCTCAAAGTGATTATGTTGAGAAGGTGTTTGTCACGTATAGATTATATTGATTAATTAAATGCAATTAGTAATTATGATATTGTTATTTAAATTGAAGTTAAATGATTATTTTAATGAAAGTTAAATTGAAATTCAAATTGAAGTGAAATTGAAATTGAAATGCATTTATATTTAAATTTGGGGTTTGTCATTACTGATGAAAAATCGAGTGCAAGTGAACGCAGGAACAGGTGAACGTGATTGAAGGCGAGAACAACAATCAAGTAGTCGTTTAGCTATTAGACATTTATGAGTATGATGGAATCACACACACTCACTTAGTTAATATTTTAATGCATTTTGTGATTTTGTGTTTGCAAATTTAAAAATCGAGTTTAATTGATTTCTCCAAATTTGTGAAAAGAATATGTTGATTTAAATGACAATTTTATTAAATTATGAGAAAATAGATCTTATTAAATAATTGAATGATTTATGTCAATATTTTAACATTGTTTGAAAATATTGATGCTTGCATTTTAAAATGTAATAAAATAGATTTTTATTGAGAAATTAAACAATATGTGGTAAAAGTTGTGTTTTATAAATTTAATTGTTTTTAATTGAAAATATGAAAGAGGAAAATATTTAAATTTAGAAATTGAACAAATAGCTAAAATGGATTTATTGAAAACAACTTAGAAAACAATTCATGTCAAAATTGAAATTTGCATTCAAAAGAAACTTCAGTTAAACAAATTGAAGAATATCTTCAATTAATTGGAGAAGCAATCAAAATTTTGGAACATGGAGTTAGAAAATTGATCTAGAGATCACACTAAAATTGTGTATCTTGCCTTGTAAACAAGTCCATGAATTGCATGTGAAAAGAGGAATCTATTGGGGGCAGAAATTCGATTTGGGAGAGAGACACAAAATCCGTTTTTGATTTTGAGAAAAAAAAAGACACAAAATTTATGATCTTGATAGGGAATTATTTTATTTTGAGGAAAGCAGAGGGAGATTGAATTAATTTTGAATTATTTTACTGTTCTCACGCGATGCACGTGGCCAAGAGAGTGAATTTTCTATTTGAAATTGTGGTAAACCTTCACCACTCACATACATAGCAGGAGGAGAACAGAGGGGACCCGACCAGGCAAAGAGAAGACTCCCTTGCATGCTATGCAACCAATAGTGGAAGAATGGAGAGGGTCTAAGAACCCACGCATAGGGAGAAGGTGGAGAAGAGGCACAGGCAAGGAGGAGATCCTACACAGTCCCCATTTCCCACACACTTAGCAAAAAGGAGGACTGGCATAGGTGCGCCCAAGACAGGGAAGATCGGAGATAAGAAAAAATTGCTAGGAAGACTTTAGGAGCAGCATAAGATAGGAAGTAAAGCAACAGGTAAAGGAACCGACTCTCCTCATATTGAATTCATTAGCATGCAGCAATAAAACAAAAGACAGGGAAAGATAGGAAGGGTGCGCCAAAACCAACAGGTGGATAGGGAAGGAAGAAGACAAGGCAACAAAGAGTATAAAATTCATCTCACTCAACAACAGGAAGAGGAATTTACAGAGAACTCAAGCAATCATTTCCAGAATTACCAGGTAGGAATTTTATTTAGAAATTATTAAACAAAAACATGAACATACTGAATTCAATGAAATAGTTATTCCCTTGTTCTTATTGTCAAAATTATTAAAAGTATTTCTGTGTTTCTTAGAATTCTGATTAAATTCTTGAACATCAAACTGTGAGTTAAATAAAAATCCATTGAACAAGTTCAAAATAGAAAAGATTGTAGGAAAAATTGAATTAGATAATGATGAGAAACAACTGATTTACAAATTTAGGAGAAACTCAGAATTTAATTGAAAAGAATTTTATTTTTAAATAGAAAACGTTATTTACAGATTTGAAAGAATTAGAAATAGAAAGATTTTCTCTAAATATCTTATAAATTTTTAACATTATTTCGAAACAGAAGTTTTAAAACAGTAAATTTTGCAATTGAAACTCAAAACAATCAGAAACTGAAACTGAAAAGATTTATTTTAAAAACTATTCTTGAAAAGTATTAACTTTTTTTTTTTTTTTTGAAAGAACGAAAATAGAGAATAAATCATTTAAATTAAAGTATGATTTTTATTAAAAATGAAACAAGTTAATTGTGTGAATTGAACGAAAGAACGTGTGCTCTTTTATGACTATTTTTAAATATGTACTTAATTACATACTAGAAATACACCTTCATTTTTTATTTTTGATTATTTAATTTACTCATTTTAAATATTAAATTAATGACATTTATGGATTAAAGCGATGAAAAGAACAACTTTTAAACTGTTTTCGCTTCAAACAAGTTTTCAGTTTTATTGTTTTTGAAAGATTTTATTTGACTGTTTAGAACCATGCATGCTTGATAAATGAACAAGCATGTTATGTTTTTGGAAAAGTTACCTTCCGGGACAGGTGCCGAATATGGGTTATTAGAGAGTGTAGTTTTGCTTTTCCAAAAATGCTTTATTTGTTGTGCATGACATTTTACTTGGCCAAGTAACTTAAGGACCATTGAAATAGATGGAATTATTGAACTCTCTACCATATCCTAGTATCGAACTTGCTTGTTTCTTAAATGATTCAGAAAAATGAAAATGCTTGTGGTTTTACTAGTTATACTAGGCATGCACTAGATTCCATCTTGCTCGTAGACTGGTTTTTGCTAAGTGATTCGTGTAGGGTCGGGTATTCTTTTAATGATTTAAGAATTCTGAGGAAGCGTAAGCTTCGAGGTTGGGCGGAAAAAGTCCTGATCCTTGTTCTCGTCTTCATTATTGAAGATTGGCTGTTGGGTTGAAGATCAAAGGATGTTATCTTCTTTTATGTTTTATCTATTTTTGAAATATGTATTGAAGAGCTTAAGGCGACTGAGTGCCTAAGTCTCGAATTGTAACTGATATTAAATCTTCTATTGTATTATTATCAAAATTGTGTAATATGACACATGTATGTATTTAGACTGGAATTGTCTATGAATCTATCTTATCGACTTTATGTCGTTGTTTTGGAATCAAATGAATTTTTAATGATGTCTAAATGAATGAATTGTCTACTCTATTTTAAATATAAATGATATTATTTAAATTTTTGTCGATGTTTGATTTAAAGAGTTCCGTTCTTTACATTTGGTATCAAAGCCCTAGGTTTGAACACTAGGGTCCTTTGTCCATTATGCTAAAAAAACATTCCTTGATGCAGGAATTGTGATACATAATGGGTACAAGAGGTAAAGGAGCTACTGCAAGTAATGAGAATGACAGGTTGGATTAGATTCTCAGTCTCTTGAATTAGCAGGGTTCTAGAATGGATAACCTGGAACATGAAGTTTGTGGTGTCAAAGAAGGACAAAATCCTCAAGTTGAAATTCCCCAAAATCAGGAACAATCCAATAATGATAATCCAAGGGTTGAAGTACCAAATCCTCAAGCTAGGATTGAAGGGGAGTTGGCGAAAGATTTGAAAAGGGTAGCACCGCCAAAGTTTGATGGTAAAACAATAGGTGATGGAGCTGAAGCCTAGGTTATTGAAATGGAAAATTACTTTGAGCTTAGGAATATGTCCAATGAGACCAAGGCATTTTGGGCTGTATTCCAACTTATTGGAGAAGCTGCTACTTGGTGGGATAATGAGAAGACTGAGAAAAAGTTACTACCAAGTGGGACTACATGGGAAGTGTTCTTGAAACTTTTCAGGAAGAGGTGGCTTCCACAACTATTCTTTGACAGGAAGATGACAGAGTTCCATAATCTGACATAGGGTGGTCTGACAGTTACTCAGTACTAGGAGAGGTTCACTAATCTCCTAAAGTATGTACCATAGTATTAGATGGATGAGAGGTTCCGTATTTAGAAATTCATCCTAGGATTGAGGCCATAGATTGGAGCTGATGTGGATATTCATAATCCATTGATGATGGATGAGGTCTTTGAGAAGGCCACAAAATAGGAACATAAGCTGTAAGAGGTGGAAAACTACAGGAAGAGTGTAAATGCTAAATCTGGTTTTGGAAACAAGAAGCTCCAAAATAATAATAACAATAATCAAAAGGGTAATAATAACAATCAACAGATTAGGAATTTGAAGAGAGGAACAAACACTCAGGATAAAGGAGAAGGAAGCTTTGGTGGAAACAAGAAAGTGAACAATAATAACACCAACTTCTCCAATATCAGGAACAGGACAAGTGGTCACCCAGGGCCATGAGGTGGATGCTATAATTGTGGAGGAGATCACTATGCCTCCAATTGCACTCAACGTATAGGAGGTCAGTGAGGTGGTAATGATCAGCGAGCACCACAACACCAGATCCATGCAGCGATTGACAACCATCAAGCAGACTTTCAGGCCACACCTATTCAGATGTCGAGTAAGATTTTTGGTCAATCTGTTTCTATTTTGATAGATACAGGAGCTACTGAATGCTTTATTGATCCTAAAGTAGTTGCTAAATTACCTATTAGACCTGGTTTTATGTCACATTCATGGATGGTTCAGTATGGAAATCGAGCAAAGAAGAGGGTAGATTCATGTTTATCATGCAGCGATTTAGAGCTACCTAATTTCCAAACCCAAGTTAACCTTTATGTAGCACCGTTGGGTTCTTATGATGTGATCTTAGGGATCAATTGGTTAACTAAGCATAAAGCTATAGTGAACTATGAGGATAAGGTTGTGAGTTGTTTGGATGACTTTGGACATCCAGTTGAGATCTTAGGATCTTGAGAGCCTCTAGATTTGAGACATATCTTAGCTATGCAGCTAAAGAAATCACATCGGAAAGGATGTTCCATAATTGCTATTTTGGTGAGTGACTTGGATAATGTCTAGTAGAGACCAGAGGACTATCTAGTTCTCAAGGAGTTCTTGGATATCTTTCTAGAAGAACTTACTGAGTTACTACCGAAGAGAGAATTTTATTTCTTGATTGAAGTGTTACCTGGAATGGAGCCTCAATCCAAAGCTCCATACAGAATGGCTACTTTGGAGTTGTATGAACTAAAGGTTCAATTGCAAGAGTTTCTGAAACATGGATTTATTAGACCGAGTGTATCTCCACGGGGTGCACCGGTAATCTTCGTTAAGAAAAAGGATGGAACCTTGAGACTGTGTATTGATTATAGGATGTTGAACAAGGTTACCATTAAGAACAGGTATTCGTTACCCAGGATAGATGAGCTATTTGATCAGATGAAAGGGGCCATAGTGTTTTCTAAGATTGATCTTAGATCAGGTTACCACCAGTTAAGGATTAAGGATGAGGACATTCCAAAGATAGCTTTCAGAACTCGGTATGGACACTACGAGTTCACCATGGTACCTTTTGGTCTAATGAATGCTCTAGTGGCATTCATGAACCTTATGAACAGTATCTTTAGAGAATGTTTAGATGATCTCGTGCTTATATTCATTGATGACATTCTGATTTACTCTAAAATAGAAGAGGAACATGAGAAACACTTGAGAATAGTCTTACAATGACTAAGAGATCAAAATATTTTTGGTAAGTTTTCGAAGTTTACTTTCTTTCAGAAGAAGGTTCACTATTTGGGGCATGTTATATCTATTGAGGGAATCTCAGTTGATCCTATGAAGATAGAGGCAATTGTAGATTGGCCAACACTGCGGAGTGTTACTGAAGTTCATAGTTTCATGGGACTTGCAAGATACTATAGGAAATATGTGGAAGGTTTTTCCAGGATTGCAACACCTATTACTTCTCTTCAGAAGAAGGGAAAGAAATATGAGTGGACTGAGAAGTACGAGGAAGTATTTCAAATTCTTAAACAAAAGTTGACATCAAAACCAGTGTTGACTATACCAGATCCTAATGGGCACTTCATAGTGATTACAGATGCTTCAGGTGAAGGTGTAGGAGCTATGCTAATGCACGAAGGGAAAGTGGTTGCATATGAGTCAAGGAAATTGAAACAGTATGAGTTGAATTATGCACCACATGATCTTGAGCTCACAACTATTGTTCATGCATTGCAGATGTCAAGACATTATCTCCTAGGGAAGCCATTTGAGCTTAAGGCAAATCATTTAGGACTTAAGTACATCTTCACACAACTGAACCTCAATGCGAGACATAGGATGTGGCTTGAGTTCCTAAGTGAGTATTATTTTGGTATTGAGTATATCAAGGGTAAGGAAAATAGGGTTTCTAATGCTCTTAGCAGGAGAAGACATCTCTCTGCTATGTTGACCACTAGGTCAAATTTGAGACAAGTGTTGCAGTATCTTCTAGGAGATGAGCTTTATGACAGGGTCAAGCAAGTCTTAGAGGAAGATCCTTCAGAGCATAGGTTTGATGGATATGTGATGGAGTATGATGGTATTGTCAGATATCAGGGAAGGATGTATATCCCTGAGGGTGGAGACTTGAGGAAGTTTATTCTTGAGGAAGTACATGATGCACCTTATTCAGGGCATCCAGGAGTTACGGAGATGGTAGCAGAGTTGAAGGCTTTGTATTTTTGGCCTAAGCTCAAGAAAGATGTCATGGAGTATGTGGCTAGATGTTTGGAATGTCAGCGAGTCAAGGATGAGCATGTGCATCCAGTAGGACTTTTGTATCCCCATGATATACCTGAGTATAAGTGGCAAGTAATCAGTATGGATTTCATCCAAGGATTACCTTTGAGCAGGAATAGGCATGATACCATCTTAGTAGTTGTTGATAAGCTGACAAAGGTTTCACATTTCATACTTGGAAATCTGAAAGATGAATCATTGACTCTTGCGAGGAAATTTATGCAAGAGATATTCAGATTGCATGGTGTACCAGAGACCATTATTTTTGATAGGGATACCAGGATGATATCTAGGTTCTGGACTACACTAAATGCAGCTTTGGGAACTAAATTGAATTTTAGTTTGCATATCACCCACAAACCGATGGCCAAACTGAAAGGGTCAATCAGGCCGTGGAGGACTTACTGAGGATGTACTACATGGATTAGCAGTACAAGTGGGAGGAATATTTGCCTTTGGTTGAGTTTTCCTACAACAACTCATTTCATGCATCATTGGGTATGACACCTTTTGAGGCAATTTATGGACGGAAATGTTGCACACCCATCAGTTGGGATAGGATGGAAGACATGATCATTATTGGTCCAGATATGCTCAAGGAAATGGATGGGCAAATGAAGTTGATCAAGGGTAGGTTGAAGGAAGCAACCAATAGACAGAAGAGCTATGCTGATAGGAACAGGATTTTCAGACAGTTTGCTGCAGGAGATAAAGTCTTCTTGAGGGTTAAGCCTCATAAGAGCTCTATCTCATTTGGGAAATCATCAAAGTTGGCACCAAGATTTGTGGGACCCTTTGATGTACTGGAAGTTATTAATCCAGTTGCATATAGACTAGCGTTACCACCTGCTCTAGCTCGACTCCATAATGTTTTCCATGTTTCTTTGTTGAAAGCATATCATTGTGATGCATCTCATATTCTTGATTGGCATTCATTACAGTTACAGAATCTAGGGGTGGTGCTAGTGGATCCCATCCAAATCCTAGATAGGCGTAGCATTAAGCTACGTAATAGAGATAGTACTTAGTACAAGGTCCAGTGGGACCAATATACTGAGGGTAGTGCTACATGGGAGGATTCTCAGATGATAGACCGTCATTTTCCTCATTTGCTTTCATAGATTAGTATTTGTTTTATGCGGAGATACTTGATACTCTGGTTTTTTATTCACATGTTGTGAACTTTGATAGCATGGATGCTACTATGATTTTCTTATGCTTATGTTTGAGAACTATGCTATTAGTTACTATTTCATTATGATTGAGACACTATGTTTTACCTATTGAGATACTATGCTTTTACTGATTGAGATAGTATGTTTTATTCATGGTGATGTTATGCTTATTGAATGGTTAATAAGACATCGAGACGATGTCTCTTCCAAGAGGGGAAGGATGTCACGTATAGATTATATTGATTAATTAAATGCAATTAGTAATTATGATATTGTTATTTAAATTGAAGTTAAATGATTATTTTAATGAAAGTTAAATTGAAATTCAAATTGAAGTGAAATTGAAATTGAAATGCATTTATATTTAAATTTTGGGTTTGTCATTACCGATGAAAAATCAAGTGCAAGTGAACGTAGGAACAAGTGAACGTGATTGAAGGCGAGAACAACGATCAGGTAGAGTCGTTTAGCTGTTAGATGTTTATGAGTATGATGGAATCACACACACTCACTTAGTTAATATTTTAATGCATTTTGTGATTCTGTGTTTGCAAATTTAAAAATCGAGTTTAATTGATTTCTCCAAATTTGTGAAAAGAATATGTTGATTTAAATGATGATTTTATTAAATTATGTGAAAATAGATCTTATTAAATAATTGAATGATTTATGTCAATATTTTAACATTTTTAAAAAATATTGATGCTTGCATTTTAAAATGTAATAAAATAGATTTTTATTGCGAAATTAAACAATATGTGATAAAAGTTGTGTTTTATAAATTTAATTGTTTTTAATTGAAAATATGAAAGAGGAAAATATTTAAATTTAGAAATTGAACAAATAGCTAAAATGGAGTTATTGAAAACAACTTAGAAAACAATTCATGTCAAAATTGAAATTTGCATTCAAAAGAAACTTTAGTTAAACAAATTGAAGAAATATCTTCAATTAATTGGAGAAGCAATCAAAATTCTGGAGCATGGAGTTAGAAAATTGATCTAGAGATCACACTAAAATTGTGGATCTTTCCTTGTAAACAACTCCATGAATTGCATGTCAAAAGAGGAATCTATTGGGGGCAGAAATTCGATTTGGGAGAGAGACACAAAAATCTGTTTTTGATTCTGAGAAAAAAAAAGACACAAAATTTATGACCTTGACAGGGAATTGTTTTATTTTGAGGAAAGCAGAGGGAGATTGAATTAATTTTGAATTATTTTACTGTTCTCACCCCACGCGTGTGGCCAAGAGAGTGAATTTTTTGTTTGAAATTGTGGTAAACCTTCACCACTCACATACATAGCAGGAGGAGAACAGAGGGGACCCGACCAGGCAAAGAGAAGACTCCCTTGCATGCTATGCAACCAATAGTGGAAGAATGGAGAGGGTCTAAGAACCCACGCATAGGGAGAAGGTGGAGAAGAGGCACAGGCAAGGAGGAGATCCTACACAGTCCCCATTTCCCACACACTTAGCAAAAAGGAGGACTGGCATAGGTGCGCCCAAGACAGGGAAGATCGGAGATAAGAAAGAATTGCTAGGAAGACTTTAGGAGCAGCATAAGATAGGAAGTAAAGCAACAGGTAAAGGAACCAACTCTCCTCATATTGAATTCATTAGCATGCAGCAATAAAACAAAAGACAGGGAAAGATAGGAAGGGTGCGCCAAAACCAACAGGTGGATAGGGAAGGAAGAAGACAAGGCAACAAAGAGTATAAAATTCATCTCACTCAACAACAGGAAGAGGAATTTACAGAGAACTCAAGCAATCATTTCCAGAATTACCAGGTAGGAATTTTATTTAGAAATTATTAAACAAAAACATGAACATACTGAATTCAATGAAATAGTTATTCCCTTGTTCTTATTGTCAAAATTATTAAAAGTATTTCTGTGTTTCTTAGAATTCTGATTAAATTCTTGAACATCAAACTGTGATTAAAAAAAAATCCATTGAACAAGTTCAAAACAAAAAAGATTGTAGGAAAAATTGAATTAGATAATGATGAGAAACAACTGATTTACAAATTTAGGAGAAACTCAAAATTTGATTGAAAATAATTTTATTTTTAAACAGAAAATGTTATTTACAGATTTGAAAGAATTAGAAGCAGAAAGATTTTCTCTAAATATCTTATAAATTTTTAACATTATTTCGAAACAGAAGTTTTAAAACAGTAAATTTTGCAATTGAAACTCAAAACAATTAGAAACTGAAACTGAAACGATTTATTTTAAAAACTGTTCTTGAAAAGTATTAACTTTTTTTTTTTTTTTTGAAAGTATGAAAACAGAGAATAAATCATTTAAATTAAAGTATGATTTTTATTAAAAATGAAACAAGTTAATTGAGTGAATTGAACAAAAGAACGTGTGCTCTTTTATGACTATATTTAAATATGTACTTAATTACATACTGGAAATACACCTTTTTATTTTATTTTTGATTATTTAATTTACTCATTTTAAATATTAAATTAATGACATTTATGGATTAAAACGATGAAAAAAACAACTTTTAAACTATTTTCGCTTCAAACAAGTTTTCAGTTTTATTGTTTTTGAAAGATTGTATTTGACTGTTTAGAACCATGCATGCTTGATAAATGAACAAGCATGTTATGTATTTGGAAAAGTTACCTTCCGGGACGGGTGTCGAATATGGGTTATTAGAGAGTGTAGTTTTGCTTTTCCAAAACTGCTTTATTTGTCATGCATGACATTTTGCTTGGCCAAGTAACTTAAGGACCATTGAAATAGATGGAATTATTGAACTCTCTACCATGTCCTAGTATCGAACTTGCTTGTTTCTTAAATGATTTAGAAAAATGAAAATGCTTGTGGTTTTACTAGTTATACTAGGCACACACTAGATTCCATCTTGCTTGTAGACTACTTTTTGCTAAGCGATTCGTGCAAGGTCGGGTATTCTTTGAATGATTGAATCTCGGGGAAGCGTAAGCTTCGAGGTTGGGTGGAAAAAGCGCTTGATCCTTGTTCTTGTCTTCATTATTGAAGATTAGCTGTTGGGTTGAAGATCAAAGGATGTTATCTTCTTTTATGTTTTATCTATTTTTGAAATATGTATTGAAGAGCTTAAGGCGACTGAATGCCTAAGTCTCGAATTGTAACTGATATTAAATCTTCTATTGTATTATTATCGAAATTGTGTAATATGACACATGTATGTATTTAGACTGGAATTGTATATGAATCTGTCTTATCGACTTTATGTCGTTGTTTTGGAATCGAATGAATTTTTAATGATGTCTAAATGAATGAATTGTTGACTCTATTTTAAATATAAATGATATTATTTAAAGTTTTGTCGATGTTTGATTTAAAGAGTTCCGCTCTTTATAGTGTTGAAAAGGTTGAATATGGAAAATACCAAAGCAGTTAGTAGACATTTGCTTAGTCATTTTAAAGTGACTAAAGAGATGTGTCCAAAGATATAAGAGGAGGAAGAAAAATGTCCAAGATTCCATATTATTCA
>CM021103.1:672866015-672915410 GCA_007115665.2 Sequoiadendron giganteum | reverse complement strand
CCTCTACCCTTAACCCTTAATCCTTTATCCTTAACCCTAAAACCTAAACCATTAAACCCTTTTACCCTCTACCCTAAACCCTAAACCCTAAACCCTTAACCCTTAAAACCTAAACCCTCTACCCTCTACCCTTAACCCTCCCTCCCTCTATCTCTCTCTCTAGTTCAAAAAATTCATTAAAAACCCCTAAGGTTTTCCCGTTTAAATTTAATATTTTCCATCAAAATATTAAATCCTATACTTTCCTTTATTGCCATTCAAAAAGGCTAAAAAATGACATATATCCTATACCGCTACCGTAAACCCTTTAAATTTTTCTCCCTACCACTTTACCATGGAATGCCTTCAAACAGTCCGCAGTTGTGCGGTAGAGGGTCACCTTAGTGGTCATCAAACAACCACCACTATACCGCATGCAATAAAATCTATACCCACGGTAATGCCATAAACTTTGTATGCCATTGTGAAGTCCTTTTTATTTCTACCACCTTATTGCGGTCAAACTTATGTCTCCCTGTGGTAACATGGTACCTTGAACTTGACTACTTCAGTGTTGTTTATCACCTTACTGCGCTACCGCGGTTACCATTTTCACATGTTGCGATATAGCGGTAACCGCTTACTGACCGCTACATTGCCATTGCTAGTCCACTAACCATTCACCATCTCCGCTTCCACCGCAATCACCGTAGTCACCAGCTTGATTGCCAGCGGTACCACGGTGGCCTTTCACTGGCTGCTACCTCGCCGATGACTCACCATTACCGCACCACCGCGATCTATGTTTAGACCATGCGTGGTGGCGCGGTAAAATTTTTGTGCTTGATCGTTAGCCACTACCCTCACCGTCACCGGTTGCTTCCTTGTTTACTGTGTTACCATGGGTATAGATTTTACTGCATGCGGTATAGTGGTGGTTGTTTGATGACTGCTAGGTTGACCCTCTACCACACAACCATGGACTGTTTGAAGGCTATCTGCGGTAAAGCAGCAGGGAGAAAAATTTAAAGGGTTTAGGGCAGTGGTATAGGATATATGCCATTTTTTAGCCTTTTTGAACAGTAGTAAAGGAAAGCATAAGGTATAAATGAATACAAATTTAATAATTTGATGGAAAATATTAAATTTAAACGGGAAAACCTGAGGGTTTTTTAATGAATTTTTTGAACTAGAGAGAGAGATAGAGGGAGGGAGGGTTAAGGGTATAGGGTAGAGGGTAGAGGGTTTAGGGTTTAAGGGTTAAGGGTTAAGGGTTTAGGGTTTAGGGTTTAGGGTTTAGGGTTAAGGGGAGAGGGTAAAAGGGTTTAATGGTTTAGGTTTTAAGGGTTAAGGATAAAGGATTAAGGGTTAAGGGTAGAGGGGAGAGAGATAGATGGAGTGAGTGAGAGAGAGAGACCTAAGAGAGGGAGAGGGGATAGGAGGGAGAGTCTTGAGAGAGAGAGGGAGTGAGCAAGAGAGAGATAGAGGGTAGAGGGTTTAAGGGTTTAAGGGTTAAGGGTAGAGGGCTAAGGGTAGAGTGGAGAGATATAGGAGTGACTGAGTGAGTGAGTGAGAGAGAGACTTGAGATAGGGAGAGCGGGTAGGAGGGAAAGACATGAGATAGAGAGAGAGAAAGAGAGAGAGGAAGTGGGAGAGAGATAGAGGGTAGAGGGTTTATGGTAGAGGGTAGAGGGTTTTAAGGGTTAAGGGTAGAGGGGAGAGAGCTAGAGAGAGGTGATAGAGATAAGTAGAGGCGTAATGAGGAAGGTAGATAGATTGAGAGAGGGAAAGAGAGAGGGAGAGAAAAAGAGGTATATAGGGGCAGGCTAGATAGAGAGATGTAGAGTAAATTTTGGTGGAAGAGAGAGAGGAGGGAGGGATAGGTAAAGATGTATAGTTGAGATAGATAGAAGGAGAGAGATATAGGTAGAGATAAGGTAAAGAGAGATAGAAAGAGGGGGAGGGAGAGAGGAGATATAGAAAGAGGGGGAGGGAGGGAGAGATAGAGAGAGTAGAGAGGGAGGAGAGAGATAGAGAGAGGTGATAGAGAGAGAATTAGAGAGGGAAAGAAGGTGGAGATATTGAGAGAGAGGAGGCAAGGAGGGAGAGAGAAATAGGTATAGAGGGACAACTAGGTAGAGAGACAAACAGGGAGAGAGAAATAGGTATAGAGGGACAACTAGGGTAGAGGTTAATGGTTGAGGGATTAAGAGGGTATGGGGGTTGAGGGATTAGGGTTTAAGGGTTAAGGGTTGAGGGTTGAGGGATTAGGGTTTAAGGGTTGAGGGTTGAGGGTTGAGGTATTAAGAGGGTAAAGGGGTTGAGGGATTAAGATTTTAAAGGGGTTGAGGGATTAGGGTTTAAGGGTTGAGGGATTAAAAGGGTATGGGGGTTGATGGATTAGGGTTTAAGGGTTGAGGGTTGAGGGTTGAGGGATTAGGAGGGTATGGGGGTTGAGGGATTAGGGTTTAAGGGTTAAGGGTTGAGGGTTGAGGGATTAAGAGGGTATGGGGGTTGATGGATTAGGGTTTAAGGGTTTAGGGTTGAGGGTTGAGGGTTGAGGGATTAAGAGGGTATAGGAGTTGAGGGATTAGGCCTCACTTATCTCACAATACCTCTTTGTCAAGCCTCACTTACCTCCCACCCTACTTTCTTAGGTCTCTCCTTCCCACCCCCTCTCTCCCACTTTGACTCCCTCTCCTTCTCTCAGGTGTCTCCCTCCTAGCCTCTCTCTCTTAGGTTTCTCCCTCCCAAACCATCTCCCTCCCCCTCCCCCTCTCTCTCTCTCTCTCCCACTCCCTCTCTCTCTCACTCCCTCTATCTCTCTCCCACTTTGTGTCTCTCCCTCTCTCTAAAGTCACTCCCTCTCTCTCTCAAGACTCTCCCTCCTATCCCCTCTCCCTCTCTCAGGTCTCTCTCTCTCACTCACTCCCTCTACCCTTAACTCTAAACCCTTAACCCTTAAACTCTAAACTCTTAAACCCTCTACCCTTCATCTCTCTCTCACTCCCTCCCTCCCTCCCTCCCTCCCTCCCTATCTCTCAAGTCTCTCCCTCCTACCCCATCTCCCTCTCTCAGGTCTCTCACTCACTCACTCACTCATTCCCTATATCTCTCACTCACTTAGGTCTCTCACTCACTCACTCACTCACTCACTCACTCACTCACTCCCTATATCTCCCCCCACCCCCTCCATCTCTCTCGAATCCCTCTATCTTGAGTACTCCCTCTGCCTCCCACCCCCTCTCTATCTCTCAAGTCTCTCTCTCACACTCCTTGTATCTCTCCCATCCCTCTATCTCACTCCCTCTCTCTCCTACTCTCTTAGGTATCTCCTTCCCACCCCCTCTCTCCCACTTTGTCTCCCTCTCCTTCTCTCTCATGTGTCTCCCTCCCACCCTCTCTCCCTCCCTCTCTCTCACTCTCTCTCTGTCTCTATGGATTAGGGTTTAAGGGTTAAGGGTTGAGGGTTGAGGGATTAAGCCTCACTTATCTCACAATCCCTCTCTGTCAGGCCTCACTTACCTCCCACCCTACTTTCTTAGGTCTCTCCTTCCCACCCCCTTTCTCCCACTTTGACTCCCTCTCCTTCTCTCAGGTGTTTCCCTCCCAGCCTCTCTCTCTTAGGTTTCTCCCTCCCACACCCTCTCCCTCCCCCTCTCTCTCTCCCACTCCCTCTCTTTCTCACTCCCTCTATCTCTCTCCCACTTTCTGTCTCTCCCTCTCTCTAAAGTCTCTCCTTTTTAGAGGAACATATTTGGTGCTCGCCAAATTTGGAGAGCGCCAAATGGTTTTTACCTTGAAACAGTAAAAATAAGGGTTGACCCTATGATTCAGGCCCACATTCTCCTGTGTTTGTTTGGTTCATCACTTTATCCGAGTTAGGAACGCCTTTTTTTCTATAGTTGACTTCATATTGTACCAATCTATGCTTGATCCATCACCTTTTTACCACCAATCTGCATGGTAGACAACATAAAAGAAGATATTTTGAAGTTTCTACATCATTTACATTATCTGAGGTAATATATTCATTTTGGTAAATTGAAATGTTTGTATTTAGTATATTTGTTTATTTTTGACAATATAAACTAAATTTCCTTAATGATTTTATTAGTCATAACAATTGGACTTAGAATTCAACATTGAATTAGATGGGATTTGCATAAAAAAGTTCAATTTTTATGAGTTTGAAGAACAAAAAAAATAAAAAACATGACATTTACTTAACATAAATTTACTTATGAATTCTATTTGCATTGCTTATAGTAGTCCATTTCCAGCATGGCTAGTGGAATTCACTATATTTCATTCTTTTTTCAACTAATATGGAAAATTTTCATTTTCATCTAATTTGGAAAACCTCATTGCCAAAGAAATAGTGAATAATGATAAGATATAGCATCACAAACCCTTCTTTGAATCCATATTCTTTATGACTTTGTTGACAATCAAAAATTTGTTTTTGAGAAAAATAAAC
The DNA here is from genome assembly GCA_007115665.2 of Sequoiadendron giganteum. Lineage (NCBI taxonomy): Eukaryota > Viridiplantae > Streptophyta > Pinopsida > Cupressales > Cupressaceae > Sequoiadendron > Sequoiadendron giganteum. The sequence goes on along the minus strand of CM021103.1, from coordinate 672,910,951 downwards.
ACAAGAGTCTCTAGTTTTCATTTAGGTGGCAGCAATTTATACCCTAGGTTTATGATTCTCATTGATTTTCTGTATTGAATTGTTTCCACCCCTCTACTTCAAAATATTTGTAAAAGGCATTACTTACTTTTGTTCTACATGTGTGTTTGTGGACACGTAGCATTCAAGGTCATGCCGAGGAAATGACTGAAGCCTCTAACACCAGAAGAACATGCAGTTAAAAATGCACGGAGAAGAGAATCAAAAATGTAGCTTGTGAGGCAAAGGAATTGCAGCCCATACAGCCACAAATTCCCATGCAATCTAAGAGAGATGTCAAATTGGTAGAACAAAGGGCATGAATGAGGAAAGTTCGTGGAAGGACAAGAATGGATACAAAATTTGGGGGCACATCATCAACCATAGGTGAAGGTCAATGCACATCTCCAGTTGAAGACATATTGACAACATGTGGTTTTCCAGGTACATCGGAAATCACATCTCCAATTGAAGACACACCATCAAAAACATTATGTTTTGAAAGTAAATCAACATACACATCTCTATTTGAAGGAACTCCACAAACGACATCTCAAGTTGGAGGTACAACATCATTTACATGTCAATCTCAAGGTATTTCATCAATTGCACTTCCAATTGAAGGTACACGATCTATCCTCGATGTTGTTGACCTTCCCAATATTGACACAAATTTACATTTGAGAAATCCTCCTAGAGTTTTGCATAGAAAACCTACATTTTTTATTGATATTGATTCCAATGTTTTGAAATGGATGCCTAATAAGATTCCAAAACGTACATGTCAAAGATATGTAGAAAGGATATGGAGTTTGGTTTTTGTGAAGCTAAGTGAGGGTGGAACATGCCAACTATTTGTTGAAATGATGAGGCAACTCAAATTTAGGGCCACCATGAAGGCTCTTGGGCTAAGATTTTTGAATGAATCAAGTGAAAATTCCATTGTAAAGAACTTGATGAGTGCATACGAGAGCGTGGGTTCCACCTCATGCATGAAGGATAGTTGTGCCACACGACGTGTGATGACAACAACACTGTTAAGTAGTCAAACAAGGAACAAGGTGAACCTTACAAAGGCAAGTAAGTCTTTGAAAATAAGTAGATCATCTCTAATGAGAGCCAAAGGAAGGCGTGAAAGAGTGGAGGATCCAAATAGCAATGAGTTATGGGCATTTTCGGGTAGAGTGCCACGGAAAGAGACAAGAATTGCTCAAGGCTTGAGATCTTTAATTGTGAATTATTGGAAGGATAACACAAGGACCTCTCCTAATCAAAAAGATGTTGTAAGAAGGAGAATTGGTAGTATAAACCATGAGCCACATCCAATGCATTATTTGGATACCACTCAAACCCAATTTTTTGCTGATTTTGTACAAAAGTTTCCTGAAATTAAAATATGTCAAAGGTATTTTGAAATGCTAAAGCCTTTTTATGTCAAAATAAATCACACACGCTCTACTTGTTGTTGTAGGGTTCATATTGAGTTTTCTAGCCATTATGATGTTTATCAATGTATATGTGTAGATATGCATACTGACAATGTTTTGCAGGAATGTAACATAATGACTCCACCTAAATCGTCAAGGAAATTTTTGTTTTCCATTTTATGTGAAAGAGAGGATGGTCAAATTTTTTACAAAAAATCATGTTTGGATGGCACATGTGATCATTGTGGTGGCATGCAACATTTTCCAATTTTCCAACACATGGCTAGTACACCCACAATTGGAGACAAAATTGTGGAATTTGGAAAATATACAACAGTGGCATACAAACTAAAAGATGGGAAAGAAGAAAAGAAGTGTGAATTGGTCAGTGATAAGATTCCAGTGTATCAGTTTATGGGCATTTTTCGTGATTAGGTGGTTTATGATTATGCAATACATACACACAGAGCACAATGGTTGGACTCATAGTTCAAGTTATGCAAGGACACATTTCCACTTCATCATATCATTTCAATTGTCGACTTCGCTGAGAACTACACACTACAACCACAGAACGAGGTGCAATCATAGCACTACAACTTTGTGCAGGTTGCTATATTTGTACATATAACATTCATTCATGCAAATGATAGTATAAAGGAAAATAGGAAAGTATTGAGGGAGTATCACTTTTACATCAGTGATGATCGCACACATTCTACAGAGTTTGTTCAAGGTTGCTTTCATATGTTCTATGCCAATCTGGTTAGCAGGGGCATATCATTTAGTCAGCGTATCATATGGTCAGATAATTGTACATCACAATTCAAGAACACCAGAATGTTTTATTGGTTGAGAAGGATGCATAGGATTAGTGGTGTTCAACATATGTGGAACTTCTCAAAGGCCAGGCATGGAAAGGGGGAGCATGATGGAGTAGGTGCATGTATCAAAAGAACCCTAGCATGAGAAGAGTTTAAGTACACAAAAAGTGTAAAGTTGATAGATGCAAGATCAATTGTCCAGTGGTGCAATGGTTCAATGGGTCAAGGTAGTGAAGGAAATTCTTTAGTTCGTAGATTTTTTCATTTAGTAGATGATACTAACATTGCAAAATACGAGGATTGTTGTACACTAATAGGATCGAGCGAGCTACACTCTTTTAGAAGCTCCAATGCAGGTACCTGGACTATCCATACAAGGAAGATGGCATTCTTTTGTTATGCATGTACACTTCAATCATGGAATGATTGCGAGTCAATAGAGTGGGTTGATGAATGGTTTGTAAGAAGTCTAACCCCACTTGACACTTATCAGCTCTCGATAGATCTACAAATCACGGAGATGCAATCATCCATTGACTTTGATCATGTATCAGACCTACTAGAACCAGGTAATATATCTTACTTACAAGTTTTATTATGTTTCTCAGTAAATAAATCTAACAAGATGAACATATCAATGCAGGGCACATTTATGCGGTGATTGCTGATGAAGACAATGAAGAGGGTACAGATTATTACTTGTGCCATTGTATCGAGGCCAAAAAGAAATTGGAGTCCCCAGTTATAGACAGAGAAAACATAGAATATCCTATAGGTTCGGTGGTTGTTATTGGAACATGGCTTCGAAGGTATCCAGTTAAGAATGTTGCAGTTTGGTTGTTTGAGGACTTCGACACGCATCGGAAAATTCTTCACTATTCAAACCTTGTCATCGCCACCAACATTCATTTGATCAAATATAAGGGTAAACCTACAAACAAGAACCTGTGGAAAGTGTGTCAGTCTGACCACAAGGCAATACTCGACACAATAAAGACTAGAGCAGAGCTAGATGGTTCCCTAGATTGATTTGTAAGTATGCACATTGAATTTGTAAATCCATGTTATTGATCACTCTTTTGGACCAACACCTTGCAATAAGGATTTTTCACGATTACTGTTTGATGTCATATGCATTTACAACTGTCATTGATCCTTTTCTGATTGTGACTATAGGTAATACTGAAGTTTGTCAAAGTATATAAGAAAAGAACAACATCAGTTGCTGGTGCAAGTGTTCAATGGTATGAGAAACATCGGTTGCTGGTGCATTTTCTGGTTGTCAATCTTCTCTTTCTTTTCCATCTCCTAGATTTATCGGATTCTTATTGCTAGACATTTTATGTTAAGCCTCTCAATGATATATTTGAAATTTATACGTAGGGTCATCGAGAGATGATAAAGTAGCGAAGGGGAACATCACCATTGTAGGACATTCAATTGACCTCCTTATCTAGCATGCATGAAGGTGATAGTAGATCTCGTCAGCTGTATGACTGACATTATTTAGTTATTGCTCTTTTAATGATTTTTATGTGAGTCTATGTCTAAGATTAAGAGGCTTTTGCAGGTTTTTTGTGGACCAAATTCCTATGATACTACACAACCATAGAGAGGCTACTACCCATGTGTTTCATAGGGAGCAGGGGATGTACATGTTTTGAACCATTTTGGAATGCAAATAGTTGGGCCAACTGACGTGGAATGGAAAAATGAAACTGGGCAACAACTCCTTTTGTCCTTTTCTCAAGTACAATATATTTCATGATTTGTGTTGGAAATGGGAGGATTATTTCCCTGCATGTATTGCTACAAGTATTGACAAATGGGGAGATTTTCAAGATGTTCTTCCATCACTATTGTAATATTTGTCATTGACTTACTATAATTTTTTAAGACTCCACATTCATAAGGACCTATTGTTGCATACACAACCATAGCTCTTGGAGTCTTTAGACACTGACTGACATAGACTTGACAGTCATAGGACATCGACTGTGGTGAGTGAATTTGATTTTCAAGCACTTTATAATAATACACTCATTGTACTTAACAATTGATCACTACTCATTTCTAATCTATCCTTTTCATTTGCACATTGCCATGTACAATGACCCTTCACAGTTCCCTTGTGTTCATACATTCATGATGCTTGTCTTAATGAATAACTTTACTTTAAATCTATTGTCCTTTGATGAAGTGACAAGGTAGGGGAAACGTATGCCTCAGAGAAATCAATGCAACCTAGGTCATCTCTAACATACCTTAGGGTATGACATTCAACAAAACAACTACTATGGTTGAACTGACTCGATTCCTTAAGGGTGCAAAGTGCAAAAGGGCAACAATATTTGACAGGGTATTACTCATAAACTGTAGTGATTATGAAATCTTTGTCTGAACCTACAAGATCATGTTGGAACCCTCTACAATAACCTCTCTCGGTTATTGCTATCTCAGAGGAATTTTCCTATGGTGGCGAATTTTCACTCGGGGAAAAAGTTGTCAAATGCAGGTAGTTGAAAGTTGCAAAGTGTTGCAAATTTTGTTCTGCAGTTCCTGTGACCAAACAAACTGTTCCAACGCATTCGGGTGGGTACGTTTATGGTAGGCATGGTCCTCTTTTGCACCTATACACGTGAAATCACTCCGAGCTATGTTCAACCAGATCGATCCCTTAAGGGTCCAAAGTGAAAAATAGCTGCAAAATTCAACATGCTGTTACTCAAACACCATGATGCTTAGAAACTTCTTGTCAAATCCTACAAGATCATATTGGGCCCATCTACAATAACCTCTCTCAGTTTTCTCTATCTCGGAGGCATTTTTCTGTGCTAAAGAATTTTCACTCGGGGATAAAGTTGTCAAATGCAAGTAGTTGAAAGTTGCAAAGTGGTGCAACTTTCATTCTGCAGCTCGTGTGACCAAACAAATTGTTCCAACGCATCTGGGTGGGTACGCTTACACGAGGCATGGTCCTCTTTTGCACCCAAACATGCAGAATCGCTTCGAGCTACATTCAACCGGATCGATCCCTGAAGGGTCCAAAGTGCAAAATGGTTGCAAACTTCAACATGCTATTACTCGGATGTCGTGATGCTTAGAAACTTCTTTCCTAATCCTATGGGATCATGTTGGGCCCCTCTACAATAAACTTGCTTGGTTTTCGCTATCTTGGAGGCTTTTTCCTATGGTGGCGAATTTTCACTCGAGGAAAAAGTTGTCAAATGCAAGTAGTTGAAAGTTGCAAAGTGGTGCAACTTTCGTTCTGCAGCTTGTGTGACCAAAAAAACTATTCCAACAAGTCCGAGTGGGTAGTTTTATGCTAGGCATGGTCCTCTTTCACATCTAAACACGTGGAATCGCTCTGAGCTACATTCAACTGGATCGATCCCTTAAGGGTCCAAAGTGCAAAATGGCTGTGAAATTCAGCATACTATTACTCAGACACTGTGATGGTTAGAAAATTTTCGTCTGATCCTACAAGATAATGTTGGGCCCATCTACAATAACCTCTCTCGGTTTTCGCTATCTCGGAGGCATTTTCCTATGTTGGCGAATTTTCACTCGGGGAAAAAGTTGTCAAATGCAAGTAGTTAAAAGTTGCAAAGTGGTGAAACTTTCATTCTGCAGCTCGTGTGACCAAATGTACTATTCCAACGCATCCGAGTGGGTAAGGTCCTCTTTTGCACCCAAACATGCAGAATCACTCCGAGCTACGTTCAACCGGATCGATTCCTCAAGGGTCCAAAGTGCAAAATGGCTACGAACTTCAACATGCTATTACTCGGACACCGTGATGCTTAGAAACTTCTCGTTTGATCCTATGGAATCATGTTGGGCCCCTCTATAATAACCTTGCTTAGCTTTCACTATCTCAGAGGCTTTTTCCTATGGTGGTGAATTTTCACTTGAGGAAAAAGTTGTCAAATGCAAGTAGTTGAAAGTTGCAAAGTGGTGCAACTTTCGTTCTATAGCTCGTGTGACCAAACAAAATGTTCCAACACATTCGGGTGGGTATTTTTATGCTAGGAATGGTCCTATTTCACACCTAAACATGCGGAATCGCTCCGAGCTATGTTCAACCTGATCGATCCCTTAAGGGTCCAAAGTGCAAAATGGTGCGAAATTCAACATGCTATTACTCGGACACCGTGATGCTTAAAAAATTCTCATCTAATCCTACAAGATCACGTTGGGCCCATCTACAATAAACTCTCTTGGTTTTCGCTATCTCGAAGGCATTTTCCTATGCTGGCAAATTTTCACTCAGGGAAAAAGTTGTCAAATGCAAGTAGTTGAAAGTTGCAAAGTGGTGCAACTTTCGTTCTGCAGCTCGTGTGACCAAATAGTCTTTTCCAACACATCCGAATAGGTATGTTTACGCTAGGAATGGTTCTCTTTTTCACCTAAACACACGAAATCGCTTCGAGCTACGTTCAACTGGATCGATCCCTTAAGGGTCCAAAGTGCAAAATGGCTGTGAACTTCAACATGCTATTACTCGGACATCATGATGCCTAGAAACTTCTTGTTTGATCCTATGGGATCATGTTGGGCCCCTCTACAATAACCTTCCTCGGTTTTCACTATCTCAGAGGCTTTTTCCTATGGTGGTAAATATTCACTCGAGGAAAAAGTTGTCAAATGCAAGTAGTTGAGGCATATTATCAAACAATTCACTACCTTATCTATAGCTTGTCATGGCATTCCATCACCATGAGACCACTTTTCTTTGAGGCATTTTTTCAAAAAGTTCAATGGCTTGTCTATGCTATTTCTTACTATTATGCTTTCATAGATTCTTTCCAAGCATCCATAGCTTGTTCGAAAGCATCTATTTTAGGCTTTTAGCCATAGCAAGAAGGCAATGAACTATTTTATAAAATGCATATATGAGAAATGTCATAGCATAGACAAGGGAATGAACTATTTGAAAAAATGCCTCAAAGAAATGTGGTCTCATGGAATGTCATGACAAGCTAAAGCAATTGGCAGCTGCTCCTAGTTATTAGTTATGCAATGTGAAGTAATTGCATAACTGCTTAGGTTGACTTTGTCAAAAGCTATATTGTAATTGAAATTTTGTCATCTATCAACATCTAGTTATTCGTTATGCAATGTGAAGTGATGCTTTGAGTTTGAAAGATGTGCAATGCATGAATAAAAACTACAAAAATCTATTTTCTACATTTCATTAGTTAAACTCTTTATTTTATTTGCTCTCTATATCTCTATGCTATGGAAATGCCTTTCGATTTCAAAAAAGATAGTTTTTATCTCTTGTTATACAATTTTTTACGTTTTTTTTATCTCTTGTTATAAAAAGGAGCAGATATACAATGTTAAAGAAGAGTGAAAGCACAACTAAATTTATCATTTCAAAGAAAATTTTTTGATGCATTTTTTCAAACAGTTCATTTGCCTTCTCTATGCTATTGCTTACTATTATGCTTTTGATATATTTTTTGAAGCATCCATAGCTTGTTCAAAATCACTTGTTTTAGGCTTTTAGCCATAGCAACAAGGCAGTGAACTATTTGAGAAGATGCTTTGGTAGACATGTATGAAAAATGTGGTAACATAGACAAGGCAGGGAACTATTTGAAAAAATATCTCAAATAAATTTGGTCTCATAGAATGCCATGATAAGAAAAAGCAACTGGAAGCTGCTCCTAGTTATTAGTTATGCAATGTGAAGAAATTGCATAGCTGCTTAGGTTGACTTTGTTCAACCTATATTGTAATTAAATTTTCGGCATCTATCAGCATCTACTTATTAGTTATGCAAAGTGAAGTAATGCTTTGACTTTGAAAGATGTGCAATGCAATGTAATCAATGACATGAATATAAACTACAAAAATCCATTTTTTACAATTCATTAGTTAAAATATTTATTGTATTTGCTCTCTATATTTCTATATGCTATGTAAATACCTTGCAATTATATTTAAAAGGCTTAATAGGTCAGTTAGGTGGTATTTGCAAAACCAAGTTGTGAATGAATGGTAATTAAGAGAAAAATTGGAAAATTGCCATCTTAGAAGTCTAACAAAGGGTGGTTATGGTGGTTGATCGACTCAAGGGGTAGTTGGAAGGTGGTATCAAGATATATTGCTGTAATACCCTGAGTTGAGGGTTGATTTTGTTCGGTTTCTAATAAGAAAATATACTTGAAAACGCTGATCACTGGTTTTCTTTGTTTTCCTGAATTTTCTTTGCCTTGCACAGGCCCATACAATTCTATCATGATTTGAGGCTTTGGATACTTGATTGCATATGTGTTTACTCTCTTTGCATCTATTCTGAAGGTTTAAATCCATCGTTGGTGTGTGTGGGATCAGCAAACTTGGTTACTGCTCTATTTTTTGTGTTGGGGGTTTTGAGGGCAACACCTTGACACATTAGCCAATCCACCTACTACTTTGACCCTGTTTCTTGGTGGATTGGCTTGTACCATGATTAGTTTGGTGTATGAATACTTTGGAGGCCAAGAGAATGAATATACTCAATGGGGTGTGAAGTTCTAATGCTATTCAAGGGTGTTTCCACCATGAAAGTAAGGAACTCAAGTACTGAATTGGCGAGTGTCCTTTAAGTTAGGGTAGAGGTATTGTGGGGTTTTTGGACCTTTGGAAGGATTGAGGGAGGTCTGGAGTTATGAGTTTCTTTAAAACCCTTGTTTTTGTGAAGGTTTTGGATGGTTTGTGAGTAGAGGAATAGAACAAGTTCTTGGGGCTCTTAAAATGGGAGAATCCTGAGTTTGGTGAGCATCCCTAAGACTATTTCAAGTTTCCTTGGTTTGGAGGTGAGTTTGTGAGGGGGTTCCTTTGGAAATTAGGCCTAATTGTGAAGCCTAGAGCGAGGGAGGTGTATTGAAAGTTCATATTGGTCAAAAAGAGTTACTATTGGTTTTGGCATATGTTGTGTAACCCTGAAAAGGGTATCTTAATCCACCTTTAAATGGTTAGGTTTTTTTGAGAGGTTGGGAGAAATTAGGCTTGGACCGGGTTTTGAGTTTGGTGCAGGAGCACCTACACCACATCATTATTTTTTTTTTATTTGAATACATCAATAGGGAAATGTTGGTGTCTTTAGGTTTATTTTGTCTAATAAGCTTTGAGAGATCAAGCATAATGCAAATAAAGGGTGTTTTGTGTCTTAGAAGTCAATTAGAAATCATATAAGTTGTAAAATGCTGACAAAGCAACTTTAACGCAAACAAATTTAATTAAGGGACCAAATAATCCCAAGGTTAGTTATGGGCATTGGGGAGAAGATAGTTGTTGGAAAATTATTTAAAAATCCTTACCAATGATCGAATGAGAGAGTGGAAGAATTTTTGTAACAATTTTACACAATAAACACCACAGTTTTGAGCAATTTTCTAGAAAAATACTATTTTCTTGATCTTTTTGAGTGTTGTATGGGAACATACAAGTTCTTCATGGTCTAATAATTTTAGAGGATGTGTCTATATGTTTTCTAATTCATTTATTTTTTATTTGGTGTCTTAACTCTTTGTTTGTAGAGAGAACCAACACAATCAGTGACTGTCTCAGTGTTATTGAATCAAGGGTTTGAGGGGAAATTTGTGATGTAACAATCAATCCACCTATTTTTTGCTACTGTATCTCAGTGGATTGATTGAAAACATGTTATAATAAGTGTTTCAACTCATTTTGGAATAAGGAGTCATAATTATGTGGTGTTTTTGTGACTATTCTAAGACTGAACAAGGGTTTTCCAACATGGAAGTGAGAAACCAAAGAGAGATTTTTAAGAATTAATGCTTGTAAGGGTTATGTGAGGGTCTAATGAGTCTGTGCAAAAGTATTTTGAGGTGTTTGGGGCTTTGGAAGTGTTGAGAGAGGTCTGGAGTTGTATGTTTCTTTAAAACCCTTGATTTTGTGAAGGTTTAGGAGGGTTTCTTGGGTTTTGTGAGTTAGAGGCTCAGTAGACACAAACTAATGACAAAATTTGAGGTTTGGTACCATGACCTAAGACTATCCAAGGCGTTTGGATAGATACCTAAAGTTGGAAGGGTGGTCCCTTTGGAAAAAAAGGGCTAATTGTGAAGCCAAAATTGAAGTATGTGTGTTGAAAGTCTAAGTCGGTCCAAAAGAGAGACCACTATTTCTTTGGTATGTTGTGTAGCCCTGAAAAGGGTATCTCAATCCATCTTGTAATTATCTAGTGTTTTGGAAAGGTTGGGAGAAATCTGGCTAAAACCGAGTTTTGAGTACTACAAGAATAACTAGTCACAAATTTGAGTTTTGGAAACCTTGATGAATCTGACTTAGGGATTGTTGTCAATTGATTCAATTTTCATTGTATGAATGTTGATGGTATTTGTAGGGCCTTGGTGGAGTCTTGTTGTTCATTTGCAAGGTTGAGGAGTTGAGACCCTTGAGGGTGGCTTGATGCCTATTAGGTTGAATCATTATGAAAAAGAGTTCTTGATTGGGAATTGACATTTCCATTGTTGCGAGTCTTCTCCACCTTGGCTCTGCATCAGAGTGCTACAAGGGTGGATTTTTGGGTAAGGTGTTGAATGAAGAGTTTGGTTTGATGGGGCTTTGAGGTCGTGTAGATTGCTCAAAATAGGTTGTATTAATCTTGTTAGGATCCCCTTGAAGGCAGGTTGTTAGACTGATTGGGTTTGAGCCTCCTTGCATCTGCATCGATGAGGCACAAGTAATTGAAGCATTCCAAAGGATACAAACCACCATGAATGGAGCTTACTTATACAATACACTTTAGATGGGGCTTATTGAGCATTCAACAGTAATTAATTAAGCATTAGATGTAAACAAAATCCATGCCTACAACATTCAAGCATACAACTTACATGATACGCATGATAACATCATTCAAGAATGGCAGTAGCAAAATAAGAGTTTATTTAATCAAAAATCTGAAAGGCTATACAATGATATATATTGATAAAAGTATATAAATATATCCAAAAAAACCATATAGGCTTAGTACAAAGGAGCCATTTGGACAAAAAATATCACGTATTTATATCAATAGTACAAAAAATATGTTCCAAAATGCCACATAGGCATACAAAAAATAACACTAATACATAGTCATTTCCCTCTAGGGGAAGGAAATAGATCCTGTGCTGCCTTCAAAATTTGGCTGATGGAGTGACTATTGCTTGTCTTGTCTTTCAAACACGCCCGCTACTCCTCCTCTCTTCAATCTAGACCTTCAATTGATACGATTAAAAGTAAAGATGTTAAAACATAGAAATTGAATTATGGAATGGCATATAACAAAATATAATCACTTACCGCATACATATAGTCATCATGCACATTTAATGCATCACCATGTCCGATCTAGAGTGACAACCACCTGTAGCAACCATGAAGTTAGAAAGTAAACTACATAAAATTATCATGAAAATTTTCTATAATAGACCATAAAAGAGCAAATATAATGTCAAATCGACTAATCTATTCCATACCTCTCTCAATGGATCAGAACTGGCTATTGTTGCAGCAACTCCATGGTCCATCATGCCACCAACATCACCAAGGATATCTCTTGTCAACAACTGCAAATGAAACAATATCTCATGTATCATGTTGATATAGGAGAACATAATATGACACGATCAAGGAATACTTGAATGCAATGTTTGTGTTTCTCATCAATTTTTTAGATTTGTATATACGCAAAATTATGAAAACTAGCTAACATAGATTTACAACCCTATTAATGAATAAAGGTTACCTAAGTGTATGTTTTTTGAGGATATGAATCGCAAGGTGTGGAGGAAGAAGGTGCACTAGGAAACTAGAAATCCGAAGCATGTTATGAGACAAACATTCAAATATAGCATTCAAATGTTCAAATGCAATAATAATATCTTTAATACTAGTTGCATACCTATGGACTCATCGTCAAGTATGTATAAGGGTCTATAGGAATAGAGCATCCCTCATGAATAGTGCAACCCTGAAATTTCATCATATCAAAATTCTACTAATTTAGTTATTCTTAAATTTCAAAATATATTTTAATAAACAACATTAAAATAACTTGCTAATTTTTACCTGAGTGTCAATGTCGAATGTATCATTCAGAATATCATCTATGAAAGCCATCACTTCTACAACTGATGTAGGTTGTGTAGCTGCATCACGAGTACCCTGATAATCATATGTGAAAACAACACCATAAGTGCCATAATGGTGGGGTGGAGCTTGGGGCCTACATGTCTCCTCCACACTAGGCTCTACTAGAGGACTCACACACTGTAAAATGGTTTGGGTGAGTGAGCCAATCGACTTCATCTTGTCCACCTCTACACTGTCCTTAAAAATGGAAGGAACAACGACATGCTCCACCATGGGTTTGCCCAAGGCTCTTGGTACCAACTATGGATTATGTCATGCAGCAGGTCTATCATGTGTGGAGCCCCCACCTCTACCTTGAAAGTCTAAGATGTCAAAATAGTTTGGCATTTTATTGAGGACAAACTCGCAATAGAGTTTCCTCAAAATGTATTGTGGCACCTCATGGTTATTGCATGGAGGTTGGTCAAATGCCATCCACCACCGCTCCCAATATTTGTTTCTAATTAAATCATGGTGGCACCAATGGATGGGGAACCTCCTGCATGCATGAGACAAAGGTTCATTCGCTTTTTGGTCTTTAAATAGGGCACACAACTCAGCTTTGCTAATTTTTAGTTTTTTGACATCTGCATATGACAAACCATTAGCATAAAATTGCCTCATCTCATCTCTCTTAGTTGACCAAAAATTCATTTGCTCACTCATTTCTCCTACATGAGTTAAAATTGACTTCAATGATTCAACAATCCCTCTCCTAAAAGGGTGGGTTTCGGCATGCTCGGTTAATCTTGCAATTAATTGTTGAGTGTCTCTTTTATTGTTTTCAATTTGATTTTGAATATTTTCTTGTGTTCCTTAAGGATTCCTATGAATTGATGGAGGGGTTTCGGGTTGTTCTTGTATAGGAGGCTCTTGATGAGGGGGTGATTGTGAATTCTCAATGTTTTGAGGTGGGGATTCATTCCCTGAGAATTAGAACAAAGTTTTATTATAAAAATATATTTAAAGTTGCATTCCAAATCAAATTCGAAATAAATAGAATAAAAATACACACCTCTTTGGAATCTTCGACCTCTCTGATGTGTTGGTGGAATTCTCATGGAAAATGGAAAGCTAAGGATGCAAAGAATGGAGGAGATTTGGCGAGCGTGAGTTGCAGACCTGAAATCTTCCTTCTCAAGCCGCGGGTTGAAGACAAAATGAGGGTTCCAAACCGGAATTTTGCATTTTATGTCTAGAAATCCATTTGGTGCATACCAAATGGCTTTCTAGTCATTTTGCGCCAAAGGCCTTATTTCAGGGTTTTTTTGATCATTTTTCAATTAGGCACCTAAATTGTGTCACAGATTGGTGCACTTACCCTAGTGTGTTGTGGATCTTTGAGACATAATTGTTTAAGGTGTTTCATGTTTGAGACATGTTGTTTTGGGTCCTTACTATGTTTTGGCTGACATTGTTTGATTTGCATTGATAATTGTCTATGGATTGGGCTGAGAGTTTGTGTGTGTTTCATATTTTGTTAAAGCCAACATGCAGTTGTTCTAATCTCTAGTTGAGGATATATATAATTGATTGTTCATATCATTTTGACATATGATGTGAGAGTTAGAAGGAATATAGATCGATTGTGCGAAGTTTCACTTGAGCAGAACAAAGATTGGTTATTCAAATTAAAGTAGACAGAGTTTCAAGAGCAGAATCAAATAGAATGTGAAGAATTCAACCAATGTGCTTAACCGAAACTATAATCAGGAATTAGCAGTTGCTATCTCATAGTTCATCCACTCTAGTTGTCTTTTGGATGTGACTATAAGATAATGAGTCTTCTTTTGGGTAGAAAGCCTTTTTGTATTTGAGTAGTGAGCTCTAGGCAGTGTGCCTGAATGCATGTGCATTCCATTTGTAAACACTTATATTGAGTATACTCAAATTATGGATTAACCTCCACTGTGGTTTTTCCCCTAATAGGGTTTCCACGTAAAAATCCTTATGTTATGGTGTTGTGGTTGATTTCCTTATGTTCTTGCATATTTCTTTTGCTTCAATGCTATAAGTGATTTAAAGATCAAGTTAATAAAGTTAAATTTTATAGAACATAGATTCACCCCCCTTCTTAGTGTTCCTTGATTCCAACAATTGGTATCAGAGCCTAGTTCCTCGGAAGAATTTCAATAGCTTGGGGAAGATCTGGGAAGGTGATTCAATGAATTCCAATAGTCTTCATCAACAACTTTTGGTGGCACTAGATGATCTTGATCAGTCCAAATCTAAAGTCTGGGAATCGCAAGAAAGCCTCATGAATGCTGAGAAATTCATTCAATCATTGAAAGATCAAATCAATAAGTCCAAGGAAAAGAGAAAGGAACTTTGTGATCAAATCAAGCATAAAGAGAGTAAAACCATGGAAGATGAACACCTAAGTCAAGCCTTGAAGGAAAAGATAGAAGAATGTGAAAAGCTCACCAGGGATAATATTGTCCTAAAGCATGAGATGGAATCTATTGTGATGAGGATGACTAAGGAGATTAAACACAGAAAGAAGAATGAAGATAATCTTACTCAATCCTTGAAAGAAAGATCTAATGAATGCAAAAGATTCAATCAGTTGGAGCTTGAATTGCAACAATCTAGAAACAATAAAGAAGAGCTTGAAAGATAGATTGTTATTCTTAGGGATGAACTTGCTACTGCAAATGAATACAAGGAGAAGTTCAATATTAGCTCAGCTAAGCTTTATGAATTGATTCAAAGTCAGAAGATTGGAAGTGACAAGCAAGGTCTTGGATATGAGAAAGGAGAAAGCTTCGGATCTGGTCAAAGGAAATTTAGGTCAGGAAATCAAATGAGAAAAGCTAGAGGGTATCTGGTAAGACAACCCAATGCTCAAAAGTTCAATTGATATTGTTTTATTTGCAATAAATTTGGTCATATGGCTACTCAATGTAGAAGTAGAATCAATCGAATTGGTCCATCATTTTTCGGTCAGTGTTTCAATTGCAATAAGTATAAGTCAATTGAATGCAAAAATATGAGAAATAAATTTTTTCAATAGAAATGTCAGATGGTATGCCTACACTAGATTTGGCCATATTGCTAACCAGTGTAGATCAAGAGAAAATAAATGGAATAACTGGTTTGGACAAGGAAATATTGTTTGTTATAATTGTAACAAATCTAATCACATTGCAAGATTTTGTAGAAGTAGGAAGGGTCCAGTAAACAAAGGGAAAAATATGCAAAAGGATGATAAGAGAAAAGGAAAAGTTACTATGGATGAGATCAGAAATCAAATGAAGAAGAGTGTTTCTGATGCAAGAAATGAATCGGCACCAGAATCTAGTACTGAAAATTCCTCCGTGAATTATTTAAAGGCCTTTGGCAAAGGGGGAGCTCTCAAGAAAATATTTTACCCCCCTGTTGGTAGTTGGTACCAAAATGTGGCAAATTGCAATGATTGCATCAATGATCTACAGATCTTTTGGGAACACATGTGGAGGAAATTTATGCAACATTGAAGGTTTGCAAAATAATTTTCTTTCATGGACTATGAAAGTAGGGTATACGGAAGACATAGGGCAAAAGAATTTATTTTGATAAAAATTTATGTGTGTGAATAATAAAAGGTTACTTCTATTCCTCATTCATCACATTGCATTTTGAGAGGAAGAATTTTGGAGAGCTCTGCAAGTGAATTTTGGCGAGATAAAAGTCTAAAGGTGATTCAGTGAACAAACCCTAATTCAATGAAAGGTATTTATCTACAAAACTTATGAACTTGAAATTTTTGGAAATGGTTGCTTTGTTAGTTGTTGATATTAAGGATAGACCTCACCCAAAATTCAAATGGCACATGTTCAAATCCATTGAGACATCTAACCATTAGGTCCATTTTCTTTCATTTTGTATGATGTTTTACATATTGAAAATATTAGGGCATACATTCATGTGAATGTTGAGGAGTTAGGAAGCTCCTAGTTGTTAAATCTGTACACAAATCACATTGTGGGAGAATATTTCTGTGTAAGGCCTGAATTTAAGACTTTGGAGGAGAAGAAGTTCACATAAATTGTGAAGTTTCCTGTGTTCGAAGAAAATTAATGGGTTTGGTACATACTAAGTCAAATGCATGTCAAATTCATGTGGTTAAATCAGCCCTTCAAGATCACAAGAGAAGCCATAAGCATTGTTACTGGTCTGAATGCATCCGGTGGGTTGCCCACATTGAAATCTGTGAAGAACCAAATAGTCACTGAGGCAACCGGTTCCAATTTCGACAAAAGAGCCATGACAATTAATGAAATCATTGAAGTGGATGTAAAATTTGCTTCTATGGTTATTGGATATAAAATATATCACTCCAGCTGGCATAACTCTATATCTAGTACTGCAATCTATGCACCGTATCAAATGATCAAGGAAAATGTAGAATATGACTTATGTGAGTTACTTTGAAGCCAGCTAATTGAAAACCTTGTTAAAATCAAGAAGGACAAGAAGAAAATTTTCTAGTATGGCAATATGCTATTATGTCTATTCTTCTACTTCATGAATGAAGTTTCAAGAGTTGGTAAAGTGCAATGGGAAGGTGACAAACATGTAGCTATTCAAATCAAAGACATCTTATACGAAATTGGAGATAGCAAAGCAAGGAAACTACTATCTGGGGCTACTTCAAAAGATTTCATAATGAAATGAAAGCTAGGGAAAGGATTCCTAAATCTATCGTGGAGAAGTATAAGGACACTATTTGCTTCATGGTTGGCATTGATCACTATTTGATTAAAGAAGAAGAACCTAGAATAGTTTGGATAATGCCTATGGGATATGAGGTTGAAGAACACATTTTGGAGTTGTATGTCGAACACTTGTTGAGTAAACCTTGGGATTTGACAGAAGAAAGGTTTGGTACCTTTGAAGAGAAGGATATGAAATTGCATGATCAACTGAGGAAGCCTATGATAGTCTAGAAGGTGAGAAAGGAAGTTGAAGGTTTTGCAAAAACCATCGAGATATCAGTTGAAGTAGTGAGGGAAGCTAGGAGGAAAAGAGTGTTGGTGTAATTAAATGTTTTGCACCTTGTCCTCGGTCATAATTACACCTTAGTTAAGTTTACTTAGGGACCACATAGGATTTGTTGGAGAATTTCCACCTTTGGTGGACTTATCTTCTTATTACTTTATCACCTCCACCTTTCATGGACATATCATGTGATTAGGGTTCCACCTTTTGTGGTAGATCCACTATTTGTGGTGGTTATCACATTATCACCTTTCCACTTTAGGTGGAGTTATAGCTTTTTCATTTTTTTCTCATGTCATAAGATTACGACACTTGTCATAATCTTATGCACTCCTATGTTCTCACCTTGGCTGTATAACCAAGGGTTCTCTCATTGTAAACACACATTGAAGCATTATCATTGACATTGAATACAGTTTATTCTTGTCATATTATTTTCTCTCTTCTTTGTGCTTTCTATTTGGTCCATAGATCTTGGCATCCATAGCCAATTATAACATGGTATCAGAGCGGGTTGGGTGCCATTGGAGAGTCTTTTTCTGAAGAGAGGTACCAGATTTGGGGAGGTTCCATTTTTGGCTCTTTATTGCAGGTTTATATTAGAGCTTGCTGGTGCAAATCTAAGCTCACCATTGCATCCAGAAGGTTCGAGAAAGTCTATTTTTCCTTTTGTTTCATCCAAATCAGACATACGAGGCCAAATCTAAGAGGGTTTGAAGCTGCATTGTGGTTGCCAGATTCAGAAGGTAGCTGCATTTTTGGAGTATTTTGGATCAAATCTGACCCTACCATCGCATCCAGAAGGGCCAAAAACCCTAAGATCGATTGTCCAATCATCCAAATTGGAGCAATTCATTTGGTGAGGCAAAAAAATTTTACCTGAAGAGCCGTACGACCCCCAGGCGTCATAATTACGCGACAAGTACTGCAGGGCGGTACTGTACCCGCCGTAGGAGGCTCCTCCTGCCGCCACGTGGTGGCTCCTCCACCATCTATGGGATTTTCCACCCCCTACAGCCTAGCTACCCATCTCCCCTCTACCGGCAGACACCACAAAATCCGGCATCGGCATTTTCTACTCCATACGGCAGCTACAGAATATTCTATTTACCACAAGAGCATATTCCGGTTATCGGAAAAATTTCCCACCAGGATGACTGACGGTGAGTTTGACAGGCCCTAGGCTAACAGATTGATCACATCAGCACCACGTCTGCATGTTCAAAAAATTTCTTGACCCCTCACCATTGAGCTTTTTGATTTTGCAGTCCGACTTTGAAGCTCCATATCTTGCTCAATTTGGCTCCTTTTTTTGAGCAATTTTTTTTTATTTGGGCTAATGTTTCATGATCTTCACAGTGGTGCAATCAGTTTTTGGTTTTGGCTTTTGGGTTTTCCAGAAATTGCATATTCTCACAGGTGTAGCTGCTTCATCCTCATTTTGGGCACTTCGGGAGCTCATAACTTGCTCCTACGGTAACATTTTTGGGTGCCGTTTTTTTTGAAAGTGCATGATTTTTCCTATAATTTCTAGTGGTGTAATAATATTTATATCATCTACTATAATTTTTATACTTTGAGTTTGAGGCCTATTTTGGCATCTGCATGTACCAAGATCAAAGTCCACTTTGTTGTTTTTGGCAGTGGCAATCATAAACACACTAAGTATAAAGTTCCAAATCAGATATTTCTTGGGGGTTTCTTGATTGAGTGATTTGGGGGGGTAATCTTTTGCCTTTGTTGGTTTTTGTCTCTTGATTGGTCTATGGTGTGACTAAAGTTGAGGAGTTTAATATGGGCATAAAAAAACATCCTGCTGTAATTAGGTTAAATCCATGGAACTTTAAGTCTTGGTGAGATGGAATCCTAACATATTTTAGGTGGCTCAATCTTTTGCCATATCTCTATGGACTAGTTCCTAAACCTTCATCAAAATGGAAGAGTGTTGTGTGGAACATAAAAATAGAACATATTGTGGGATTAATTGGTTGTAATATGGATATTGATATACTAATTTCCATTGATGATATTGAGATCCGTCGTGATCTTATGACCAAACTTTGGGAGATGTATGGAGACTCGAATGAACCTCCATTTCCAGAGGATCCTATTGCAGATTGTCTTGTTCCACTTGCAGAGTTTTGACCTATTGATGATAAAACAGCTGAAACACTTGCTGATTGGGAAAGGTATGGTAGTTTTGATGACATAGAACCTTCTCCTTCCCCTCCTACAAAGACATCTATTGAGACTTCAGTTTCTATGGCTCCGAATCTAGATTTAGAGGATTCATCTTCTTCATCTATGAGTCAACATCTTGAGGTTGAGGACTCTTGTGATCTAGCATTGGCAGATTCATCTATTGTTGTACTTGAGGATGCTTGTGATTCCACAGTTTGGGTTCTTTGTGATTCAGTGCAACAGGACATACATTGTCTTCCAGATATGGCTTCTTGACAGGTATTTCAGACTTGTTTGTGGAGTCTCATCTTGCAAATTTGGGGGACACCATTGATGACATTCATCTTCTCCTTGATGAAGATGCTCCTTCTTTAGTTGTTATGAGGGAACACTCTGACCCTCTTGTTCATTCTCTACATGATCATTCCTTTCAGTTTGACATGAGTGTGGATACTTTTGGACAACATTTGGAGGAGGCTTCTTTGTCTTTGGAGGGGATATCATTCTCTTTGGATCATGTTCTACATTCTTCTCTACTAGATGTTGGATTGTACTCTTCAGCAGTGTGGCCTAGAACGCCTATTTGGAGTGTGTCAGCTTTCGACATCGACATGGAAACACTTGAGCATGCTTCAGAGACATCATACATCCTACATACATCCTTGGTTTTGTTTCTTCCTAAGGGGAGGAACGTTGTTCGGTGAGATTGGATCATTTTCAGAATTCAATGTCAAGCTTCTACCATCATTGTAGGAGACTCAACATTGAGAGGGGGCTGCCTTGTCTCTCTTCTACTTCTCTCTTATGGGGGGTCTTTTTCCTCACATGGGGTTTTTACCTTCTCATTCTTCATTGAGAGCATTTCTTTATTGTATTTCATCTCTCTTTTGGGGAGGAGTTTTTTCCCACTGGGTTTTCTCCTTTTCTCCGGTTGTGAGAGATTGCATTGCATTTGTACATGGGTACCTAACATGGCCTAGTTGCTGGGACCCATCTTGCATTGTTTGCATTTGTGTACATTCTCCCTAAGTTGCACTTAAGGGGGGGTGTTGGTGTAATTAAATGTTTTGTACCTTGTCCTAGGTCATAATTACACCTTAGTTAAGTTTACTTAGGGACCACATAGGAGTTGTTGGAGAATTTCCACCTTTGGTGGACTTATCTTCTTATTACTTTATCACCTACACCTTTCATGGACATATCATGTGATTAGGGTTCCACCTTTGGTGGTAGATCCACTATTTGTGGTGGTTATCACATTATCACCTTTCCACTTTAGGTGGAGTGATAGCTTTTCATTGTTTTCTCATGTCATAAGATTATGACACTTGTCATAATCTTATGCACTCCTATGTTCTCACCTTGGCTATATAACCAAGGGGTCTCTCATTGTAAACACACATTGAAGCATTATCATTGACATTAAATACAATTTATTCTTGTCATATTATTTTCTCTCTTCTTTGTGCTTTCTATTTGGTCCATAGATCTTGGCATCCATAGCCAATTCTAACATGGTATCAGAGCATGTTTGATTCTATCAAAGAGAACAAGTTGAAAAAGGGGAGTCTACTAGAACTGAGTCAGCTAGTTCGGTAGCATCCTCTTCCAGATCTAGATCTACAAGGAGCTATGCACCCTCATCTAATCCTACAAAGAAATAAAGCCCAGTAAAAGCTCAAGTCAAGACATCTATAAGAGAAGGAAAGAGGAAGAAGGATAAAAGCACACGAGTCTATGTTGTTGTTGAAGATGATGAAGAAACTAAATCAGATGAAGAAGTAAGAGAAATTAAGCATAAGGGCACAAAGGCATGAAAATTTTGTAAGGACAATCCCTCCGATGAAGAAAAAGCCAAGAACAAGGTGAAAACTAATAAATCAGGTATGATTGTAGAGGAAGTTGAAAAAGCCTTAATTAAGGACAATAATCTCAAATCACTTTCTGAATGGTATGACACTTTTGATAGTGTCAGTTAGAGAACTCTTGAAGAAGCCACAATAAAATACTTGAATATTTTCAATATGATTCTCATAGAAATAATGTTAGGGTTACCTAAAGGGTTATATGAAGTCTTAGAAATGAGGAGAGTAAATGCAAGAGCTGAAGATGAACGAATGAGAGAGCTCATACTTGCCAATCTATGTTTGGTAATGTCAATAGAAGAAATGAAGAAAATCCTCAATGACGCTAAAAAGGATTTTAAGAGAAAATCAAGGGTGAATAAGCTTATGATTAGGTAGACTGAGGAAGTAGCAAAAGACACTGAGAAAATTATTAAGGCAATTCTGTTGAAGAACAGATATAATGTTGTCTTTGAAGAAACTGATGATGAAGATATTCCATCTGGTCCAAAAGTTCAATATGTTCAGGCTAATATTGATAAAGTGAAAGAAGACACAATTAAGGACACTTAGAATCCTATAGATATGGAAGATACTAAAATTCCCATGGAGACTGAAGCTCATAAAGATATGTCAGCTGAAGAAATAGAGATTCCCAAAGTCGAGAGAGAATCTAAGATTGAAGAAAAGAAGGCTGAGGCAAAGGAGGTTGCTATGGAAGCAAGAGAGATTGTAAAGGTAGTAAAGAAGTTTTTAGAAAAACATTAGGAGGAGTTTGACCCTGAATTGGCTAAAGGTTCTATCAACTTGGCCACTCTATCTCCTATTCAAAAGCTGAAGGTGACATCATTTTCTCAGACCAAGGCAAGGGAAGAGATATTGAAATCTCACATTGAGGATAGTGAGATGCTAAGTCTTACATCCGGTATTTTGGAGAAGATCATGCCCACACATGTCAAGGAATCATTTGATTCTCCCTCTGGTCAGCTGAAGAAACTTATCAACTCTGTAAGTACTCACTTTAAGTCTCTTGAAAATTCAATTGAGGATAAGGTCCAAAAATAATTTGATGCAAACAGGTTCAGTAGATTGAAGTGTATGATTGATAATGATAAATCCTTATTAGCTACCTGTGAAAAGAAAATTCAAGGTGCATTATCTGAGGGTGGAAATATCTACAAGTCATGCTTATTCTTGTCAAAATTCAATGAGGTCACTAAGAAGAAAATTAAGGAATATGAGAAATAGTTAGCAGATATTTCTCAAACCTTTGATCCTCTAATCATTTATGTGATTAAGCAAGAAGGTCAAATAATATCCCTACTTGAAAAAATTAAAAGTTTGAAGCATGAAGAAGACATAATTGTTGAAAGGGTATGTGAGCTCAAAGGACTAATTGGTCCTAAAATGGAGACAATGTTTAGTGCATTGAAGGAAGCACAAGATACTATGGTTGTCACTAATCCCACAAATCTTGAGTCAACAGAGATGCAATCCTACCTGTTTTGTGGTCACATGACTATTTTGGAGAGTCTCAAAAAGGGTTGGGACACTAGTTTATGCCCGTTGAAGAACAATTTTGTAGACATATTCAAGTCCATGTAAGTTAGAAAAACATGTTTGTACATAAACAGTTTTGTATGATTTTTTGTATGCGGATTCCCGTCTTTTCCATTGATGTCAAAGGGGGAGTGTGGGACAGTGAAAAATGACATATTCATCTCAGGGGGAGTTGTGAATAATTTTTTTTTTGAAGTTTTGAGGATTGCAGTGTATTTATGTTGATATTGATTCTGACACTTAGTCATTTTTCACTAAGTGTTGCCATCAATGCCAAAGGGGGAGATTGTTGGAAAGAGACACTGCACAAGTCATCTGGTGTTTTCATTGATGGAAACCCTAGTCAATAATCCCATCCACATCTCAGTAATTTCTTATACCAAAAGTCAGATTGAAGATATGTGTTATCTATCAAAGCTAAAACATGGCATTTGATAGAGTTGTGTACATTGACTCATATGTAATTTCTTGTTATCATTTTGTGTTGTGGATCTCAGGGAAGGTATTTTTATGTATGAACTATCTTATCTTTGAATCATCAAGGTTCCTACTAATTGGTGTGCAAGTTAGAAGATCCAGTTTACTGATTTTCAGTCTAATAGTGCAGTAAGGCCAACTAAGATGAGTGTAGTGTGTTGTGGATCTTCGAGGCATAATTTTTTAAGGTGTTTCATTTTTCAGACATGTTGTTTTGGGTCCTTACTATGTTTTGGCCAACATTTTTTGATTTACATTGATAATCATCTATGGATTGGTCTGACAGTTTGTGCGTGTTTCATATTTTGTTAAAGTCGACATGCAATTGTTCTAATCTCTAGTTGTAGATATATATAATCAATTTTTTATATCATTTTGACATATGATGTGAGATTTAGAAGGAATATAGATCGAGTTTTTACATTTTCACTTGAGCAAAACAAAGATTGGTGATTCAAATTAAAGCAGATAGAGTTTCAAGAGCAGAATCAGGCAGAATGTGAAAAATGCAACTAATGTGCTTAACCAGAACTATAATCAGTTATTAGCATATGCTATCTCATAGTTCATCCACTCCTGTTATCTTTTGGATGTGACTGTAAGATAGTGAGTCTTCTTTTGGACAGAAATCCTTTTGTATTTGAGTAGTGAGCTCTAGGAAGTATGCTTGAATGCATGTGCATTCCATTTGTAAACACTTATATTGAGTATACTCAAATTGTCGATTAACATCCATCATGGTTTTTCCCCTAACAGGGTTTCCACGTAAAAATCCTTGTGTTATGGTGTTGTGGTTGATTGCCTTATGTTCTTACATCTTTCTTTTGCTTCAATGCTATAATTGGTTTAAAGATCAAGTTAATAAAGTTAAATTTTGCAGAACACTGACTCACCCCCCTCTTAGTGTTCCTTGCTTCCAACACACACCATATCGTCTCCCACTTGGAGACTGGTCATAACACCATTTACTATGTAGCTCCCACTGGAAATAAGCACCCTGGACCCTGATGTTTTGATTTTATTGTTTTCAGTCTTGAAGACCAACTGAAGTTGAAGAGGAGCTCAAATTCTCCCTTGTCATTTCCTTTGTAAACATATCCACTATATTGTCATATGTATGTATATTTTTCAGCCTTAACTATCCATCATTCAACACTGACCGAATGAAGTGATACCTCAACTGTATGTGTTTGGTCTTTGAATGCAAGGAAAAATTCTTTGCAAAATGTATGGCATTGTGGCTATCCGTAAACAAATAACTATTGGCCTATTGCTTTCCCAATTCTTCCATGAGATATTGCAGCCATATAATCTATTTGCTTGCTTCTATTGCAGCTACATACTCTACCTTCGTGGTGGATAAAGCAACCACCTTTTGCAATTGTGAGATCCAACTCACTGTTTTCCCACCTATAGTAAAGAGATAACCTTTAGTACTCCACCTAGTATCAATATCCCCTACCAAATCTAAGTCTACATAACCTACTGGATTAGTATTAGATCCCCCAAAACATAAATGTTTATTGGATGTACCTCTCAAATACCTAAGAACCCATTTTACTGCATTCTAATGCTCCAATCCGAGATCACTCATATACCTGCTTACGACTACTATAGCAAATGAAATATCTAGTCTCGTGCATACCATGGCATACATTAAACTTCTTATAGCTGAAGCATATGGTACCTTAGACATTTTTTCTTCCTCCTCTTGTGCCTTTGGACACATCTCCTTAGTCAATTTCAAATAACTAGGCATAGGTGTGCTGACAGCTTTTGGATTCTCCATATGGAATCTCTACAACACCTTTTGAACATAACTAGCCTAAGATAGAGTCAAGTTTTTGTTCTTCCTATCTTTGCAAATTCTCATACCAAAGATTTGTTTTGTTGCCCCCAAATCCTTCAGAGAAAATGTTTTTTCTAACTACTATTTTAACTCACTTATGTGATCCATGTTAGACCCCACTACAAGCATGTCATCAACATATAAACATAAAATAATGTAGTTGGCATTATCCAACCTCTTAAAATAAACACAAAGGTCAAAATTACACCTGTTGTAACCTTACTCAGCCATAAAACTATCAAATTTCAAGTACCATTACTGAGGTGCTTGTTTCAAGCCATATAAAATCTTCTTCAATCTGTACACCAATTTCTCCTTACCTTTGACCTCAAATCCTTGGGGTTGTTCCATAAATATATCATCCTCTAAATCATCATGGAGAAAGGCAGTTTTCACATCTAACTGTTCCAAGTGCAAATTGCCAACAACCACAATACTTAAAACAATATGAATAGAAGTCATCTTAACAACCAGAGAAAAAATCTTAGCAAAATCAATGCCCTTTTTCTATGCAAATCATTTTACAACTAACCTAGCTTTAAATATGTTCTTACCTCCATCTTCCTTTTTCAGCCTATAAACCCATTTGTCTGGTAAATCCTTTTTACCTACAAGCAACTTACATAATTCCCATGCATGATTTTTTAGCAAAGATTCCATATCTTCTTTTATTGCAAGCTCCCACTGAACCTTTGTATCCACTTGCATAGCTTCATCACACCCTTCTGGTTCACCAACATCTGTTAAAAAAATAGAATACAAAGAGGGAGATAACCTTTTAGGAGGTCTACTTAGCCTTGTTGACCATCTAACATGCACTAGAGTTTTTGGTATTTCTTGTTGTTTTTGCAGAGCATGAGGAACCACTGAAACATCATTGTTTGGAGTATCATCCAACATTGCATAATCATTTTCTTTCTTCTCATGTTGTTGCAACTGATCTTTGTACAACACTTTCTCATTGAATATGACATACCTGCTTCTCACAATTTTCTAATTTTCAAAATTCCAAAGCCTATAACCAAATTCATCAATTTCATATCCAACAAATATACATTTATTTTATTTTTCATCAATCTTGGTTCTATTTTCAGAATCTACACATGAAAATGCTTCACAACTGAAGGTTATGAGAAAAGAATAACTCACCTTCTTACCTGTCCATGCTTCCTCTGGAATACCACAAACCAAAGGATTAGAGGGGCCTCTATTAATCAAATATATAGTAGTATTGATAGCCTCTTCCAACATGTTTAAAGGCAATCTAGCATGTAATCTCATGCTCATTGCATGCTCCATTATTGTCCTATTCATGCACTCAACCACTCCATTTTCTTGTGGAGTCCTTGGAACCATTTTTTTCCTGCAAATTCCATCAAAGGAACAATAATATTCAAATTCTTTGTTGCAATACTCACCACCATTATCATATCTGAGACATTTTCATCTTTTACCGGTCCCATTCTCAACCAAGCTTCTCCATTTCTTAAATGTTTCAAATACATCAGATTTTTGCCTAAGGAAATAAATCCAAACCTTCCTATTTGCATCATCTATGAATGTAACATAATACCAAGAGCCATCAAGAGAAGATACCCGAGTTGGTCCCCATACATCTATATGCACAAGCTCCAACTTTTCATCTTTCTTTTTCTTCCCATCCTTGAGAAAACTAACTCTCTTTTGTTTTCCATACACAACTTTCACATAAATCCATATTAATACATTTCAAACCCAATAAAAATTTCTTAGAATGAAGTACCTTCATACCTTTTTCACTCATATGCCCAAGTTTTTTATAATGCCACAGTGTTGTCTCAGAACTTGTAGCAATTGTGTCGGTCTCTTCCTGCAAACCCACAACAACCATTCCTAAACTTGTTTGTTTTTTCTCTGCAACAACTAAAGTAGAAGGAAAAGTATGACCTGTACAAAGATATAAGGTGCCTACTTTGACACCTTTTTCTACTATTAAGGCACCTCTTGAAGCCTTCCAATTTTTATCACTAAAAGTAACTATGCAACCTTCATCAGCTAGCTATCCTGCTGAAATTAAATTCCTACTCAGTCTTGGAATGTGCCTTACCTCTTGTAGTAGCCAATCATTCCCATTCTACAACTTAATCTTAATTCTTCCCTTTCCAACAATTTGACAGGGCTCATTATCTCCCAAATAAACCAACCCAAAATTCCCTTGGACATAATCAAGAAAATAAGTTTTATGGGGTGTAGCATGAAATGAGGCCCCTAAATCTAAAACCCATGAATCATCAGAATTATCTGGGGAAATAATCAAAGAATCATCTTCATATTTATTACTTACCACATTTTCCTCCTTATTTCCTTCTTGTTTGTCTCCTTCTTTATTCTTCTGAGACCAGCAATCTTTCTTCAAATGACCTGGTTTTCCATAGTACCAACAATCCTTTTGTCCTCTGGATTTGGATCTCTTGTCCTTTGATTTTCCTCATGACCTTCCATGACCTCCAGAACCTTTTCCTCTCTCCTTTGATTTGCCCTTGCTTTTTGCACTCAAAACACTACCTAACGTGGATCCACTTGAGCTTTTCCTATGAATTTCCTCACTCAGAATAACACCAACAATATCATCAAATTTTAGGGTATTTGAACCAAAAATAGAGTTGCTAATAGCCATTACCAAGCTATTCCAAATTTTAAGAAAAGAACACAGATTCAAAAGAGCCCTAACTTCTTCATCAAAGTTTACATTTACAGAAGTTAATTGATTGGTAGCTGTATTAAACTGATTTAAATGATCACCAACTGACCCACCTTCTACCATTTTCATATTAAATAAACTCTTCATAAGAAATACCTTATTCGAAGCAAAAGGCTTTTCATATAACTTTCTTAGGGTTTACATCAACTCTTGAGTTGTCTTTGTTGTTGTAATATTGAACGCCACCGATTGTGTCTGTCATAAATGAATATTTCCAAGTACCTTTTTGTCCAAAATATCCTAGTCCTCATCAAACATTGCTAAGGTTTTCTTGGTTTTCCTTTCCAATGGATGCCATAAATCCTTCTGATAGAGATAATCCTCCATCTACATTTTCCATAACTGATAGTTCTGCCCATTGAATTTATCTACCTTCAATTTAACCTCGTCCACCATTGCTCCCACTTAATCGTGAGACTCCCACTCAACCATGAGACCTTCCTATAGATGATAGTCAAACACAACCCACTCGGATACCACTTGTTAGGAATTGCATGTAGAAGATATCAATTAAATGCAGATAAATATTAAACAAAGGAATGAAAAATACACAAAAATAATAACAATGGGAGACAATTTTAACGTGGTTCACCCAAACTCGAGCTACATCCACTAATAGAGAGTCCAATTATTATTATCCAGCAAATCAAATCGATTACAACTAGCAATCCTTGCAACTTAGTACCACTGCAAATGCTACAATACAATATCAACAGAAACCTTAAATCTTAGTCATTTTATCAAGACTTATGTTGGTTAAAAAATAGGGTTTATTTATGTCGGCCAATAGAAAAAATAACTTTCGATGCCTTCATAAAATAATAAAAGTCATTTGAGGTCTCAAGGGCAGCCTGGACACCACAACGGGTGCTGCCCCCAAACCCCCATTAAATAATTTGGGGGAAAACTACACCGACAAAAGTGGGGAAAATTTAACCTTTGAGTCTAATTAGGCTCCATATAACAACAAGTGGCCCATATTCATATTATTCAAAATCAAGGATTCAATACAATAATTCCTTTTTAGAATCTTAATATACAATGTACTTCTTCTACAATCAATCTAATTTTTCACACCAAAAATGTTCAATTCAATGTATATAGAATCATCAAACCTTCCAACCTTGTGCCTTCACAAAAAATGGTACATATTGATGTGCATGAGAATACTCACCATCTAATTTTCCAACCAAAATGTGGAATATCGAGAGTTCACAACTATGTTACAATCATATTATGATGTCAACATACCACACATATCACCAAACATGATATATCCATGTAGATAAACACCTTGTATACATAGCTACTACTACACACTATGAATCAATAGTTACAATCTTCACACTATCAATCGGTTCATATTTTCCATGTATAGCCACCACTACCAACTCCATTCTTATGAGATAAAAACACAAATATATAATCAATTATAACTAGTTATAGTACCTACATGTCATCTATTAGTGGAAGGAGTGCAGATCAAAGATCTACGTATATTCCCTTCAACTTATTAGTTTATAGCTTATGTAAAGGGATAAGAAGAGAATTAGAGCTAGTGCAATGGTTTACAAATAATTTTGGTGGAATAAAAAAAATTAATATACATGTTCATTCCATTAACATTTGATGCAATATAAATAATTATATGTTCATTATCTATCTTTATGGCACATAATCATTAGTCTCTTGGTACATAATCATCCCTTATAGAATATCTCTCTCAAATATCTTATCTCTCTCTTTTTCTCTATTATAACTTCATTTTATTTCTTTTATATGTGTTATCCTTCCAACATGTTACTCCTATATATCTCATAGATATAGTGTATATATACTATTACATAGATGGATGTGTCCCTCTATTCATGGCTCCTTAGATTTTCCATAGGTTGTTTTTATGTGTCACATTTTCCTTTCAATTTCATTTCCCAATAAATCCTACTTGGGTTATGTTCCCTTATGTTGTCAACCTATGGCACCCTTGAAAGTTCTTACCATTGACCTCCATTAGGTTCTCCTTTTAATTTTTCAACCTAATGAGAGTTGCATGAATATATACTAACAGTTGACATCATACCTTGACTATTAAACCTATGCAGATTAACCTCAAGACATGCTAGCTCTATTTTCTAGTCTTCAAAATGTTGACCCATATTAAAATTCTCCAAATGTTTATGATACTTAAATTTTATCATCCTTACATGAAAATGTTCTTATATATGCCTATAGAGAAGGGGGATTTGTTAATCATGAGTCTCTTTATTCTCAAGAGAATCCCAAGGGGTGAACTACCCTAAACTACCTCAAGGAACAAAGCAAGAGTTTTAGAATCAAAAAGAGCAAGTCACAGAGGTTTTCTAGAAAAACTAATGGATTATTGGCCAAAGGATGGCAGCACAAAAAAATGATGATAGCACAATGCATTGTAGTCCTAGAGGTGCGTTGGAGTCTCGTACGGGCCAAAAAGTGAGAATATCACAAAAAAAAGAAAATTAGCTTCTAGCAATCTAATTACTGAGAACTTCAAGAATGTGGGAAGGTAACAAAATGTAACAAAACTAAAATGAAGTATAAATGATAAAGTAAGAGGATAAGAGATAGAAATTTCTCACAACAACCCAAGTAATGAAGCCTCTAGCACATGAATATCTTTAATACTTGCATATGTAAGATTGAGAGAAAATGTTGGGCCTGCATAGGATTTTGCCTTAGTCAAACCCCCGTTTTGGTGTTGCCACCTCCATGGACAGCCAGATAGATAGAGAAAGTGAACAAAGTAAGCAAATATGAAGTGATAAAAGAAATCCCCGACCAAGGAGGAGAACCTGTATCATGAGATAGAGATGCAATTATTAGGGGACGTGGAAAATCTTAAGATGCTCACAAGCACAATGTAAGAGAGATATTAGCTGCAATGCTTAAGGAAGCCAAAGAGAGAGTTGTGACAACAAAGAGAGTTGCAAAGAGAGCTTGAGAGTGTTGTTGTAGCAAGTTGTAGAGAGCTATGCGAGCAAGATAGAAAGAGAAAGAGAGCGTGTCCCAAGGGGAAATCCAGAAGAAGACAAAATAGATTAAAATGCTAGCATTTAAAGAGAGAAGAGGAAGGAAAAGAAGCTTCCTAAGTCATTACAAGGCATCTTGGACCGTTACCACTGACAAATGGATTTGAAAAGTGGCAAACATGCTCAAAAATGAATGTTTGAATGTAGAAATGTCATAGGATGCTAGTGTGGTTCATGGACATTCACGTAGCATGCTATTTTCCAAACACATCACACTACAAAATGACGAGAATGAGAAAGGCACAAGGCTTGACGCAAAGCTGACGAGTGAAGGTAGTTGTTGAAAAGGGGTCTCAAGCATCCTAAGAGGGAAAAAGGTTGATGCATGAGCTAAAATGAGCCTACACAAGTACTAAGGGAGTGGACACTAAAGTGGATACAACAAATGTATGTGAAATTGTAAGGGGTGCAATTTTACGACTTTACATTTTTCCCCCACTTTACCAGGAATATGAATCTGCACTAATATGCACGCTAAAGGAAATATACTAAAGATAAATAACATCATGATACCAAAAGGATACTATAGAGGAAGCATAAAACTCTTTGAACCAAGGAAGCATACCCCTAGGATGAAGACCTACAAAACAAACACATTAGAAAAGAGAGATCTACACAAGGAAATAAGGTTAAAATATAAAAATCCATTACATCACGGGGTTAGAACATATAAAACACACAAACACATAGGCACATAGAAAACTAAAGGATTTGAGTGAACAAAGTGAAAGAGACCTTGATGTAGAAGGTTGTCTTAGTATTATGTGTCATCCCCAAATTAAGAAATATCACAGAGGAATTCTTAACTGAAGAGAAAAATGTAAGGATCAATTGCTTCAAGAGAAGAATGCACCCAAAAGTCGGGGAAACAATCAATGTCAAAGAGAGAAAGAAGTATATACCTAGGATGAGGAAGATACAAGTCCTCAATCTGATATACACAATTTAAGAAGACAAAAGAGAAGATAATTTAGGAGGGGAATGCAAATTCTAAAAGAGATGGCTCCATAGGTACTCTAGATCCTAGGGAGGGTTGACCAAATGTGTCGTAGCTCTGTAGACCTACGAAAGGTGAATAAAAGAATTTGTTGGTCCTTAGAGATATAGAGTTGAGAAAAGTGCACTAAAGGCCCACATACCAATGATGAATAGATCTCGCAGGATGAAAGTGCTTTATAGAACCCCAAACTTGCAAAGAAGGTGCCCTAGGTGCTCAGTCCTATGGGAAGCTCGATTTGAGAGAATGTGGATTTTTATTGTTCCTCACAAGTGCTCAGTCCTACAAGGCAAGCTTGATGCAAAGAATATCTACATGTTCTCAGTCCTACAGAGCAAGACTGATCAAAGAAGCATGTGGCTGCTGCAAGCTGTGTTGTAGGATAGTCACAAAAAAGTTAGGTCTAGTTGGGCTTCTCCCAAGCTAGACACCAAGATAAAAGATAGGTCTAGTCAGGATTCCCCCAAGCTAGATGAAAATTAATTCATAGGAGAGAAAAGCTTCCAAAGGGGTCCCTTAGGAACCCTTCAAAATAAAAGGGGTCCATTCAAGGGACACTTCATTTGAAAGACAAAGAGAAGAGAGGGGGTCCTTTAAAGAGGACACGCATATCCAAAACAAGTTATCGTTGTCCCCAACCTGTAGGGGAGGAGAACCGTGTAAGATACTATAGAGGGGAGGTGTGAGAACCTCATGAGAAAATGCTTAGAATGGATATGATAGAGGCAAACCTCGATATCACTTGTCATTTAAAGAAGAGGTAGGTGCATCAAAAATTAAATGAGTGATGGCACCTAAATCAATAAGTTGTTGTATTTTATCCTTCAAGGCCTTACATTCACAAGTGGAATGGCCAGATACTCGATGGTATACACAAAAATAATGTTTTGATTTATCATGCTTATGAAATTTCTTATGTGTAGGAGGAAGAGTAATTAAGTGTTCTTTAAGAAGCCTTAAAAAAATATGCTCTTGCTCAGATAGAGGATGAGGAGTAGGAAGCAAACCTTTCTCTTGTGGAGAAAATCTTAAATGCTCACAAGAAGAAGACACAAAGATAGTAGATGATGAAGGTTGAATATTTTCAAGAGAATGAGGTTGACCATAATTCATTTCATTCAACCATGGTTTCTATTTAGATTGTTCATTCGAGAAACCAAGCCCTAAATTATACTTGCAAGGTTCACATTCTATAGGGACCTGAATTCCTTTTTCATTATGCCCACAACCTTTACGCCCATAGCCATATTTAGAGACAAGTTTATATCCAGGGTCGTAACGTGCTTGCAAATCTTGAGGAGGAGGATCTTCATAGAGAGCATTATTCTAGCAATGGGGATTATACTCCTCTATGGGATACCAAACAACCTTCTTGATAGGATTGCTAACATTAACCTCTTTAATTTAAGTGTGATCATCTTCCTCAGAAGGAGGAGGATCGGCATCAAGGACATTACAACTATTGCTCACATTATCTCACGATACAAAAGAATAATCATCTTTGATAGTGGGTGTGGATGATTTTATCACAAAAGGTTTAAGTGGATTGGGTCAACTTTATATTATGCAATGAAGGATTTTGTAAAGTCTAAAGAACCCCAATCATCATGAAGACATGCATTCTTTTGAGAAGAGGTAGAAGGAGAAAACTTAATATTCTTGCTTCAAAAGGATCTTCTTTAGGGACATCTATCCCAAGAGCATCCTTTGTAACAAGTACTATTAGAGTAGACTTCAGTGCATGAGAAGACACTAAAGGGATAAGGGTAGGAACATCGAAGCTTGACCAACAACTTCCATCTCATAGAATTGCATAGCATCAAGGTCATCCCTAACTGTGACTACTGTATTGTTACAAATGAACTTAATATATTTATGCAAGGTAGATGGGACTGCACCCATAGCATGAGTCCATGGTCTACCAAGAAGAAGGTTATATGGTAATTTTTATAACATGACATATACAAGGGTGGGTACGGTAGTGGGTACCAACCTCAAAGGTAAGACTATCATGCCTAGGGCTTGTCGATCGACATTATCAAACCCACAAATGACAACAAAAGAAGCATTGAGAGAAGATGAATCAATATTAATCTTAGGAAATAGATCAATGCTAGACACATTGAGCATTGAACCAACATCAACGATAGTGTGTCTAATGTCAATATTATTAATGTTAACTATGATCATTAAAGGTTCTACTTGTTTCTACACATCTGAGGGCGAAATTTCTTGTGGATAGAAAGTGCTATTCGATAAATCTGCATGAATATGGGCTATAAACACATTAACATCCATTAGCCTAGCAAAGGCATGCAAGAGGATATTTTGCAAGGCTTCCTAAAGAATACCTTGATAAACCAGAGTAGACTGAAGCGAGTCCCATAGTGAGATCTTTGCTGGAGTAATGCAAACTTTCTCAACAAGATCGTAATCATCAGGTGCTTTAGTCATGGGTTTAGGTGTTGAAGGAAGACTTGGTTGAGAAGGTAGTAAAGAATTAGGTTGATTAAATTTTTTTTTATTATTTCTAGTATTATAAGTATGGGCTACTGCTCTATAAGAGGGAGCCTTAGGAAAATCAGGAGAATCACTATCAAATGAAACACCATTAATAGAACAAATTCTTTTAGGAGAAGGACTAGTCACAGTTAGATAAATAATGGGTCTCTTAGGCCTTTCGAAGGGCGAAAGATACATAGATGATATTTATAGATTCCTTATAAATTATAGAGGAATCATTTGAGTAAATATGGTCAACATCCATCCTTGAAGGATCCGATGTGAGAGGAGATTCATTACTCACTAATGCATCATCTCTAGAAGAGAGTGCATTGGAATAGAGAAGAGATTCATCATTCACTAATGCATTATCTCTAGAAGAGAGTGCAATGGAATGAAGAGAAGGTATATAAAATTAATATAAGTATCAATCATTGCATCCTCTTGCACCAAAATATCCTTAGAAGGAATTTTAGGAGAGGGATCAACAAAGAATAATAAGAAAGGAAAGAAGAACTCACTTTCACTTACTTGTAAGAGAACTGGTTGAAGCTTCTTAACAAATTTTGAAAGGGATAAATGTAAGAAAGATAGAAATTACATTTTTAAATAGAGATATAGACAAGTCAACCAAAGGTCGGCATATATCACTATTGACGACATGGAATGGGGTTTAGAGCAGTACCCTGAAAATTTCTTGGGGAAGGATTAATCTTTGATTTTTCCTCCTTATATATATATATATATAAAGGGGTTTTCACATCAAGCTCACTAAAATGTAGAGAAGGTGGATTTTCTACTCATGATTCTCTTTATTCTCAAGAGAATCCCAAGGGGCGAACTTGCCTAAACTACCTCAAAGAATAGAGAAAGAGTTTCAGAACTAAAAAGAGAAAGTCATAGAGGTTTTCTGGGAAAACTAATGGGCTCTCAACCAAAGGATGGAAACATAGAATAAGGATGACAACACATCATACTATAGTCCCAGAGGTGCATTGGAGTCTTGTATAGGCCAAAAAGTGAGAATATCATAGAAAATAGCAAAGCGGCTTCTAGCAATCTAATTACGGAGAACTTCGAGAACATTGGAAGGTAAAAAAATGTAACAAAATTTAAATGAAGTGAAGTGTAAATGATAAAGTAAGAGGATAAGAGATATAAAATACTCACAACAACCCAAGTAACGAAGCCTCTAGCACATGAATATCTTCAATACCTTCATATGTGTTGTGCATGTTTTGCACACATGCCCCACAATGGGCAGGGACCCCCTCTTTTCATTCTCAATAGGCTGCTTTGATCCTATCTCATTTTGTGTGTCCCTTTCTTGGAACCTAAATTGGTCATGTGTCATAAAATGATCAAATTCCCCTAACCAAATTCATCTACCTGAGTTTCACTAAGTCTTTTTCTTTTGCGGAAGTGCCCCTGTAGGTTACCTTTCGCTTGTTGCCCTGGCATCCTCTAGGCCTCATCCCTACTCACTCAATTCGCTTTTTCCTTCATTTTGACTTTGGGGATAGGTTTCCTATGGATTTGGGATGTTTTTGTGGTGCCTAAGTGAACTACCAAGGTTTTGTTAGGTTTTGGGATGTTGCAAAATTTTCATTCCAGAACTCCACCCCTCCATGGCCATTTTCAGAACTTCGTCCCTCCTTTGTCATTTTTTCTTCCATCTACCCTCGGCATTCCAACTCCCGGAACTCGGCCCCTCTATGGCCGTTTTTGGAACTCCACCCCTCCATGGCCATTTCTGAACCTTTCGTCGCCATCCAGAGCTTTGCTTTTGGATTTTTGTCTTTTCGCTGGATGTTTTCCCTCCGTCCGTTGGCTCACATCCTTCTGGCCTCTGGGTTCTGAACCTTTTGTTGCCATCCAGAAATTTTCTTCCAGATTGTTGTCTTTTCGCTCGCTGTTTTCCTTCCGTCCGCTGGCTCACATCCTTCTGGCCTTCGGGTTTCAGACCTTCCGTTGCTGTCTAGGACTTTTCTTTGGGATTGTTGTCCTTCAGCAAGTTTTTTTCCTTCCATCCGCTGACTCATGTCCTTCCGGCCTCCGGGTTTTGGACCTTCCATTACCGTCCAGAACTTTGCTTCTAGATTGTTTTCTTTTGGCTGGTTGTTTTCCTTCCATTCACTGGCTCACATCCTTTCAGCCTCCAGCTTCTGGACCTTCTGTCGTCATCCAAAACTTTGCTTCCAGATTGTTGTCTTTCCACTAGCTATTTTACTTCTATCTACTCGTTCACGTCCTTTCGACATCCAGGTTCTAAGCCTTTCATCGCCATTCAGAACTTTGCTTCTGAATTGTTGTCTTTCCGCTAGCTATTTTCCTTCCATTTGCTGGCTCATGTCCTTCCGACCTCCGGGTTCTGGGCCTTTCATCGCCATCCAGAACTTTGCTTCTGGATTGCTGTCTTTTCACTGGTTTTTTTCCTTCCATCCACTGGCTCACGTCCTTTTGACCTCCGAGTTCTAGACCTTCTGCTTCCATCCGGGAACTTCCCTTTCAAATTGTTATCCCTCCGTTGGTCATTTTCCTTTTGTCCATCATCCGCCATCCTCCAGCATCCCAAGTCCCGGATCCCAGAACTCTGTCCCCGTAATGCCACCTCACCATGGTTGTTCCAAATAGAAAACTCCAAACAACTTTCCCTCCTCGTGGCTCTGGGTACCCCAATAATTATCCAAACATCTCTCAATCTGGAAACAAGCTTTGACCCACATATTGAAATTGGACCCTCTCTAGCATGAAATTTTTAAATTCCAAATCTATAGATGGGAGAAACCATCTGGGTTTCCTGCCCTATTTGTGCTTTTAAAACAACATTCTTGCCAGGGAAGTCCGGCCTCTCGGGCTCGAAACGTCCAAACTCCCTCCAGTAAATTGCTAATGGAAATTTACACTGAATATTATAATCTTTTTATGATGCATGGGTGAATCTAACAAGGATTTTGAAAGATTTGAATAATGTTTACCTTAATTTGTGTATGAATGAACTTATGACACTTCATGTATGCAGGTTCTAAGAAGCCTACTGCAGGTCCATCAGGGAGACCCATTGAGAAAGCTGAACAAGGAAAACACATAGCTCCTGTCACCATTCACTTTATGCCCACCTCTCTTCGTAGCACCCATCAATAGTGTTGGCATTAGAAGAAAGCCTATGCAAAGGAAGTCAATGACAAAAATGTAAGGGGGTGGCCTTGAAGATGCATAAGGGGTTGTCATACTTTTCAGCAAGTGATAATGATCTTTAAAGGAGTTGTCCACCCGAATCAGAGGCAACCAATCCATTGATGCCAATCATCGATAGACTCATTTGATCCAATGAAGAATGTTGCAAGTCCATCAAGCAGAGGCCAACTTTCAGGCAGTTTCAGCTAGAGTAAAAGGGAAATAAGCTAGAAGACAAAACTGCTACAACACCTGGGCACTAAAAGACAAAATAGAGAAAAGGAAAAAAGATGTATTTTAAATTGCTTGTGGGGTAGGTGAATCCCTAATGTAATCAAATCTAGGCCACACAATGTAATTCAATCCTATCCATTCATTTGGGATTTGGAAAACTATAAATAAGGGTCTCCCCCTCATTTGTAAATGGTTGGAGAGCTGGTGTAAAAGCATTCTACAGCAATAGAAAGCAACATTGCATGATTTATGGGTGTTTCCTTTTGATCTTTCTCATTATGTGTGCATGGTTCTACTTCCCTTATTAGTTTAGTAGTCAGTTTCTTGAATGGAAGTGATGATGGTGTTTTTTGTTACTATATTTGATGAATTTACAGCCCATACTTTTGGCACATGTTGATGACAAGATGTTGTGCAAAGTTAGCCTGGGATTCCTTACTTCATTGCTGCAACCTAGTTCAATTACATGTTCATGATGTGTGTATGCAATCTGAAAATATTCAGTCCTTAGAAGATTGCATTGGTTTTGTGTAACTGTAGGATCCTCTTGGCCAAGGAAAACCTAGGTTAGGGAGTTTTTCTATTGTAGTAGCCTCCATGATCATTGTTCATTCATAGTTTCAGGTCCAAGAACTTACTCTCTTCCTTGCTCTTTTTCATTTTTTTTTTAAAAGTAACCTTAGGCAAGGTTCATTGCACATTGTAAAGCTAAATCCAATGATAGAATGGAGTTCAAGACTGTTGTTTGAACCTGTAGCAAATGCTCAACAAATCTCCCATCTTAAGAACCCCATTTGCAGATCCAAATTCCCCACTTTGTGACTCATCTATAAGACCACCTTGTGATTCTATCAAATCATATAAATCAACTAAGATATTCTAAGCACTGTCAAGACCTGACATTAGAGACCAGGATAGTGTTCTGCAATTTGATTGTGGAAGATTATCTTTCAAGAGAGGTGATGCACCTATGCGTTACCTATGTTGAGAAGTGCATAAAAAACACATCAATAATATGTAAGATCTAGAGAAAATTTTGGGGCTATATAGGGGTTTTCCTCAGTCAAACCCTCGTTTTGGTGTTCCCACCTCCACAGATAGCTAGATAGATAAAATGAACAAAGTAAGAAAATATGAAGTGATAAAAGTAATCCATGCTCAAGGAGGAGAACCCATATCATGAGATAGAGATGCAATTGATAAGGGGCATGGAAAATCCCAAGATGCTTGCAAGCACAATGTAAGAGAGAAATTAGTTGCAAGGCTTAAGTAAGTCAAAGAGAGAGCTACGAGAGCAAAGAGAGTTGTAAAGAGAGCTTGAGAGTGTTGTTGTATCAAGTTGTCAAGAGCTATGTGAGAAAGATAGCAAGAGCAAGAGAGTGTGTCCTAGGGGGAAATCCAGAAGAATATCAAATAGATTAAAAAGATAGAATTTGAAGAGAGAAGATGAGGGAAAAGAAGCTTCCTAAGCCATTACAAGGCATCTTGGGCCATTACCACCGACAAAGGGAGTTGACAAGCAGCAAAAATGCTCGAAAATGACTATGTGAATGTAGAAATGTCACAGGATGCTAGCGTGACACATGAACATCCGTGTGGTGCACTAGTGTCTAGACACGTCACACTATAAAATAAAAAGAATGAGAAAGGCACAAGGCTTGACGTAAAGCTGACAGGTGAAGGTAGCTACTGAAAAGGGGTCCCAAGCATCTTGAGAGGGAAAAAGGCTAATGCGGGGGCTAAAATTAGCCTACACAAGTGCTAAGGGAGTGGACACTAAAGTGGATACAACAAATTTATGTGAAATTGCAAGGGGTGCAATTTTACATTACAATGCCCCTCAACTAAGCATATCATTATATATAAATATATACATATCCATTTATTTGGCTAATGTTGGATCACTTCTAGTAATGGAATTGAGAATCTCAAATGAATCTACCAACTTTATCTCTTCTACTAGGAGACTTGTTAAGTGTGTGAGGTACACATTTACCACTTCTAATATTTTTATGTGTGCCCTCAAACCCTCTCTTTGTTCTTGTACCTTTTGGTATCGATTGTGTAGGTTTTCTCTCCATATTATGATGTTTTCATCTAGGTCCTTCATTGCATCATATGTTTTCAAGGTATGCATGATTTTATTTTTAATATTTTCCAAATAAAATTTGAGTTATTTTGTAGATGTAGGCCATCCTAAGTAGAACTTACACAAAAGTTTGACATTGTTGTAGGTTCCGTAGATGTTCTTAAACTCAATTTCTAGTTTTATTTGTGTAGTGGCATATTTCTCTATTATTTATTCTAATTTCTTCATTTCATGCTCTACTGTCAATTCCTATTTAAAATTTTCACTTAGTATGTCTTGATTTTATAATTATTCTAAAATCCCTCTTTTTAATGCTTGAATTTGTTGATCCAATGGCAATGAAATTTCTATGTTTATTTTCAATAAATTTAGTTGTATAGTACTCAATAATTCCTCTAGAGACTAAATTATTTCTACATGCTTTTGATATTTTCTCCCTTGCAATGTTGTGTAGTATATATCCTAAAAGTTTTGGATAGGGGAGATGCTTGTAAGATCCTCTTAAGGGTCATTGATAGTGTGAACAAGATTTGGTAAACAGTTGTAAAATTTTTGTTGGTTTCAAATTTCTTTAATTTTCTCCATGGGATCTAATGATGGAGATATCATTAGAGGAATTAACATTTACCCTACTAAGTATTGTTGTGTGATAGGTACATCAACTATTGATTTTCCTTTATTCTTCTCCATTCCTTCATCCTTTTTCTAGTGCCTCCTTATATTTTTTTCTAGTCAAGTATTCCCTTTAAATGTGTTGATGTTTTCTCCTTTTCATGTGTGATGTCACTATGTACATCCATCCTAAAAAATTTCTACATTTATTCCCTTTTGGTGTTCTTGTTTTATTTTACTACTAATGATATATTATATATCTTTTATGTGGCCTCAAGTGTTTCTTAGAAAACCTTTTTTTGTTTCCTTCACTTGTGATAAGAGATTATCTACTCTCTACTATGTTCTTAGTTTCATAACATGTATTTATGCTACTTTTGTTCATCTAACAAGAAAAATATTAGTCATTAATTATTGAAGGGTCTCATTTTTTAATCTCTTATTCTAATTATATTACTACTTCTCATTACTCTTTTATTTTGTTTACTAACTCCTTTATAAAATCGTTTATTATATCCCTCATTAAGTGAGGACTTCTTACCATGTAATCAAGCATAGTTTTGAAGATAAATGGTTAATTTTTACTAGATATTGTTTCATATTTATTTAACATGTATGAGGGTGGTGGAACCCATAATTTACTCTTCCTTTTTTGGGTTTTATTCCTTTTTTATTGGTTGAGACACATTCATTTTATTTCTTTTTCCTCCCTTTACCTCTTGTTTTGTACTCGAGGGGACTTCTATAGTTGCCTCTTCCTTTTCTTCTTCCACAACTTGTGTGAATGCTCTTTCATTCTTTTTTTGGGGAATTCCCTTAGTTATGAGGATCCTACTTCTCCTTTTCCCTTCTCTACACTCATTTTAAGGATGCCTCTATTTCTTCTTTGTCTAGTGTTTTTTCCCTATCTTATCTAATTTACTCTTTTATGTTGGTGTAATGACCAAGTTTCTCCTTTTAGATGCTTGTGGAGACCTTTTTTCAATATATTCCTCTCTTAGTTTATCACAAGTTTTGGAATCACTTATTTCAAACCCCAATGATATATATTTTAATCTTTTGGACCCTCACACTTGTATTTCACCCAGTTTTATTATTGTCCATGAGTTATATATTTATGTTGCCACTTATAATTTTGGATCTCTTATAAATCCCCACTTTTGATGTAATTTCTTAGATTATCTTTTTCTAATTTATCTTGAGATTTCTTCTTTATTTTATTGTCCATATATTCACAATAGGTTGGACGAAACATTTTTTCCTTTAGGTCTGTAGGTAGCACCAATAGTATTTTTATGTTGGAATCTACTAATTCATTAGTCTCTTCATACAATAGCCTTGGTACCCACTTTCTCCTATATCACTAAGGGAAGGAACTAAAAATGATCACAAACTCCCACTTGGCTACTAACCTCAATGGAAGAGCCAGAATGGTGGATCAAGGTTTTGGTTTTTTCTTGTGGGGAAAAATTGATATTGATTAATTAATTGTTGATTGACTTAATTTGATAATGTAAATATGCATCTAGGTCAACTATGAGAATGCATCAAATTGATGGGATTACAAACAAATAAAAAATTATAAATAAAGTATAGTGTGACAAAGTGAAAACACAAAGAAACCTAGCATATAAATTTGGGCTTGAATTAGCTAGACAAGGTCATTGATGCCCTAGACCTGGAAATACAAACCTTTAGAATAAAAAAATAGATCTCAGATGGTCCCTATATGCAGGTTCTTCCTTTCTATATTTAGTGTTGTAACTTCATTTTTCAGTAATTAATTCCACTTTCCCTATTTTTTTGTTAGATGCATAGGACAACTAAGAGGGGAAGTAAATCAATTGTACATTAAAACATCAAAATGCTCATTAACATTCAAATCTTTATTAGCCCTTGAACCCTTAGCAAATATTAAACCCTTATCATGCATTAGTAGAATGTAAACACATGAAATAGTATTAATGCAAACACATCCAAACACATAATAACACTAGATTTATGTGGAAAACCCAAGAAGGTAAAAAACGTAGTTAGGATTAGCTCA
Source organism: Sequoiadendron giganteum (assembly GCA_007115665.2). Taxonomy (NCBI): domain Eukaryota; kingdom Viridiplantae; phylum Streptophyta; class Pinopsida; order Cupressales; family Cupressaceae; genus Sequoiadendron; species Sequoiadendron giganteum. The sequence goes on along the minus strand of CM021103.1, from coordinate 672,868,194 downwards.
CAGTATAAAGTAATAGCAAAACCAAATACAATAATCTCACTACCCAATAGAAAAAAGAGCTCACTGCCTAGAATAAAGAAGAGAGAAGAAGGGGTGGCTCACTACCAATTTAAACTGATACCAATGTGTCTCTCTTATGCTAAAGGTACAATTCCACTGAAGCACAAACAACTCATTTAATAGACTAAAATGTAGACACCTTCTACTCACTACATCTGGGAGTCATAGGCATTAAATCTCACACTCAAATCACCACACTCGATCACTTTTGCATATTTCACATCAAACACACTCTTTTCTTAATCCACACAACAACTCGCCTTGTATATACACCATTTGTGACCTAAAACAATCTCAATTAGGTCAGCCTTAAGGAAATGTATGCACCTCAATCGAGCAACATCAAATAGGTTGACACCAAATACTTCCAAGGTATAAATAAGTGAAGGAAAACCATGCCACAACTTAATTGGGACCAAAATCTACACCGACATGCTTCTCAATGCTTCCACAAACAACAATCATCCACCACAATTAGCGTTAGCACGCTAGGTCAGCCAAACCTACAGTAACACTAATAAGTGACCACAAGCATGTCTCTCTACATTTGGAAACATCTCACAAACCACATAAAAACATTCCAAAACATCTCAAAATATTCAACATCATCAAAATAATTTCCACTACTACTGCAACCACCTAAAACTTAAGAATGCCTTAATTATGTGCAACCAGACACCCTAGCACAAACATCCAATACACCATAGCACCTGAAACTTCAAGGGAAGGTAGATATAGACAATATAAGAATGTTACCAGATCCGCAAGACAAGAACCTTCATTGCAGAGAAATGTGAAGCAATTGCATTTCTCCCTGACACCTTGTTTCACTAGACAACCATACTGTCAAACACATCTTCCACTGTAGAACAATCCAAAATCTAAAATTCTAGATATAAAACCTTTGAAAACCTTTAATCATCATATCCAAACCACATAGGCATATCTTCAATTGAAGAAATGTGGTGCAGAACACTGAACACCACTTTGTCACACTAAACTCTCTTTTATTCAAATTTTCTCAAAATCACTTGAAAACCAAGTGAACCAACTATAACTACAACACTACTAAAATCTATACAAAATATTGGTAGTAACTCCAATACCTCTCATAAGCTATAGCACATCCAACTATCTCTCTAAACACAACTTCAACAATTATACCAAACTAAGACATCAATGATGACACTATCAATATTGTGTTGACATCCATACCAACAACTTCATGCTTCCAACAACTCCAATGTTGAGGGTTGACATCATCAACACTATAATCATTTCAACACTCTCTTCATACAAGGGTTGACATCAATGGAAACACCCAAACAACTCATAAATAACTCAAGCTTCCAACAATCTCCCCCTTTGTCATTGATGACAACATCATTTTTGAAAAACTATCAATAACAAAAGCATACCAACAACTCTACAACAAGAATTAACCCCCCTAACCATGGAAACTCTTTACTCTTCATACTCACATTCTCTTTCTCTTGAACATTCTCTTCCCTTGTGGTCTTCAGACCATATTCAACTAACTCTCTCCCAAGCAATACTTTTTTGAACTATAGTTTTTCAAACACTCTTAACTTTCTCCCCCTTTTACATAAATGGTAAAAGGCAATAGACTCATTCAACTCTCTTTCATATATTAAACTTTCTTTCTCTCCCCCTTTGACAACATTCAAAGGGTAACACTTGTATATCACTAGAAATCAATTGTACATGCTCTTTATTGCACTTATTTTCTACACTCTTCCCCTTAGGGGCACAAAATATGCTCCATATGACTGCATCAAAAAGTAACCACTACTACCTACTTTCCCTGAGAGGTATCCTTCATCAGTCCAAAACAAAAGAATAAATCTTGAAATGCTCCAGTGGATTGATGAACACTCTTATGCATCTAGTTGAAAGGAGGGGAAATAACCCTAGATTCTATTAGAGATACTCAAAGGTATCTTTAGGAAGATCCTTTGTAAAAATATCTGCAACTTGATCCTTTGTAGAACATACTCTAGCTTCACCTCAGTTTTTGCAACCTTCTCTCTTAGAAAGTGATACCGGATTGAGATATGCTTTGTCCTTGAATGCATCACTAAATTATTTGATAAATTTA
>CM021103.1:672785172-672865915 GCA_007115665.2 Sequoiadendron giganteum | reverse complement strand
GATATGAGGGAGAGTCTTGAGAGAGATATAGGGTAGAGGGCTAAGGGTAGAGCGGAGAGATATAGGAGTGAGTGAGAGAGAGAGAGAGACTTGAGATAGGGAGATCAGGTAGGAGGGAGAGACATGAGATAGAGAGAGAGAAAGAGAGAGAGGGAGTGGGAGAGAGATAGAGGGTAGAGGGTTTTAAGGGTTAAGGGCGGAGGGGAGAGAGATAGAGAGAGAGAGAGAGAGAGAGAGAGAGAGAGAGAGAGATGAGGGAATGATATATATGTAGGCAGAGAGAGTTGAGATAGAGATAGAGTAGAGAGGTAAGGAGAGAGGAGAATGGAGGGAGAAGTTAGAGAGAGAAGAAGGAAGGTGGATGATAGATTGAGAGAGGGAAGGATGGAGAGAGGGAGAGAGAGAGAATGAGGTATAGAGGGATAGGTAGGTAGAGAGAAGTAGATAGGTAAGGAGAGTTGGAGGGAGAGGTAGGGATGGAGAGAGAGAGGTAGGTAGAGAGAGTAAAGGGAGATATAGAGAAGTGGAGAGGGAATGAGAGATGGATGGAGAGGTAGGGATTGAGGGAGAGATAAGGATTTAGAGAGAGGTGAGAGAGTGAAATAGAGAGAGAGAGAGAGGTAGGTAAGGAGAGGGAGGGGAGATAAAGGGAAGTAGAGAATAGAGGAGAGAGGGAAGAAGAGGTAGGGAGGGAGAGATAGGTGAGATCGAGAGAGAGGAGGGAGGGAGGGATATTTAAGGAGAGAGGGGTGAGATAGAGAGAAAGAAAGTAAAGAGGGAAGGGGGAGAGAGAGAGATGATAGAGAGAAGTAGAGGCATAATGAGAAAGGTAGATAGATTGAGAGAGGGAAAGAGAGAGGGAGAGAAAATGAGGTATATAGGGGTAGGCTAGATAGAGAGATGTAGAGTGAATTTTGGTGGAAGAGAGAGAGGAGGGAGGGATAGGTAAAGATGGATAGTTGAGATAGATAGAAGGAGAGAGATATAGGTAGAGAGAGGGCAAAGAGATATAGAAAGAGGGGGAGGGAGAGAGGAGAGATAGAAAGAGGGGGAGGGAGGGAGAGATAGAGAGAGTAGAGAGGGAGGAGAGAGATAGAGAGAGGTGATAGAGAGAGAATTAGAGAGGGAAAGAAGGTGGAGATATTGAGAGAGAGGAGGCAAGGAGGGAGAGAGAAATAGGTATAGAGGGACAACTAGGTAGAGAGAAGTAGATATGAAAGGAGAGATATAGGGAGAGGTAGGTGTAGAAGTTGATAAACCAACTTCATAGTCCCCAAGATTCACTTGCATGCAATCACCTGTCACATGCAACATATATCTAGAACAAACAAGAGGATGTTCTACAAACTCTCAAGCAATAATGTGCAAGCTAAAACCAGAATAATGATTATTGAATAATGTGATAATTACAATGTGATCAATCCTTATTCTGGTTTTAGCTTGCACATTATTGCTTGAGAGTTTACAAAACATCCTCTTGTTTGTTCTGGATATCTATTGCATGTGACAGGTGATTGCATGAAGGTGAATCTTGGGGACTGTGAAGCTGGTTTATCAACTTCTACATGGTATCATAGCCTTGACATGCAACCCCTTCTCAAATTTTGGAGAAAATCATTGTAGAGTTCGTTCGGGGTTCCTCGAGGGTATCATGCCTCGAGTTCATTTATGCAGCGTCTTGGATTAGATCGGGAATTTCCATTGGATTCAAAGCATTGGAAAAAGTCACAATTGACTTATTTTACTGATTTTGGTCATCGTTGAAGAAATCTGTGAGGGTTTCTAGCTCAGTCATTTTTGGGAAGCTGTGGAGGTAGCTAATTTTTTGGAGCATTTTGGGCACAAATGGAGGCCACCATCGTGTTTGCAGTGGCCAAAAACCCTAAGAATGCCCTTCGTTTCATCGATTTTGGGCCAGTTGATTTGGAAAGCAAAAAAAAATTGCCAAGGAAGCCGTACAGCCTCCCTGGCACGCTTCACGAGGAGTGGATTTCAAAAAAATTTAAAAAATATGTTTCAACATGCACCACCCACATAGAAGCATGTGCCATTAGGTGGCCATCAGGTAGCCACCGGTCCACCGCCGCCGGTGGCACCCTCATCCGGCCGCCAACCAGTTCGCCCCCACAAGCCCCTCTGTGCTCAACCTTGATCATATGGAGGATCGGGGGCTCTTCGCCAGCCCCTGAGGGCTTCCTATCTATGGCCACTGGTCATATAGATGACCAGGGGCTCTGCCCAGCCCCCAGTCCACTAGCCCCTAGTCACGCACATGACCAGGGACTTTTTTTTTTTAGCTCCCTGGGCTGCTTGTAAGCCAAATTGGCCATTTTGGGGTACCTTTCACCAAATCAGGCATAAATTTTGCGTACGAAGTCAGTTTTTCAGAAACGAGATATCATTGGAAAGCTGATTTTGAGCCTGTTCTATTGGTGTAGGTTATTTTTCTTGATTATACTCCAATTTTATTTTTCAGGTCCTTGAACTCAGATGTTGTTATTTTCACTCCGGAAGGCATATCTTTTGACTCGGTGATCTTTTTCTCGCCATTCTTGCGGTATTGGAAAGCTGGTTCAGTCCTCTACATAGATATGAGGTCTATTTTTATTTTCTTTTTATGCATGTTTAGGAATCATCTCCTTTTGCAATCATTGGGTATTATAATAAATGAACTGATATAAAGTTCCATCAGGGGGGTTTCTTGCATAATAATTTGATTAGAGTGTGCATGCACTTTGATCTTCATCTTGTTTTGATGACAACTCGCATGGGTTGTAATCTGGTTTCTTAGTTTCTTTTGGCCATATTTTGTCTTAGCTAGACACATATCAGATTCATATCAGATCCATCTTAGTTTGAGGGCCACTAAATTTGTGGTTAATGTTCCTGAGTCTTTATGGTACTTGTAAGTTAGGTAAAATAAGATATAAAACTAAAACAACAAGATATGAAAACCCTAACAAGCACAATAGAGCACACACTAGCATGAAAATCAAAACAAGAAAGCAAAGCAAACCGATCTCCAAGCTAGATTTGATTTATCTCCATTGCTCTTCTCCACCTGCATGAGAATGCAAGATTTTGAAGGTTTGATTGTTGATATGTTGATTGCTCATTTTTGCAAAATAACAATAAGATGAAAGATAATAGAAGAAAATAGATAAATAAGAAGAAATTTTGGCAGAGTAATGATGCTAGAAGAAGATTCTCCAAATGACCTATGAAAGGATTGATTTATAGGAGAAGGCTGATTTGATTCGATGGCCAAGATTAAAAGTCAGATTTGTGATATGTATGGCTAGGATTAAAAGTTTATTTTAGTGTCTATGATGCACATTAAGTGGGTTATGACATGAGGCTAAAATTAAGATGTGAGGAAATAAGTGGGATTCTTTTATTTATTTTGGAAGAAAAGATGCTTATGACGCACAATGAATGGAGCTAAAAATAAGATGTGAGTGGGAATCTCATAATTTAAATAATAAAATTATTTATGCATGTGAAGAGTTGTAGTCATGTGACACATGTTGCAATGTGACAATAAGTGAGGGATTAATTCAAATATTTAATTTGAATTATTTTGAGACATGTGAAGGGGGAATTAATTAAATAAATGAGATTTATGTAATTAATTGGGAAGGTGATTTAGTGGAATAAATGAGATAAGTGGGATAGTGTAATGACCTAGGGTAAAATATTACAAGATGTTTTGCAAGGTCATGCATCGACTAGGTAATATTATGACATGGACAATTTTGGGTGTCTACATTTTTTCCCTCTTTGAGATGATGTTCGCGATGGTGAAATTTATGTCGAGTAACATCATTTCAAAGAAGTTAAGGTATGGATAGATGAAAAAAAAAAATGATGCCCCGACCACTTGAAGAAGTGAGGAGTATGATGAATGAGGGAAAGGGATGATAGAAGAATATGATGATGCAAAAGATATGAAGAAATGGAATGATGATATAGGATATGATAATGATGATGATGCCCCCTCGAGAGGATAGGTGCGTTGGACAAACACAAATATTCTCTCGAAATGAATGAGATGATAAAGGAGGGATAAGATGAATGATATAAGAGAAGAAGTAGACGAAAAAGAAAAATGACACGCTATGCTGCAATAAAGTGAGCAATCATAGGTTTGATATAGCACTAGACGTTATGCACCAAGGTATAAAGGACCAAAGTGACGTTGTGTCTCATGCCCCAACATAATACAACCTTGTCTAGATACAAGATATGAATATTAGTTGGGAGTGATTCAGATTTGATGCAACTGCAAATTAAAATGATAACACACACAAGCAAGCATGCACAAATGATACAAAAACAAACAAGGTATTGCCCCTGTCAAGCTGTCAACCAATGATTAAGTGATTGACTAATGATGATGATGATAGTGTTGTCATTGTGGGGAATGATATATCCCTAGATCAACACAAGGATGATTGATTGATGATGATAGTGTTGTCATCGCGGGGAATGATATATCCCTAGATCAACACAAGGATGATTGATTGATGATTGATTGGATTTACAACAAGATTAGGATCAAGACCGAAATGTGATTGGATAATTTGACTTGATTGATTAGCTTGGTTGGTATGGATTAAGGATTGACTTGCATTTGGATTATTGCTTGGAAGGATTGAAGATGCTTGATTTGAAGATTTGGATGATGATTGTTGAATTAAATTGAGGAATAATTTACTTGGAATGATTTTGATTGATTGGATTGATGAAGAAATGATTTGATTTGATGATAATGATTAGATTGATTAGAAGAATGGGTTTGATTAGAAGAAGTGATGTGATTGATTAGAAGAATGGATTTGATTAGAAGAAGTGATGTGATTAGATAATTTGATGAAAAAATTGATTTGAAGAAGTTGACTTGATGCGTTGAAGTGATTTGGTTTGATTTTATTGCTTGGATTCTTGAAATGTTTTTATTTTTTCGATTTTTGAAATGTTTTGATTTTTTTAGATTTTTTCGAAATGTTTTGATTTTTTTGGATTTTTGGAATATTTGATTTTTTTTGGATTTTTGGCCTATGTGATTTTTTTGGATTTTTGAAATGTTTTGAGATGTCAATGGATGAAAATTTGGGTAGCCTTTTTGCTAGATACCAATGACAAGGGAAAACCAAGTCTAGGTGCAAGGAAATAGATAGGATTGATGGATGAAAGGGTGGGTGATAGGATAAGGGACAAAAGACTCATGATATATGGATGGATAAAAAAGGATAGGTCATAGTGAATGAAATGGATGTATGTATCATAAGAGGGAAATAATGTGATCTCCAAAGACTATGTCGCATAGGAATAACATGCCCCATTCTAGGTACAATACTTAGGATTCTTCATGACAAAGCTTATGACACTAGGATAATGATAGGCTTGTTTGGAAGGATGAGGTATATCAAAAGATATCCAAAGCATGTTTCAACATTTTTCCCCATATTTTTATCAAGATCAAAAAGAGGAAGAGAGGGTGAATGGACTCAATATGATAAGTATATGGGTATGATAGATAAATATGGTAGGTAGGATGGACATGATATGATAAGAAATGACATGATAGGATAGATAGTGCAGATGAGACAAAGTGCCCCCAAGTGTAAGTGACATAGAAGATAAACCTACACATGACGCCTGTTTGCCAAGTTTTCATCATGGTACTTATCCAGGGTGCCTTTTTACAAGGTTTTCACCGTTGGATGAAAGGATTTCTCTTTACTCTTTTTTTTTCTTTCTCTTTTTTTTTACTTTTTTTTTTTTAAGATAAAAGAAGGGGAATATGGATAGGAGGGACTCAAGTTTCCAGTTCCATGAAAGATGATAGTCCCAATAGAGATGGATGTCATTGCATGGACCATGTCAAATGTCATTATGCTCATAGATGTTGGTAAGGGATGACATGAAAGGGAGATGGAGTAGGTAGATGATGGATTATGATGTTGATTATGGAGGGATTGGTGGATTATGACAGGGATTATGTAGGGGAGATGAATGAGAGGCTTAGCCAAAAGCATGGACCATAGGAAGGTGATGGGGAAGATATGTAGGATAATGAGTGAATGGTGAGGAGATGGAGGTATGTGAAATTTTTGCGAAATGGAAGGGAACCATGACCAATGGTTGCACACATTGTGATAAACATTGAAGCTTTTGATGTGGAGGGGGTGTAGGAAGCAATGGAGATGGTTGCTTAGGAGATGGGTGATGAAGTTCTTTAGGTACCCACATAGATTTAGCATTTTTATGACTTTTTTTTTCTTGTGGGATGGAATATGAGATTCTTGAATAGAGTGGGAATGTGAGGTGGAAATGGATGGGTGGAATTTTTGAGATGTAGATCGTCATTTGACTTTTTTCCCTTTTTCTTAGGTACCCAAACCATTTTTTTTTAGACTTTTCTTTTGGAGGTATGAGCTTATATTGTTTTTTGGATGGATTTTTCTTTGTTTCTTTGTTTTTGTGTCCTAAGGCATGAGGACCCTTCAAATTTTTTTCTTTATAGCTAGAGGCATCAATTTTTTTGCTTTTGAATCCCATGGGTATGGTGGAATGAGTGGAAGCTTCATGTTTAGACAATGTGTGCATTGATTGGTCATGATTAGGATTTTTAGAGGATTTATGGATAGGTGGATAAGGGGATTGGATAATGGGGATATTAGGTGTTGGGAGTAGTGGAGGTAGATTAGATAGAGGGATATTAGGTGTTGGAAGCAATGGTGGAAAAGTTGATGGTGGAAGGTACACAGTTACATGCTTTTGACATTTGTAAGATGATGGAGGAGGGATGGAAACATATGTTTTAGGCATATGATAAGATTTATGGTGGAAAGAGGACTTAGGATGGGTGGAGGAAGTACCAAAATCTTTAGATTGGTGTCCTTGGGGTGCATAACCAAGGCTATAAGAGCGTAGAGGGACCTTGACATGGATGGGATCCAAAAAACCTTGTTCATGAAGGCCTAAACCTTTACCTTGATAGTTCATGTTTTGAAGCATGCGATGGACAATGAGACTAGGTGTGTTTTGGACACTATACTTGAGTTCATTGTTAGATGAAGAAGGTGAAGTGGATAAAGGTTGTTGTTGTTCTAAGGAGGAACATTCATGAATAAGTATGGATAGATCAATAGGACATGTTGGTGGATTTGAAATGGGGTTTATAGTGGATGCGAAAGGATCATTAGGATCTTGATTATGCTCATTTAGATCCACACTATTGGTTTTATCTTCTACATTTATTTGGGAGGCATGTGTCTCATCATGAAAAGTGGATAATGCAAGATCATGGAGAGGACTAGGTAGGGGGTCTATAGGAGAACTGGAGGTTTCTTTCTCATGGATAGGTGAAATGATAGGCTCTTGACCATGGAATGCATAAATTTGGATAAGAGGATCATCATGGCCTTCTTGATCATAGGTAGGATCTAGATCATAGAGGGAAGCTTCATCATGAATATGATCAAGTATGTTATGAGTGGGATCATTAGAAGGGCCTAGATCTTGATTAGAATGAGAGGTTAATGTTTCCTCATGCTTAGGATGATGCTCTTGACATAGCTCTTGGATTTGAGTGGAAATGGAAGTGGAAGGCTCTAGAATAGGCTTGATATGCTCTTTATGATCAGCAACATGAAGGCATGGTGGAATTTGACTTAGACATATAAGATCAATCGGTTGTGGACCGCATGATGGAGTTGGAAGAATAGGCATGCCATTCAAAGGTTCGTTGGTAAGCTCATTAATGGGTGCTTGACATGGGGATGGTCTATTTCGTGCTAGTAGTCTTTGGAGAAAACCATTAAAGGATTCTTTGGTTGATGGATTAGAGCTTGAGAAGTTGGATGGTGGTGTTGGTGTAGGACTAGTGTGCTTTGAGATAGGCATTTTATTAGATGGTGATGGAGGACTAGTAAATGGAATGGTGTATGATTCCAAACTTAGGGTGGTATTTCCCTTGTCAATAGTATCATTAAGGTGACCTAAGATTTCAACAAAGTTTTCATCATCACTAAGATCTACAAAGTTTTCATCATCACTAGGAGCAAAGTTTGACCCACCTTGGAGGATATATGGTTTTGGATTATCTTCATGATTAGGTGAAGGGTCTCCTCAAAGCATGACCTTGGGCTTGTGACTAATATTGTTAAGGATTAAGACCATTTTAACAAGTGCTTCCCTAGGATTAGGGTGATGATGATGTGGAATGATTAGAATGATATGTTTATGTGTTGGTGTTCATAGCTTGATATGTCAATTTGAAAACAAATGATTACACATGTACACACATGAATCACACACGCAAGACACATAAGCAAGTTTGAATTTGAAATTATGAATGTGATGATTAAGCACACACTTGAAGAAGACACATCAACAAGTCCTAGAACAAGTCAAGTAGGTATGGCCAATCAAGTCTTAAGCTAGGATGCACGAGGTTGACTAGGGATAATTTGAAAGAAAAATATTGCCACATAGTCAGGAGAAAGGGGTAACCCACCCTTCACCTTCACTTCCCAAAGGTATAAAGTTCTTTGGGGCTTAGCCAAGAGTGACAATATTTTAACTCTCAAAAAAGCGTGTCTTTTGATTCACACCTTGATTGAGGTCATCCATAGGGGTGATGAAATTCCCTATCAGGCCTCCTATGAAGGGTATGACAAAAGCGAACCAAGTGAAGTGTTTTTGATCACACACACTTGATTTACACTCGCAATTGTTAATTTTCCTTTAGAAAATTGAAATGTGTGTAAAACAATTCAAGCACTTGTTTTTTTTAAACCCAAAGCCAAAATGTGTGATGACAAACAATGATTCTTTTTAAGCCCAATTTCAAAGTGTGATTGCAAACAAGATGTTCATTTTAAAGCTCCAAGTTCAAGTGTTTTGCAAACATAATTGATTGATTAAATGAGAGATAAAGATAATAAAATGAGTGCACCCAAAAATTTTTGTTTTCCAATCTGATGTGTATGAATGATATTGTTACTACTACAGCTCCTTATGATCACCTACAAAATAAAAAAAATGACATTAGAATGCAGCCAAAACAAAAAGTTGATCAAAAAATTTCAATTTCAGATACACGTTTTTAACATAACCAAATTAGATTTGATTATTTGAAGATGTTATTGATCTGAAAAATAAAAACTCAAAGAAGGAACCCCTATTAATTTTCTGAGAGCTTTCCAGAAATGTAAAGAAGTTAGAAAAATTCCTTGTTTTGCACTCAAAAACACAGATTTGTGAAAAACATACAAAAAACAAAGATTGGATTATTTCGCATTGCATTTGAGCTATAAATTAAATCTGTAAAATAGAGACCCCTATTAAAATTGCAAGAGCTTTCCGGAAATGTAAACAGTTTGGAAAATTTAGTTTATTTGCGTTCAGAAAGTAAATTTTATGAAAACACATAAAATAGTGATAATGCCTAAAAAACTAGTGATAAACTCTCAATATTTTTATTGTAGCCCACTAAGGTTATTTTTAAGCTTTTGTGAAAATATTGTAGAGAAATATGCAACCATTTGAAAGATATGATAGAATTTGTAAAACCTCGGGTTTCATCCAAAAACTGGTAAATCTGCAACAAAAAGAAACAATAAAACCTGCAAAAAGCAAGCTAGATCAAATGATTCATGTCGGGTTCACCAAATGTAGCTAGGGAAAATTAGATATAAAACTAGAATAAAAAAATATGAAAACCCTAACAAGCACAATAGAGCACACACTAGCATGGAAATCAAAACAAGAAAGCAAAGCAAACCAATCTCCAAGCTAGATTTGATTTATCTCCATTGCTCTTCTCCACCTGCATGAAAATGCAAGATTTTGAAGGTTTGATTGTTGATATGTTGATTGCTCATTTTTGTAGCATAACGATAAGATGAAAGATAATAGAAGAAAATAGATAAATAAGAAGAAATTTTGGCAGAGTAATGATGCTAGAAGAAGATTCTCCAAATGACCTGTGAAAGGATTGATTTATAGGAGAAGGCTGATTTGATTCGATGGCCAAGATTAAAAGTCAAATTTGTGATATGTATGGCTAGGATTAAAAGTTTATTTTAGTGTCTATGACGCACATTAAGTGGGTTATGACATGAGGCTAAAATTAAGATGTGAGGAAATAAGTGGGATTCTTTTATTTATTTTGGAAGAAAAGATGCTTATGACGCACAATGAATGGGGCTAAAAATAAGATGTGAGTGGGAATCTCATAATTTAAATAATAAAATTATTTATGCATGTGAAGAGTTGTAGTCATGTGACACATGTTGCAATGTGACAATAAGTGAGGGATTAATTCAAATATTTAATTTGAATTATTTTGAGACATGTGAAGGGGGAATTAATTAAATAAATGAGATTTATTTAATTAATTGGGAAGGTGATTTAGTGGAATAAATGAGATAAGTGGGATAGTGTAATGACCTAGGGTAAAATATTACAAGATGTTTTGCAAGGTCATGCATCAACTAGGTAATATTATGACATGGACAATTTTGGGTGTCTACAGTACTTGTTCCCATGGAAGAGTTTTAGTCTTAGTTTGGCATCGGCATCGAGATACATGGCTTCCATATTTTTTCATCATATCATCTACTGTTGCTTTATGGATTCCAGGGTTGTTCTAGTTTGGTTTTTTCGAGTGTTCCGTGGCATCAGGTTTGTTGTTGCATTATTATGATTCTGATATGGTTTCTTGTAGACAGAAGTATCTTTCCTTGCTTGTTAGATTGCATTTCCAGTATTACTCCATAGTGTTCTTCCAGTGCTTCTTTGTAACAATAATCTCATTGTAGGGGGGGTTGTCCCACTAGGTTTTCCTTCTCTACCTCATTATTGCATTTGTACATGAGTGTCTGATCAGGCCTTGTTGCCGGGACCCATTCATGCTTTCTTGCATTCATCTTAGTTTTAGGTGCATGCTTATTTAGTCTCCCTAAGTTGCACTTATGGGGGGGTGTTAGTGTAATTAATATTTAATTACACTTGCATAACTTTACTTAGATTTTACTTAGGTAATAATTAGTTTACTTAATTAATAAGTAAGCTTTATTTAGTTGAGCTATTTTAGGTCAACATTAGGGTTACATAAACTGCTTTTATAAAGCAATTCTCTTATTATAATTTCTTAATTTTGAATAATATCAATTTGCACATTTCCTGCAAAGTTCTACATTTTCATTATTTTTCTCTTATGTGGAAGGTGTTTAGGTTTGCATGTCTGATCTTGGTTTCTAACAGTAGGGATGGAGAGAGAGGTGAGACAAAAATAGAGAGAGGTCTAGGTAGATAGAGGGAGGAGATAAAGAGAAAAATAGAGGGAAGGAGAGAGGAAGGAAGAGGTAGGGATGGAGAGAGAGAGGTGAGAGAGATAAGAGAGAAGGGGGAGGAATAGGTAGGGAGAGAGGGGTGAGATAGAGAGAAAGAGAGTAGAGAGGGAAGGGGAAAGAGAGAAGTGAGATAGGTGATAGAGATGTGTGATGGAGCTTAAAATTAGAGAGATAAGGAGGAAGGTGGAGAGATTGAGATGGAAGGAGGGGGATAGAGATAGATGTATAGAGGGATAGGTTATATAGAGAAAAGTAGAGAGCAAAGGTGGGTGAAAGGAAGAGAGAGGGAGAGAGAGGGGGGGAGAAAGAGAGGTGAGATAAAGAGAAGTAGAAAGGGAAAGAGAGAGAGGGAGATAGAGAAAATTAGAGAGGTGGGGAGGGAAGGAAAGAGAAGTGAGATAGAGAGAACTAGAGAGGGAAGGAGAGAGAGAATGAGAAGATAGAGAGTAGAGAGGGGAGGAGAGAGCGAGGGAAGCAAAGAGAGAGAGAGAGAAAGAGAGGAGAGGGAGGGAGGGAAGGATAGGTAGGTAAAGAGAGTAGAGAGAGATATATAGAGATTAAAGGAGAGGGATGAGAGATAAAAAATGTAGAGAGGGAAGGAGGGAGGGAGATAGATATTGGAGAGGGAAGGAGAGAGAGATGGACATGTAGAGATAGAGTTCTTGAGCTCAAGGAAGATATTGTTAGATAAAGGGATGGAGATAGTGAGAGAGAGAGGTCTAGAGAATAAGAGATGAAAATGAGTGAGATAGAGAGAGAAAGATGAAATTTGACCTCCTGAGTACTAAAATTTGACCTCCTGATTACTAAAATTTGGCATGCTGATTACTGAAATTTGACTAAGTTTGAAATTTTTAAGATCTTCCAAAAATTAGAATTTGCAATAACTCTTAGAGATCTGAAACCACTCTCAAACATTTTGCCTATATATACATGAAATATAACTTAAAGTATAAGAAAGTAAATGTCCATATGTAAATGTCAACTTATACTTAAATGTTTATTTCATGTATATAGATTCCCTAACAGAGAAAGCGAAAATCTAGTTCTATGCAAAGCAGGCCATTTGGCACTCACCAAATGACTCATCACATTTGGCGCACGTCAAATTTGGCGCACACCAAATGTGATGAGTCATTTGGCGCTCGCCAAAAGGCCTACTTTAGACGTGTTAATTAATAGGATTTGTTAAATTTTCTCATATTTTCGACCGTGCTCCCCATCTCATTTGCACATCTTTCAATGCAAGTTTATAAAAAAAGTTGTGATAGCGTTAACCTCTATCTCAGCTATCTAAATATATAATTCTTTTTTCATTTTGATTTAGTTAAGGTTTTGATCCATGGCTTCTATTGTAAATGCCTTCGTTTTTGGTCAAAAACCAGCATGTGCTAGGTTTAGGATAGATTTTTACATGTTCATCAGAATGTGAAACAAATTACATTTTTTGAAACTAGACTCCATTCTACACATGATGAAAAAAAAAATCAATTTTCGATTAGTTTGCAAAAAATTTGGGGGGGAGCACACTCAAATTTTAGCTTTTCAGGATGTGTCCACTTTGAAAATTCATAAAATATTATATATTCATTAAAAAAATTATCGGAAAGAAGGAGGATAAACTACATGGTGTCAGCTAATTTCTAACTATTGGGATTTTTGAAATTCTAAAAAAAAGTTAACCAAAAAGGGGGGAGCCCTCAGGTGCTATGCTATATTTTTTGATAAAAACAGGAGTTGTTTTTCCCCCCCCTTTTTGAGATCCTTAATCTTCATTAATTTCAAAAAACAATAGTAGCTTAGAAACTAGACTCGGAGCACTTCAACTTTTGTTATTGCCGCATCTTGAAATTTTGAGCGTAACTATCTTCATTTTCTCATGCAAATCAGATTTTCCTTATTTCAGAAAAAAAAAAGTGGCATCTTAAGAGCCAAAATTGTGTCACAAATTGGTGCACTTAACCACTACACTCATCTTAGTTGACCTTTCTACATTATTAGACTAAAAATCAATAAATCGGATCTTCTAACTTGCACACCAATCAGTGCGAACCCTGATGACTCAAAGATAAGATAGTTCATACATGATCAAAAGACCTTCCTTGGGATCCACAACACAAAATGATTACAGGAAATTACATATGAGTCAATGTACACAACTCTGTCGGATGCCCTATTTTAGCTTTGACAGATAACACATATCTTTATTCTGACTTTCGGTATAAGCAATTACTGAGACGTGGATGGGATTACTGACTAGGGTTGCCATCAATGGCAACACCAAATGACTTGTGCAGTGTCTCTTGCCAATAGTGTGGAGTTTGATCAGTCTCCAAGTGGAAGATTGTTGTTAAATGAAATTTAATTAGACTCGGAGATTAAATTTTCCCCACTTTTATTGGTGTGGTTTCCCTGAAAATTATTTAATGGGGGTTTGGGGGCAGCACCCCCAAGATGGGGTCAAGGGGTAGTGCCCCTTACGAGGTCCAGGCTACCTCTGAAACCTTAAATGACTTTTATTATTTTATAAAGGCATCGAGAGTTATTTTTTCTATTAGTCGACATAAAAAAAACCCTATTTTGTAATCGACATAAGTCTTGATAAAATGAATAAGGGTTAAGGTTTTCATTGATATTGTAATGTAGCATTTGTAGCGGTATTGAGTTGCAAGGATTGTTGGTTGTAATCGATTCGATCTGCTAGATAATAATAATTAGACTCTTTGTTGGTGGATGTAGCCTGAGTTTGGGTGAACCATGTTAAAATTGTCTCTCGGTGTTATTATTTCTGTGTATTTTTCATTCCTCTGTTCAATCTTTATCTACATTTAATTGATATCTTTTGCATGCAATTCCTAACACCACTATTGGTGGTGGGTTATTCTTTCAAGGGTTTCCCAACTAAATTCTCCAAGTTTTGTGTAATCTTGTGGATGCATAATGTTCCATTTAGTTTTGTGTATGTTCTTAGATAGTTTTTGTAAATAGTTTTGTCTATTTTCGATGCACATAATCGTAAGTATCTTTAATCCCAATCTATTGATCATCTACCAAAAGGGTGCAAATTCTCAAGAAAAACATGCCCCATGGTCCTCATCAAACATCCAATCTTTCTAATTAGAATTTTGAAGGAGCTAACTAATAGAAGAGATATAATAATTGTTTAAGCTTTGATTCAATACAAACAATCAAGTTTATCAAGAATAAGAGTTGGGTAGTCTTTTAAAGGAGAAAGCATGCTAGGAACATTTCAATTGTTGCACTTAAAGGGACACCATTTACCTTAGAACCATCATGTAGTACACTTGCATCTTTAGTTGTTGTCCATTGATCTTAGCATGACTATAAAATTATTCCTATCAATAGGGCTGACCTACGAGAACACACTTTGTGATCCAATGATCTCTCCAAAGTGTTTCTAAACGCACCAAATTCTTAATAGCCAACGTGGAATAAAGAATTAGGCATATCCAAAAGCATAAGTACACAAGTAGTAGGATTGGATCTATAAGTTACAAAGTAGATGCATGTTTATGAAAACTATCTATGTGACCATAGATTCTACATAAAAAAGGATAATTTTGTATAGAATATGAGATATCTAGACTACCTATTATTCTATGCAAGAAAAAATAGACTTCAACAACAAATCTAGATATAAATACCCCTATCCTTTACATTTAATTTTCTTACTTATGATTTAACTCTAATACAATCATTCTCACAAATATCATTAATTAGAACCTATATTAAAATTTATACTTATGTGTCTTATTGAATTAATCTAAATTAAATACAACAAAAAAATTATTTTCTCTTACACTCCTACATATATTTAATTGTTGAGAGACATTCTATAATAGCAGCAAGGGGTGGAGTGTAATGACATGAGTGTGTCGACAAAAACTATTATCTTTTATTTTAAATTTGACAATCATTTACATATCCGAACATTAGCATATAATAATAAACATAAAATTCCCAAAATAAACAAGACATAAAATTTACTTATATACCAATAACATAGTTCCAAAGTAAAATAAAATAACTACAAATTGATATCCCTTGACATTATTTAAATGCACTAAAACTAAAAGAGGGGTAAAAATTTATTCAAACCAAAATAAAGCAGTACAAAGCAAGGACATTACACACCCCTGTCAATCTCAACTAAGTGGTCCAACTTTCTTTTGTGACAAATCTGGGGGTAATTCACCCTTATCCACAATGTTCCAATTCTGTAGATGATCGAAAGCCCATTTAAGACATCTATACTAAATTTATTTTTTTATTAATTTATTACTATTTCCTCCACACATATCAACTTCCTATCACTTTCATGTTACTTTCATGTTCAATGAGCTGTACTTTTTGAAAAACAAAGAACCAAATCGTATGAATAGGATTATATCAAACCAGTGTGAAAGATACAGCCTATGTTGACTTCCATTGCTGATAAGATGCAGGAAACGTACTCTGCAAGTTATATATCAAATTGGACGGCCCCAACCAATGTATTGAATTCACATTGACAGACCTCACAGTTTTGGTCAAGACCCAAACTTTCAGATCAAAATTTCAAGGAACCAACCAATAGAAGTCATATCATAATTTTAGAATCCACACTCCACTACAAAGAAATGAGTTCATCAAATAACAGTAGTTTTTGGCTGTTGTGCAATGCTACTGTCCTCTACGGCTGCTTGTCAGCTTGTAATGATGTATTCTTCATCCGAAAATAGAGGATTCAGCGTTGGTTACTTTTTCAGGCCGAAATCATTGAAACACAAAGGAAGAAGAAGTTCCATGAATTTACTGGTCTAGAGAAAATGTAGAAAAGATTATTCAATTAGATAAAATGTCCATTTACTTTTCTAATACGGCGTGTTATCATGGATTTCAACATTTTCTCGTCCCACCAGTTTAGTTGAATACAAAGCTTGAAAGGTCAGTAATAGTACTGAGAGCTCCATTGCCCAACTGTCCTTTCTTGTCCTAATTGATGGGGGAGTCCATTTTTTAAGACAAAAAATATGTTTCTCCATCAGTCTCTTTCCTATCTTCCCACAACGTCTTTGACAATAACAATTACATATAACGAATCTTGAAGCTGTGCATTGTGGCCATTTGTCTAAAGCTTAGAGAAATCTATGGATTAGACTGAGAGTTGTACATGAGATGTCTGGTTGTATGATAATGGTAAAGGCTTTTCTTGAAAGGAGTATTCAATACGTTGAGAGTAGTTACCCATTATAATTGAAAGCACGTTGAATAAGATGGATAGTCTTAGGGACGTGGGCTGGGACCTGCTGTATTTTCAAGTTTGTAGTAGAATGTACGTTTGACTCATAAACAAAATGCGTGTATTTTGAATTTTTCAATTAATTAATAAATACAGTCAAACGATTCTGCTGATTGTATAAACGTTGTCTCAAGTTTGAGCATGGCTTTCTAGTAATGGTCTAGTCTAGGAAGGAAGAAAAGTAAAGAGTAAGAAAGAAAGAGGTGTGGAACTATCCCTAACTATTTGTTCCTTTAACCTTTGGAAAGTATATGTAGAAGTAGTGGTCCAGTCTAGGAAGGAAGAAAAGTAAAGAGTAGGAAAGAAAGAGGTGTGGGACTATCTTCACTATTTGTTTCCTTAAGTGTTTGGAAAGTATATGCAGAAGTTGTGACAGTCAAAATTAATGGTGGTTGTCAAAATATTAAATAGATTAATAGTTGTTGGAAGTATAGTTGCTTTCTTATTTAGTTTATCATATATATTTTTTTTATATTTGAATCAAAGCAAAGAATATTATAAGATAAAAAGCAGTCAAGAGGCTGTCAAGAGAATGAGAATAGCTTATCATATTTGTATTGGTGTGTATATAAGATAATGAGGGTAATGATTATGGAAGAGTTGTAGGTATATGTAGAACTAAAACAGTGAAAGTATTTTTATTCAATTGTTTGTTTTGTACATGGCATAGCTTTTAGAAAGGTGTATGGTTGTTGTCTTTTAATGTGGGTTGCAATTTTTTTAAACAAATTGTTATATTTTATACATCTATTTTCCTATCTACTAAGCTTGAAGCTACATATATGCATGTATATAATTTATATAGATTCAAGCCATGAAGGTTGAGAATCATGTATGAAAGTTGAACTTGTTAATTGTTACACATGTGACTCTTCATATCTTGACAATTGAGCGGTTCAATGTTGAACTATTTGTTGGTTATATTATGTGTTGGTGCAGGTGAGTTGGCTTATACTATCACTATTATTGTTCACCATTTTTTGATAAGATTTATTCCAATAATTCCTCCATCATCCTCTATTTCTACCTATGTATTTTTTTTTTACCATGACACTCAACATTAAAGTGATTACTAATATGTGTACCCAACTCACATGGTTAGGGCTTGTCTACAATAGGTGTAAGCATTAGTGTGAATATTGTTGCCTAATTATGATAAAACATAAGAGCACCCAGGTTTACTAGAATCTAATGGGGTACTCAACCACCAAAGTTTACCTAATAATGAAGTCAATGGAACAACTTGTTTAAGGAGCTATGTAAATTGATTGACCAAATACTTTTATTGGTCCATGAGTGCTTCTACAATTACATTCTTCATCATTTTGTGTAACTCCTCTTGGGTTTGTTTGGTTATTTTGTTAAGAAAAAACAATAGGTATTCTAATGGTTCTCAAGGCTAGATGTTACAAATTAGATACTTTGATTTTTTTCAATAGATCATGCAAGAAAAAGATTAACTACTTTGATATACTAGTGTTTTGCTACTAATTCAATGCTTCTACTATGGATGCCTATAGCGCTAGGATTAAGGTGTTGTCAATCTTGTAAATACTATATTATTTAATTTGTTACAACATCCTTATCAAGGTGTCTTTAGGCACCTAGGGTGTTAGTGAAAATAATTTATAGTAATATTCCACCTATAGTTGATAATACATTAATAAGGGATGAGGGGTTCATCAATAAAAAAAATTAAAATTACTTTTGAAAAATTAATAATCTCTTCAAGTTGGGCACATGGAAACATGAATCTTGGCATTCCATATAAGTGATTGTTAGCTTCCCTAATTTAAGCACTTGGAAAGGAGGGAAAATTTGTTTCATGGGATATTAAAATGAATGACTACAAATTTTGGAGGGAATTCCAAGGAGTGGGACATTTGGTTTTTGCAAGAAGATTTTGGGCACCATGTTTTATAATGGTTTGTGCACCTCTTAATTTTGAAACTCAAAGTGGTATCCTTCTTCAAAATATCCTATAAATTGTAACCTTGGGATGGTGGTAAGATATCATTTTATTATTATTTTCATTGAGAGTTCATATATACATAGGTATTGTTAGATTAGAGATAAAGAGTAATAAAATAACTTGCACAAAAGAAGAATATAATATGAAATATGCTGAAATTACTTGATTTAATAATCGAGAATAAAAAGTAGCTTTGGGGTGGAGAACCTCCAAATATCTCCAATGAGAACAAAATTCGATTTGATGAAAAAATAACTCACTATCTCCTATATATATGCCCCTAGGATATCACCCTGGCTATCTTAGATAACCATATATAAGCCTTAGGATGACCTAAAAAACTAGAAGACTAAGGGTATAACATGCCCCCCTCTTAAGAAAAGCATTGTCCTCAATGATAATCAAAAGTGAATTCTTCTAAATGAACTCTTCATCCTTCCATGTGGTATCTTCAACTAGTAAATTATTTCATTGGATGAGATACTGAGTGAGTGTTCTATTCCTTAGCTTCTTTGTGCATTTCTAAAAAATGAACTCTAGTTCCAATATGATTATTCCTTCTTTATCAAGCTTTGGTAATATTGTTTGAGTAGGGATATTATGCCATTACCTTGTTGGCATATTGTTGTCATTGATGTCAAAAGAGGAACAAAGGTGAGATATAATTGATCTGGTAAAGGAGGTTGTTGGAATCGATGTCAAAAGGTGTCATTGATGTATGAGGAGAGATAAGGTATGATGTGGATCTAGTTCTGAAAAATGTGGTGCAAGTTGCATAAGTTGCTCAGAATACTACAAGTGTCATGGAATGTTGGCATGATGTTGTAGAGGGTTCTTCTAGAAGATAGAGGTGAAAACATGCATCAAATTTGATGTGGGTTTTCTGAGAGCATTCCAGATATGTAACTTGTATAATTAGAAGATGTACATTCTACTCAAGAATGATTTATTTGTGCTCTCAGACAAGCTTTAGGGTTTATTAATTAAACCCTAGGTCTAACAGTCATCGTGCTTAATCAAAATGTCTATTTTGATGTTGACTATGTATTGGTGGTTGTAGGTAGCATAAGTTATAATTTATGCCTTTGAACTCATTCGGTGACTGACCCCCTTGTTCTAGTATAACTAGTCTGATAGATATTTGATGCACTTAATATTTTCTAATTCAAGTGACAAATATTTGGCCCACTTGATCAATGGCCCTGTGATCAAGCCTTGGAGATCAACGGCTTCCCTACTAGCCCACAGAGAATATGGTGAAATAACCTATATCGGGGAGACTACACCATATTGGTAGGAGTTACTTTAAATTCCCTCCAATAAAACAATTTGCATAAAACATCATCAAAGAAACTACAACATATCAGGAGGAGATGCTTTAGAGTCCCTTCAATGAAATGATCCGCACTAAAAAAGGTGGGCCCATAGATACATTGAAGTAATAATGGAAATTCAAAGAGATAGTTTCAAGGCTTCTCTGATGGAAAGATCGAAGTGACCTCTGGATATCGGATTGAGTAGTTTTAAGTCCCTTCGATGTAACAAAAAAAAAAAATTGTGTATAATTAACTTAATGAATTCATTGGGGAGAATGATAAATATTGACAGAACAAAATGTTGGTCCCTTTGACACAACAAAGAGACAATTGATGGCGATGAAAAATTAATGAACGATGGAGATTGTGTGTTTTTGATCGAACAGTGATGGAAGCTTAAGGTGGGACTAGATAAAGGATGAAGTGTAAGGCAATGGAAGAAGGCACTGATGTGTGAATACAAATGGTGAAGGATGGTCAAGCTCAATATAACAATTCACATCTTTGTTGTGAATTGTGTGGCAATGATGTGGATGATAAATGATGATAACTTGCTAGGCTATTGAGATTCAGTGGGCTCGTGGTCAGAGCTCGTGAGATAGCAAGATTAGGATGTGTGTCTAAGTGGACCCCATGTATGGAAAGCATTGTATGAAGGAGATCTATGGTGGAGACTTAAGGGACCGTTTATCTGATGATTGGAATTTGAAAATGGTTATATGATCGACGATGGTAGTTTAAATAAATATTGATCTAACAATCATGTTTTAAAGTTGCCAAAGTTAACAAAGGATTGTTGGATCATGGCGTGAAGACTAGAGATCGATGGCCCTAGTTAAAAGACTGGATTGGTAACCGACATAGTGGGTAGAATTAATTGGTTTAGCTACTCCATTGACCATCCAATTGGAGATTTGATCGGAAAAGCATCAACATAGATAGCTAAGACAACAAAGATCAAAATCAGATCAAATAAACAAAGAATAACATTTTAATGCATATCTAATTCTAAGGTTACTATCCTTAGAAAATTCTCTGTATCAAAATTTTAATGAGTGTGAGGCTCAATGCAGAGGTTGAGTAATGAAGAATATTTTTGGTAAACCCTAACAGAAGTTTCCTGATGAGCTAGATGGTGGTGCATAGCTCGAGGTATTGATTGCAAAATAGTGGATTCAAGCAAAAAGAGAGAAAAATATGTAAGTGTCTAAGGGTTACGTCTACAGGAGTAGAGTGTGTAGAGAGAGTGTAGTGCAACAAAAAAAGAATGCACATGTTGAGATAGAGTGAAACCCAAAAAAAATGCAAAACATTATCAAGGGTTTACATTTAAGGTGCAACAAGGTAGAACAAAGAATGTTCTAAATGTGGAGAAGAAAAAGGGGTGAGTGTAGAATAGAGAAGAGAAGAAAAGTGGAGCAGATTGTGCAAGGTGCAGAGCATAGAGTAAGTTGTAGAGATTGCAACATATAGTTGTGTAGTTGCAAATTTAGTTGCAACATAGAGCTATTTTCAATAAAAAAAAATTGTTGTTTCGTTATTGTAAATTTGATTGGTGGGTGCCATCAGATATCTGGGTAGGTGCTCAAATTAGGGAGTGGGTGCTTCCTTGGAGTTGATGCTCCTAAATTAGGGAGTTGGTGCTTCCTCGGAGTGGGTGCTCCTAAAACCATGGGATTGGTGTCTCCTTAGGGTTGGTGCCCTTAAAGCATTATAACTGAATATTGGATTATGAGATTGGATTAGGATAGTAGATCCTAGTAGCATTTCTCACTGTGGTTTTTCCCATCTTGGGTTTTCCACGTATATCATGTGTTATGTGATGTTTTGTGTGGGTGATCCCACAATACTGGTTTACAATTTTTGGCCAAACTGGACATTGAAATATTTTTTTCTAACTAAATTTTCACTTTCAAGCACCTATAGCGGCTAAACTATGAGGAATTTGAAGATGATGCAAACTAGTGATTTGTGACATTTTGTTTGTAGATTCTAAATATATATATTTTTAAAAATTTGGAATCATATTGCACTTCTTTTTCCATCTCCTTTGAAAATTAGCTTTTTTCAGTAAACAACATTTTTAAGGAGTGTCGCTCATTGTATACAACATAAAAAAATTTCCATGAAGGATATATATATATTTTTAATTTAGATTTGTAACTATGATATCTAGTGCTTCCAATTGGTCTCATAGTGTTTTATTGAGTATTTTTCATTAATCAAGTTTCGAAGTCAAACCAATTACAATTTAGACATAGGCAGACCATATGCAATGTAACTTTTTTTGTATGTATCAAAATTATTTTTTTTTGTTGGATCAAGGACTTCAATATCTGGTGCACTCATATTTTTCAAAAAAAAATTATAATCTGCTTATTTTCCACATGTGCAGAACATAGAGCTTGATTTTTGATGAAAAACCTATGTTTAATAAAAATTAAAAAACAAATACATAATAAAACCAAAACATATTAAAATTATATTCATTGGATAGCTCGTTCTGAGGACTACCATCATCCAGTTTGGTCTATGAAGTATCCTCCATTTTCATCCTCAACTTGAGCTTTGAAGGGAAAAAATATGGAGTTTTTTGTGCCAGAGGGTGGGAAGATGGGAAAAGGGGGGTTCGAGCGAACCCCCTTTCCACAATGGGAAAATGCGAGTTCCACATTTAATGGGTTCGCTCGAACCTAGAGTTCGTTCGAACCCCCAAAAACCAAGTTTTTTTTTAATAGGGTCATTTTTTGCAACTTTTCCTTCCTCACTCAATTTGTAAACCACTTTTGTGGGTTTACCCATGTGTATGCATGTTTATCTCTCTGATTTTTTAGTAAATCTGCATTAAGGGCTAGAAGGAATGAGTTTTAGTTGATCTACGTATTCACCCCCCCTCTTAGTAGATTGTTGTGTTCCAACACACCTTCTTCAAAAAGAAAATATTAAAATTAGATGTATCTTTGTTGTTGATGTCAAATCAAGCTTGTAGGTGACACTACCCATGTTTTGCATGAATTGTTATGGGTCATAGTATTTCACAGATAACTTGTTATTTTTCTTTTTATTTAGTGTTTTTTTTTTTGTAAGGATGCATTCTCAAGAATACACAATCCCTAACATTAATTTTTTCGCCATAGTGTTGCTGTACTTGTTTCTCCATTCAATTTTGTGTCATGGTTAGTTTCTCCTTGAGTCCTAAAGTGCTTGTTGTTGATGAATTATGTGATCTTCCATGCCCTAAACTCTTGGTGAAACCTTCAATGTTGATGTGATCGAATGGGGATGATACCCATATAGTGCTCTTATAGAGATTTTTTTGGTGAAATATGAAAAGAAGTGTTATACTACCTATAGCATTGTAAATTGTCATAATTGACAATTTCACACTATGTTTTGCTCCCCCTAAGTGATTAGACCTAATTATACACCTAATTCCCTAAATTATGCACCACATGGCCCATTTTAACATTTATCAAGAAATTAAATATGCAAGACCTAAGTATGCATCTAATATATTTATCCTAGCACTTTAGATCTTGAAAATTAAGGGATCTAGTCCAGGGAATCCTTGCACCCTAGTCCCCTTAATGTGGACCCAAAATTCAAAGTGTTGGTGGTACTTATTTAATATTTTAAATTCAAATTCTGATTGTCGAGCATCAGGATTTAATTTTTGGGAAATTCTAGAGTGATTTCATATAAATACTTTTTTTTTCATAATTTTAAATAACAAGAAGAAGAAGATAAAGCAAGCATAGTGATATTCACAAGCAGTCATTATCAAGTCAAGAGTAATCAAGATAAATATTATTGTAGAATTTTATTGTCAAAGCATCATTCCTAGTGTTATGTGAGTTTATTCATGTTTATGCATACATTTTGTTTGTGAGAACTAACACTTGTAGGTCTTGAAAGCAATCCAAGCTAAATTACAATCAAGCTTTGAGGTGATGTGCATGACTTCATTCCTTCAAGGATATTGAATATGAGTGATTATTTGCATCCAATAGTTGATTCATCGTTCATTTATCATGTAGCCTCTATCCCTCAAAAGGATAATCTCTCTTTATCATCAATTTTTCCATTATGGAGGTGGAAAAACCAACATGGGGTTTGATTGAGGAAATTCCCAATATGGGATAACCCTTCCTCTCCTTTTGAATGTCTAGGTATAGATTAGAGGAGGATTGAAGAAATATTTGAAGACAATTCACTCATTCATGCATACAAGCCCTACAACTTGACAAAATATGAAAACTACAATATCTCAACAATAGACAAAGATTCGGCAACAAGATCTGGAAGGAAGAAGCTATAGATTAAGGAATTGAGGATTGTAAAATCATATTGTAGTTTTAGACACCTAGACTAGGGTGTCCTTGTGCCCCTATCCAACAAAATTAAGCAAGCTCAATTTTGAATCACAAGTGCAAACATATCTTCCTTATCCATCTCTAGTCTATAAATTTGATTGTCACTTTCCAGTTTTATTGTATTCATATCAAAATAGTGATTTCTCATAGTCATTTAGTTGCATTATCGTATTTTCATTTCAAATAACATTCCAGATCAATAATCACATCGTACATAAAAGGGAATGATTGAGTCACCTTTCAAGTTGCAAGTCAATTTCATTGCCAAGCCCCTAATTCTAAATGATATATCACATGAAAAGTGGCCAATCCTAGTGAAACTCTAGGGCTTCACTTTCCCAACATATCATTTTTGGTGAACTTGATGCATTAACATTATAAAAATTCTAAAATATGAAGCATATCATCCTAGATCTAGTGTTAGTATTGTGTTATTTTGTATTCATCATTTAGACATCCTTTATTGCATCAAAAAAGCATAGAAATCCAAAAATTTACTTATCATGTTGCATTATAAATTGCAATAGGGTTAATTAAACTCATCATAGGCCAGATCTACATCTTAATTGCATTTAAAAATTTGCATTAGGTCATTTTAGATCTGAAATAAAATCTAAAAATCCTCATTGCATCCATTTAGGTATTTTGTATATAGTTAAAAAAGTGAAAAATTGCATTATCTTTGTTGCAAAAAGATATCAAGATCATTATTTTCAGATTTTGCACATTAGGATTTGTTAATCACTGCATTTTATATCTGAAAATTGCATTTGGAATTTTACTTTATTGCTTGAGCATTTTGAAAATTATTTGCACTTTAGCATTTTACATTGCATAAGCATGAATCTTTCAAAATTATAGAAAAGTATTCATTGCCAGACCTATATTTTCACATAACAAAACACTTAGGCAACATTACAAACATTGAAACTTTAAATACAATTAAAAAAAATTCTAGAATAGGGCATCCTTGTGCCCTTGTCCAACTGATTTTGGCTCAAATTTTTGGCAAACATCTAGAACTGTGCTTTCTGTTTGTTTTTGTTTTCTGATTTTGGATCCTATAGGATTTACTATGTGTAGTGTCATAAAATTGCACCTTGTGGAAATTGCACACTTGCACATTTAGCCCGTTGTATTTATGAAAAAACCTTATGAGTCAAAATCTCACTATTCCAATTCCATAAGGGACAATGGTGAAGTGTTAGTAGTTCATTACCTCATTTCTTGTAAGGTTTTGATTTGGATGCCTTTGTGATGTGCAGACATCCATGCAGTGTGCTAGTGTCCCTAAACTTTTTGAGTTTCAAATGATGGAATCTCATGACCTTTTCCTATGACATACATCATTACTATAGAACCATAAGTGTAATGTCTCTTCTCACCCATATAGCCTCACAAAACTCCTCTTTTCACTCTCATTCTCATTCATTCTCACTCTCTCTCACTTGATCTTGCTCTCTTGCTCTATTCTCTTTTACATCTCTTCTCTGTAGTAAACCTCTACCAAATTCTCTTATTGTCAACAACCAAGGCTCTCTTGCAAATAAGAAACACCTCATCTATCAAGCCAAGAGGGTGCAATAGACTGTTGGTAATGCTCTCTTATCTACTTTGTCTCATCTGTTTGAAAATAAATACTCATCTTGTCTATTTTATTCATGATAGGGGCTCTCCTCCACAATGGGGTTTTTTTTTATCACATGTCTCATCTGTTATATTTTATGTCTCATATAATTCCATCTATCTGGCTATCCGTGGAGGTGGAAACACCAAAGTGGGGGTTTGACTGAGGTAAGCCCTGAAACAACCCCAATTTTTTTCCTCGTCGTTCTTGTGTGTAGGTTGTTGGATTTGAAGAATTGGGTACTTGGAGGTTTTAGGTTTTTACCTCTTGATTTGATAGGGATGAAAGTGTGGGGTAAAGACATACCCACAGTGCACTATTGTTCGTTGTGTTGGACTATTGTTGTCATTGATGTCAAAAGGGTGAACAAGCTACAGATTCATGATGGGCTTTTCGAGAGCTTTCCAAAAAGGTTTTGTGTAGGTTGTGAGAGTAGAGGATGTTCCTAGAAATGCATTATTTATGCTCTAGGTTGATATTAGGGTTTATAGTTAAACCCTAATGTGTTTGTAGTCATGGCATTGTGAGAAGATTTTCTATTTCATTGTTGATTGGGTATCTGCAGTTACCGGTTGCTTAAGTTATGACTTAAGCCCTTGAAGTCATGAGGGTGACCGAACCCTTCACCTTGCATTTACCGGTCAAGAAAATGTTAGGTTCATTTAATGTTTCCTAAGTCCTAAGTGAAATATTTCTTTGGCGCGATCGACGGTTGTGGTTGAGGTAGTAAGATCGAACAATGGTCACACATCTCACAAGATTTTTGGTGGGACCCGATCAAGACCTACAAGGTCTGCAAGGAATGGTGGAGATTAATTCATGATGGTCGAGATCGGATGGTGGTTGCACACCCCGCAAGGTTTTTGGTGGGGCTCAATCAATACCTGTGAGGTCTATGAGGAATGGTGGAGATTAATCCAGAGTGGATGGATATTGAACATCGATGAAGATGGTGTGACCAAACGAAGAAAGAAGTGATGGTGATGATGGAAGATTGTGACAAAGGCTGACAGGTGGCAAAGAGTGATTGCTTGACAGACCAACTCACATCATTGTTCTTAGTTGCATGGTGTTGATGTAGATAACAAATGGAAGCAAATCGCAAACCTCACAAGGTTTGTGTGGGCCCATTTTCAAGCTCACGATATTTGCAAATTTCGGATGCCTTTCTTTACGAACAATATATGAATATGCTCTACGGTGCAGATCACATGAGGATGATTGAATGGTGATAAGTGAAAGGTGATGATGAAGAAGGATGACACACATTGACTGTCATAAATCAAATGATAGGATGACATATGACAAATTTTTAGTGGTTGATTTTGCATCACTGTTGCAAATCAACGATTGATGGCTAAACAATTATATATGTGAACAACGATGGAGATTTAAATGACTGTTTATCAAATAGTTGGGTTTTAAAGATATGCCAGTGAATGATGATCACAAGATCATGGCATGAAATCAAGATATCAATGGCTTAGATTCAAAGATGAAGAGCTCAAATGGCTAAGTTCATGTAAATAGGGTTTTTACTGGAAACTAACACAAAGTAGAGAGTTAATTGGTCCAACTGCACTCAATGACCAATTGAATGAAGATTTGATCTTCAAGGCAGCAATACAGATTGTGAAAGTGGTCAAGATAGAATATGATCATATTGACAAGAGAATATATTAAATGCACAATCAGATTTTAGGGTTTGATAGAGAGAACAAAGGAAAATTCTCTAT
Organism: Sequoiadendron giganteum; assembly: GCA_007115665.2. NCBI lineage: Eukaryota > Viridiplantae > Streptophyta > Pinopsida > Cupressales > Cupressaceae > Sequoiadendron > Sequoiadendron giganteum. Next base: position 672,838,223 of record CM021103.1, on the reverse strand, counting down.
ATCAGAAACAAATGTTGTGTGGCTCGATGCAAAAGTAGCTTGTTGTTGAGTTTTGCAAGAGAAATAAACCCTAACAAGATGTGAGGGCTGATCTGGTGGATGTAGCAGATCTTGAGGTAATAATTGTAGACTGGTAAATAAGGAAGACAATCGTGTATTTCATATATGTTTTGAGTCTGCAAGAGTGTGAAGTTAGTGAGTGCACATAGTGTTGAATAGAGAGATGTACAACTGAGAATATGATAGAGAAGAGAGTGCATAGAAGAGGAGAGTGAAGAACATAATTATGTGTTGCTAAGAGTATAGCTAAAACAGTAGAGTGTAAGTTGTAATAAGTGTGACATTGTATTGTATGTATTGATGCACCTCAAGTTTATGTAGAATTACTCATATGCGTATTTGAACTTGTAATTATGCAAGAGGTTGTAGCCTTCATTTTCATTGATTTGTAGCTCAGATCAGAGTGTTCTAGCATCCTAGAAGTTGTTACTTATGAAACAGGGAGTTGAAGCTTCCTTGGGGTTGTAGCCCTAAACATTGTAATTAAACTTTGATGCTTGTGAGGCTGGATTAGGACAATAGATCCTAGCAACATTTCTCACCGTGGTTTTTCCCATCTTGGGTTTTCCAAATATATCCGGTGTTATGTGTTGATATCTCTTTTGCTTGTGGTTATTATATATTTTAGTATTTCAATTTGCTCATTTGAGTTTAAGGTTGACTCTGCAAAAGTTTTTTTTTTGGAAATAATTTTTTTTAATATCTACTGATTCACCCCCCTCTCAGTAGATCATTGTGTTCTAACAATTGGTATCAGAGCCTTAGGTTCCCTAGGAGAAGCTTAACTAGCTCAGGTAGATCTTGGTTAGGTGAACACAATGGCATTTTAGGAAGGCTCAAACAAGCCACCTAGGTTTGATGGATCAAACTATGCAAAATTAAGCTCATTAATGGAAGGATACTTAGTTTCTCTTGGAACTAAAGTATGGGCATGTGTTCAGACCCAATATACTATTCATGCCGCTATTCCTACTGATCTTGCAAAAAATAAGATTCATGAGGATAATAAGAAAGCTTGGTTTATTATTATGAACAATTTTTATGACTCTATGTATAGAAAAGTTATGCATTGTAAAACTGCTTATGATGTTTGGGAAAAATTGAAGAAAATCTATGAAGGTGATACCAAATTGAAGATGGAAAAGTTACAAGTGCTGAGAGAAAAATTTGAAGGCTTGATGATGATTGAAGAAGAGAATATTTCATACTATCTTTAGAGAGTTGATGGTGTGGTAAATTCCATTAAAGGATATGGTGTAGATCTGAAAGAAGAAGATGGTGTGTTGAAATTTCTTAGGTCCATGACAACTAAATATGATGCAAAAATTTCTACCATCGAAGAAGGAAGAGAAATTGATAATTAACTTAATCTCATAATTATTACATATGAGATGGTAATTCCAAGTGATGAATCATCTAAGAGAGAAGTTGCATTTAAGGTTGTCAAGAAAGAAAAAGATGAAGCTAATAAGAAGGAAAAAACTACTGTCATTGCATCTTATTATGAAGAAACTAACGAGGATGAAGCAAACTTCATAAGAAGGCTAAGAAGAGGATCTAGAAAGTATAAAGGTAAGCTCCATTTTAAGTGTTTTAACTATGGTAGAATAGGTCATTTTTATTCAAAGTGTCCATATAGTAAAGAAGATAGTTCCAAGCAAGAATTTGATAGTAGAAAGAAGAAAGAGTTCTACCCTAAAAGAAATAACTTTAAAAAGAAGAAGAAGAGTTTGCACGTCAATGAAGAAAGTGAAATGTCTAATGCTAGTGATTGTTTAGAAGAGGATCAAGGCCATGCCCTTGTAATGAGAGATGATAAAAGGGAATTTCTATTCATGGCTAAAGAAACTAAGGATCAGGAAGATGCAAAAATTGAGGATTCATATGAGGGAGAAGTCTTGGCAAAAGATATTGTAGTATCACTTGATGTTGTCATTGATGGCAACTCTAATCAATGACCATTTGACTTATTGAAGATTAATCAAGAAGAATAGAGTATCTGGTAGCACAGTGTTCATCGATCTGTATGAAAATTTCATGTTATTATTTTATGCTGTGCATCTTAGGAAATATTTTTTGGTATATTATCTCTATTACTACTGAAGCACAATGGCTCATATCAATTCATGTGGAAGTTAGAAGATCCGGTTGGCTTATTCTCAATTTTTCTTGTATTGGAGCCAACTTCATGAATGTATTATGTCGCAGATGTATAAGGAGTAGTTAACTAAATGTTTTCATGCTTGATTATGTTTGTTTGGGTCCCCTCTATGTCCTAATCACCTTTGGAGGATGCACATAAATATTTAATCAAGGATCTAGCCGACAATTGTAATTATTTTTATGTTCTATTGAAGCTGACAAAGTGTAATTGAATTCTATGTTGTAGATATGTATATATATAAGATCGTCTGTATCATTTTGTATGAAGTATGAACTATGTGGTGATGCGAATTGCAAGTTAAAGCAGAGCAGAAGAGAAATAATATGTAGTTTCACTTGTGCATAGAGAATCTGTATTGCGAGTGTGAGCAAAATAGAGTAGAAGTGCATAATCAGTCTGTAGGTCAAAATATTGTATATTGTGCTTAATCGAAATTGTAATAAGGCATATTTAGATGTTGTTTATCTCAGTTCAAACTCTCAAATGGTTTTAATCTGATTTTCTCTGTAAGGTAGTGAGCCTTCCCTTTAAGCAGTGAGCTCTAGGTAGTGTGCCTAAATGCAAGTGCATTCCACTTATTGTAAACTTCATTTGAGTATACTTAGATTAACTTGTGGATTGGCCATCAACCATGGTTTTCCCCTAACAGGGTTTCTGCGTAAAAATCATTTTGTTATGGTGGTGTGTTCATCTGCTTCATGTTTATGCATTATGGTTGAATTGTTAATGCTTTGTAGATAAAGATTAATAAAGTTAATTTTTGCATAACACTGATTCACCCCCCTCTCAGTGTATCTTGTTTTCAACAATTGGTATCAAAGCTAGTTCCTCCGAAAGAAGTTTAATAGCTTGGGGATATCTTGGAAGGTGTTCTAATGGATTCAAGCAGTCTTCAACAACAACTTTTAGTGGCCTTGGATGATCTTGATCAGTCAAAGGTAGAAGTTTAGAAATTCATTGACTATCTAAAATATAAAATCAATAATTCTAGAGAGAAGATAAAGGAACTCTATGATCAGATTAAGCAGAGTGACAGAAAGAGCATTGAAGAAGAATAACTCAGTCAAGCCCTGAAAGAAAAGACAAAAGAGTGTGAGAAGCTTACCAGAGATAATATAGTTCTAAATCATGAGATGGAATCTATCATGATGAAGATGACCAAGGAGATTGAAGACATAAAGAAGAATGAAGAGAACCTAGCATAGTCCCTAAAAGAAAAATCTGAATTATGCAGCTGATTGGATGATGAATTGGAACAATCTAAAAACAATGAAGAGGCACTTGAAAAGCAAATGGATGATCTCATAAATGAACTTGCTACTGCAAATGAGTATAAAGAAAATTTTAAAGCTAACTCAACCATGCTTGATGAACTAATTAGCAGTCAAAGGACTCATGGTGACAAGTGAGGTCTTGTATATGAAGAAGGAGAAAGTTCTAGATCCGAGCAAAGGAGATTCGGACAAGGAAATCAAATGAACATATCTGGAAGGTATCCGGTAAAGCAACCTAATAATAAGAGATTTAATGGATATTGTTTTAGTTACAATAAATTTGGACACATGGCTACTCAATGTAGAAGTAGAATGAATCAAAGTGGTCCATCTTTTTCAGGTCAGTGTTTTAATTGTCATAAGGTTGGTCATAAGTCAAATGAATGTAGAAAGGTGATGAATCAATTTCATAGAAATGTCAGATGCTACACATGCAATAGACTTGGCCATACTGCTAACCAGTGTAGATCAAGAGGAAATTAGTGGAACAATTAGTCTGGAAAGAGAAATGTTGTGTGCTATAGTTGCAACAAAACTGGACACATTGCTACATTTTGTTGGAACACAAAAGATATGGTAAATCAAAGGAATAACATGCAAAAGGATATCAAGGGAAAAGGTAAACTCACTAGAAATGCAGTTAGATAGAATATGTAGAAGAAATGGGTGAAGAAAGATCCCTCTTTTTCTATTGAAGAAAATGTGCCATCACCAAAACCTTCTTTTGGTAATTCCTCCAGGAATTAGTCTCAGGCCTTTGGCCTAGGGGAAGCAGTTAAGAAAATCATATAACCCCCTAACAGGTAAGTGACACCAAATGTGGATGTGTACCGTAGATGCATAGATACTCAACAATTTTTTTTGAACTCATTGGAGGAAGTGGTATGCTGTATTAGAGGTCCGCAAAAGTTTTACTTGTCACAGTGTATAGAAATAGGGTAACTTGATGAATTAGGGTTAAATCATTTATTGTGTCAAAAAGGGTTAGGTATGCAAGTGATAAAAAAACATTTTTATTCTTCACTTTTCACTTTGCATTTGGAAGAAAATAAGTTTGGAGAGCTCATAGGTGAAATTTGGTGAATTGAGTCAAAATTCAAGCATGGAAGTGATTCAACAATCAAATTTCGATCTGGTGAAAAAGGTATTTTTTAAGAAAACTTCGCGAACTTGTGATTTGGTCAAAATGAATACTCCTCTAGTAGTCGAAGTCAAGGACAAACCTCATCCCAAATTTAAATGGCATCCTTACAAGTCTCTTGAGACCGATCCGTTAGGAGCATTTTCATCTGTTCCACACAAAGCATTAGACACAGAGGATATTAGGGTTTACATCCACACAAATATTAAAGAATTGGGAAGTTCACAATTGTTGAACTTGTACAATAATCAGATCATAGGTGAATATTTCCGCGTGAAACCGGAACATAAAATCTTGGAAACAAAGAAATTCACACAGATTGTCAAGTTTCCCATGTTTGAAGAGTCAGAATGGGTTTGTTATGTTTTAAGTTGAGTCCACGGTGAATTTATGTGGTTAATCATTCAATTCAAAATTACAAAGGAAGCTATCAGTGCAATAATAGGTTTAAACTCTTCTGGTGGGCTACCTATTCTAAAGTTTGTGAAAAATCAAACCATCACTAATGCTATAGGATCCACATATGATAAAAGAGCAATGACTATTTATAACATTGGTGATAAAGATGTGAAATTTGCATCTGTGGTGATTGGATACAAGATTTATCATTCTAGACGAGGAAACTCTATGTCCAACACAACAATTTATGTCGCTTATCAAATGGTGAAGGGAAATGTAGATTATGATATTTGTGAACTATTGAGAAGTCAGCTAATGGATAATCTTGCAAAAATTAAGAAATATAAGAAAAAATATTTCAAATATGGTAACATTCTTGTGTGCTTATTCTTTTATTTCATGGGTGAAATTCTGGGAGTTGGAAAGGTTCATTGGTAGGACAAGCTGGTAGCCGCACATATGAGAGATCTGTTACACAATTTTGTTGATACCAAAACAAAGAATGCAACTACGTGGGGATACTTCAAAAATTTTCAAGCTATGATGCAAGTTAAGGAGATGATTCCTACCTCTATTGTAGAGAAGTACAAAGATTCAATTTTCTTCATGGTAGATGTTGATCAGTGTATGATGGAAGTTGTTGATCCGAGAACTATCTGGATCATGCCTATGGGGTATGAAGTTGAAGAGAGAATTTTGGAGATGTATGCACAACACTTGTTATGTAAATCTTTCGATCCAACAGAAGAAAGGTTTGGTACCTATGCAGAGAAGGAAATATAGGTTCAAAATGAGCTTAGGAAACTTGTGGTTACTAAAAGAGTCAGAAAAGAAGTTGAAGTTCTTGCAGAGAGTATGGGCATATTTGCAGAACTACTAAAAGAAGCCAGAAAGGAAAGGGAAGAAGCTGGAGCAGCAAAACAAGCAGCAAAGGAGGCAGCTAAAACTCAATCATCTGGTCGGACAACACCATCTTCCCGAGTTAGAATAACTAGAAGTTCTACATCCCATTCAGCTCCTATAGCAAAGCCCATCCCTATAAAAACTGAATCCAAGGGATCCGAAAAAAGAAGGAAAAAGGAAGAAAGATAAGAGAAAAAGAGTGTATATGGCTATTTTTGATGATGAGGAAACTGAGTCTGATGAATATGTCAAAGAAATTAAACATCAAGGCACCAAGGGAAAAACTATCACAAAGGGAAAACCCTTAGGTGAAGATGTTCAAGTGAAGAAAAAAACAAAGACTTATAGTTCAGGTATGTCAGTTGCAGTAGTTGAAAAGGCATTAGTCAAAGATTGTAATCTCAAACCACTCTGTAAATGGTACAAGTCTTTTGATTATCTTGATAAAAGAATTCTTGAAGAAGAGACAATAAAACATATGAATATTTTCAATAAATTTTTGATTGAAATTATGCATATTCTGCCCAAAAGTCTATATGACATTCTAGAAATGAGAAGACTTAATGCCAAAACATAAGAAGAACAAATGAGAGAAAGGATTCTTGCATAATTATGTTTGGTGATGTCTATGGATGACATGAAGGAATTCTTGAACAAGGCCAAAAATAAATTTAAAAGAAAAACAAGGGTGAACAAGCTAATGATTGGTCTAGCCGATGAAGTCACAAAAGAAACAGAGTAAATCCCGAGAGAAATACTGTTGAATGAGAGAATTGATGTTGTAGCTGAGGAAAATCATGTTGATGATGCCCCATTAGGTCTGGAAAAGGAAGCAAAAGAAGAAAATTTTGGTACAGTTGAGGATTCACATATTCCTCATGCAGAAGACAACACAAAAATTCCCATGGAAGTTGAGCTACCTGAAAATGTATCAGTTGAAAAGGTAGAGATCCCTGAAAACAAATCAGAACCTATCATTGAGGAAAAAATGATTGAAGAAAAAAAAGATGATGTAAAAAATTGAGGCAAGAGACACTGCTGAGGTAGTGAAGAAATTTTTGGTTGAATAGAAATAAGAATTGGGCCTGGAATTGATTGAAGGTCCCATTGACCTGTCCACTTTAAGTCCAATCCAGAAGATGAAAGTAGCTTTGTTTTCTCAAGAACAAGACAAAGAAGAGCTACTAAAGTCACACATTGAAGATAGTGAACTGTTAAATCTTGCATCTGGATTATTGGAGAAGATAATGCCATCTTATGTGAAAGATATGACTAGTTCCTCCTCTAGTGAACTAAAAAATCTTATCAACTCTGTGAGTACTCACTTTGATTCACTCGAAAAATCAGCTATGGTGAAAGTGAAAAAAGAATTTGATGTCAAAAGGTTCAATGGATTGAAATTATTGATTGCTAAAGATAAAACCATCTTAGGAACATGTGTGAAGAATGTACAAAATGCTTTGTTAGAAGGTGGTAATATCTACAAATCATGTTTGTGTTTTTCAAACTTTATTGAAGCTAATGAGAAGAAGATCAAAGATCTAGAAAAATATTTAAGTACTATTTATGAATCATTTGATCCTCTAACTGGTGGTGTTGGGAAAATAGAAGGTGAAGTGATGCTTGTGCTTAACAATATAAAAGGCTTGAAGCATGCAAATGATAAGATTGTTGCTAGAGCATGTGAACTTAGAGGCATAATTGGTCCTAAAACTGAGATAATGTTAAGTGCTCTAAAGGAAGGAGAGGACACTATGGCAGTTGGTGATCCAGCAAACTTGGAATCTATAGAGACACAATCCTACCTAATCTTTGGTCACATAACAATCATGGAAAATATCAAAAGAGTTTGGGACGCAAATATGATGCAGCTGAAGAAATATTTTATAGACATTTTTCAGTTTATGTAAATTTAAGAAGCATTTTTGTATAATAGTTTTGATTGATCCATTTTCGGTATGTGAACCCCTGCCTTTTCCATTGATGTCAAAGGGGGAGAAGAGGAATGAAAAATGATTAATCATCTCAAGGGGAGAATTGTATTTTTGGAATTTTGGAGAAGGCAGTGTAGTTTATCTTGGTACTGATTCGACATTTATTCATTTTTCACTAAATGTTTCCATCAATGCCAAAGGGGGAGATTGTTGGAAAGAGACACTGTAGTATCACTTGATGTTTTCATTGATGGAAACTCTAATCGATGATCAGATATGTACACTATCATTCGATCACACCGACAGAGAGATTGAAGATTAATTAGGAAGAACAAAGTATTTGGTAGCACAGTGTTCATTGATCTGTATGAAGATTTCATGTTATTATTTTATGTTGCACATATTAGGAAATGGTTTTTGGTATATTATCTCTATTACTACTAAAGTGCAATGGCTTGTATCAATTCATGTGGAATTTAGAAGATCAAGTTGGCTTATTCTTAGTTTTTCTTATATTGGAGTCGACTTCATGAATCTATTATGTCGCAGATGTATAAGGATTAGTTAACTAAATTTTTTCGTGCTTGATTATATTTTTTTGGGTCCCCTCTATGTCCTAACTGACTTTGGAGGATGCACATAAATATTTAATGAAGGATCTAGCCGACAATTGTAATTATTTTTGTGTTCTATTGAAGCCGACCAAGTGTAATTGAATTCTATGTTGTGGATATATATAAGATCATCCATATCATTTTGTATGAAGTATGAAGTGTGTGGTGATGTGAATTGTGAGTTAAAGCAAAGTAGAAGAGCGATAATGTGCAGTTTCACTTACGCATAGAGAATCTGTATTGCGAGTGTGAGCAGAACAGAGTAGAAGTGCAAAATCAGTCTGTAGGTCAAAAGATTGTATATTGTGCTTAACCAGAACTGTAATTAGGCATATTTAGATGCTATTATCTTAGTTCAAACTCTCAGATGGTTTTAATCTAATTTTCTCTGTAAGGCAGTGAGCCTTCCCTTTGAACAGTGAGCTCTAGGCAATGTTTCTAAATGCAAGTGCATTCCCCTTATTGTAAACTTCATTTGAGTATACTTAAATTAACTTGTGGATTGGTCATCCACCGTGGTTTTCCCCTAACAGGGTTTCCATGTAAAAATCCTTGTGTTATGGTGTTGTTTTCATCTGCTTCATGTTTATGCATTATGGTTGAATGTTGTTAATGCTTTGAAGATAAAGGTTAATAAATTTAATTTTTGCACAACACTAATTTTTGCACAACAATGTTCTTATAAAGGTCATTACAAAATTTTCAAGAAAGAATCCATTTGCTCCCTTGGTTGATATGAATATAATTTGTTATAGTTGCAACAACTTTGGTCATATAGCTAGAAATTGTAGAGCAAGATTTACAGGACCAAGTGTGAAACCTAAGTAGAAGAAATCCTCACCTACTAATAAAGAGAAAGGAAATAAGACTTCTGAGATAGAAGAAAAGAAAACTGAGAAGAATCCCAAGAAGATATGGAAGGAAAAAGAGCAAGGCTCTTGCATCACTTAGTCTATGATTTCCCAAATGGCTTTACATGCAAAGGAATAAGATCTATGGATTATTGATAGTGGTTGCTCCAAACACATGACTGAAGATAAAAATAAATTCATTAAACTTGAAATGAAAAAAGGAGGTTCAATAAGTCTAGGTGATAATATTATTGTCAAGATTCGTGGTAAAGGAATTATGAGCATAGATGGAAAGAACAAAACTAAATATGTGCTCTAAATGGAAGGTTTAAAACACAATCTTCTTAGTGTCAGTCAGATGTGTGATAATGGATACAAATTTGTATTTGATTCTAAAATTTGTAAGATAAGATTGAATAGTAAAACAGTTGATCAAGGGATAAGGATTGATAGTAATCTCTACAATCTCTATGAAGTGGAAGGCCAAACATGTCTAATCAATCAAGTAGATGAAATTTGGATGTGGAATAGAAGACTAGGACATGTAAATTTTTACAACATGGTGAAAATAAGTTCAAAAGGCCTGGTCAGAAAGATGCCTAAGATTGCAAAGCCTAATAACATCATCTGTCAAGGCTGTCAGCAAGGAAAGCAAACAAAGTTTAAATTTCCCACAAAGAATTACTCTACTACGAAACCCTTGGAAATAATCCATACTGATCTATGTGGTCCAATGAGGAAAAGAGAATTTCAAGGAGAAAGATATTTCATGATGTTGATTGATGACTATACCAGAATGGCATATGTCACATTTTTTAGGGAGAAGGCTGAGGCATTTGAAACATTTAAAATTTATAAGAAGCTGGTAGAAAATGAGACTGGGAGAAGAATCAAATGTCTTAGGTTAGACAAAGGTGGAGAATTCATGTCAAGATAATTCTTGGAATATTGTGAAGATCATGAAATCAAGCGCCAATATTCAACCCCAAGAGCACCACAACAAAATGGCATGGTAGAGAGAAGAAACATAATTGTGAAGGAGATAGCCAGAGCTATGTTGAATGAGGAAAACTTGGAAGATACATTTTGGAAAGAAGTAGTACAAACTATTGTATACATTTTGAACAGAGCACTTATAAGATCTAATAGTGGTAGAACACCATATGAATTATGGTTTGGTAGGCCTACATCAGTCAAGCATTTCAAAGTATTTGGTAGTATGTGATATATTAAAAGAGAAGATGAAGACTTAGGAAGTTTTGAGTCAAGATGTGATGAGGGGATATTCTTGGGGTATTCCAACCAAATCAAAGCTTATAAGTGTTAAAATAAGATATTGCATAGAATTGTAGAGAGTGTACATGTCAAGGTTGATGAAAGTGCAAATTAGGGTCAGCCTAGCAGAAACAATCTTGAAATTGAGTCAGATGAGGATGACATAGGTGCACGAGTTGAAGAAGAGGAACAAGAAGAAGAGAATGAGCAAGAGGTTATAATGCATTCCTTGCAGTTGTCTTTGCAGTGCAAAAACTAAGACATTACATGTTGAGCCACCAAACACACATAGTAGCCAAGATTGATACACTAAAGTATCTCCTAAGTCAAGCAGCATTGATAGGCTGACTTGCAAAATGGGTCATGATTCTGAGTGAATATGATACACAATATGTTGAGTGAAAGGAAATAAAAGGGTAGGTAATAGCAGATCAACTTGTAGATGCACCCATCCAAGGCACTCATCCACTGGTAATTGATTTTCCCGATGAGTCTATCTTTCAAGAAGAACCTACATTACCTTGGAAGCTATATTTTGACGAGTCTCATACTGGTCATGGCTTAGGGGTTGGAATTTTGTTCATCACACCACAAGGGGATTCCATTCCTAAGGAATTCTAGATCACCTTCCCGTGCACTAACAATATTGCAGAATACGAAGCATTGGTCACAGGACTTAAGATCGCAATAAAATGGAAAATTCAAACATTGCTCGTATTCAGGGATTCTTAGTTAATTATCAACCAAGTGAATGATGATTATGAAACAAAGGATGAAAAGTTGATTCCCTACAAGCAAATGGTGGATAGCTTCCTGAAATATTTCAAATTGATTGTCGTTGAACAAATTCCAAGGACATAGAGTAAGGCAGCGGATGGAATGGCCACTATTGGATCTCTATTGGACATCCCCAAAAATGTGTCACAATTTGAGTTCTTAGTCGAACAACTATTGATGCCGGCATATGACATCTCGGACTTGGAAATGGTTTGTGAGATTGTTGGTCCCAGTTCACCTTGGTACTAAGACATTTATGACTATCTAGAGTCCCAAACCTTACCACCCAACCTCTCCAATAACCAAAGAAAGTCCTTTATACACAAAACCGCCTGACACACCATCGTCAGTGACACCCTATACCACTGTGGATTTGATAACACCCTTCTTCGTTGTCTCGACACTAATGAAGCCCAAACAGCTTTATGATAAGTACATGAGGGTATCTGCAGATCTCATTCGAGTGGTCGAACGTTAGCTAGGAATGTCACCAGACTGGGATACTATTGGCCAACATTAGAAAAAGATGCTCTTCAGTTTGTCAAAACATGTCAGAAATTCCAGGTGCATACTGACCTAATCTACACACCTGCGTAGGAGCTGAGACCGATCACTTCTCCATGGCCTTTCACACAATGGGGACTCAACCTCATGGGTAAGATCCATCCATCCTCTTCTAACAACCACAAATTCATAATCACCGACACTGAGTACTTTACTAAGTGGATTGAAGCCATCCCTCTCACGTACATCACTAGTAAGCAAATATCAAAGTTTATCCTAAATCAGATCATTTACCGGTATGGTGTTCCGTAGTCCATCATCACAGATAATGGGAGTCTATTCAAAAATTAGGACGTTCATGAACTCTATGAGCAATTTCACATCCAACACCATTTTTCCACCCCATATTACCGACAAGGTAATGGCCAAGTTGAGGTGTCAAATAAAAAAATTCTTCGCATTCTTAAGAAGACCGTCAATGACGCTGGCCAAGATTGGCACCTACAACTCAATCCTGCTTTATGGGCCTACCATACCATCATTTGTACACCCACTGGAGCCACTCCATTTTCTCTTATCTATGGATCTAAGGCCATATTGCCCATCGAGGTCAAAAATTTCCTTCTCTTTGAGTCTCCTTGAAAGGATTGATTGATGATGAAGAGTATAGACAGTCTCACCTACATAAGCTAGAAATGTTACAAGAAAGATGACAAAATGCTTTGAATCACTTGCAGGCATATCAAAATCGTCTCTATCGGAGCTATAACAAAAGAGTGATGGTAAGAAAATTTGAAATTGGTGACTTGGTCCTCATGAAGAACCCAAGAAATTAGGCTAACCATAAAAAGCCTGGAAAGTTTGAGGCTAATTGGCTCGGTCCTTATATTATTACTATAGCATTCAGTTCTGGAGCTTATCAGTTGGCCACACCTGATGGAGAAAAGTTGATAGAACCCATCAACAACCTACATCTGCGAAAGTTCTACACATAGCATCAGGGAGCTTGGCTATAAAACCTAAAAATACAAAAAAATTGAAAAATAAAGAAAAAATCACCCCTTGATGAAAATCTGGCAAACAAGCATCTTGGTGACACCAAAAAATTCAAAAAATGGAAAAAATAGTAAAAAGAAATAAATTCATCCAATAGTGAAAACCTGGCAAACGGGCACTTTGGATAAGTACCATGGTGAAAATTTGGCAAACAAGCACCATGCATAGTCGATCATTGCTCCGCCATCTACTATTACTCTAATCGACCCTTATCCACTTTCCATAATTACAACAAAATGGCATTCACGACATTCGTCCTAAGTCCTGTCAATTTCGGCCATGGTTAGCACTTGGTTGACATCATCCCTTGCATATCCTTGCCTTTTGCCTTGTGTCTGCCTATCTCCATATCATTAGACTTGGGTAGTCCCCGATCTATCTGGGGGGTAAGACCTTTCTTGTGTAACTGCAGTGGGTGTCGCACATGATCCGACATTTGTAAAAATTCCCAAAAAAATCCTAAAAATTGTATAAAGTCTTGAAAAAAGACCTAAAAATTAAAAAATGGCCTAATACAAAAACATCCAAATCAATGTCAAAATCCCAAAAATAGAGTCAATGTTTGTCTTGTCAATCCAGTTAGTCATGTCAATCAATCTTTTATCCCTGTCTGAACTAAGTTGTCTCTGTGCATTTGCTACGTAGGCAAGATTCATCTTTGAATCCCTGAGACATTAGGTCAGTATTTCTAGGTTTGTCAAAATAAAATCATGATTCAAACGTTTTTCCTTTGGAAAATGTCATTGGTCATGTCAAACTATGAGATCTCTAAGTGAATGACGTAGGCAAGGCCATCAATTGATGAGCCCCCGAGGCCGCACTAGTTAGTCCATTAGGGTTCATGGCACAACATTTTCACACATGTCAAAATTTCTTCAAATCGAGCAAATCTTCTTTCAATCTTGAGCAAGCAATCTATCAATAGTCTGTTTCATTAGCAATCTCATTCAATTTAGCATATCAACAATGACATGTAACCAATTCTATCTAGACAATTTAACTTGGAAAAACTTTGGGTTCTTCTTTAGATGTGTCCTTCTGAAGAGCAACTCTCATCATCTCTATGCTTTTGGATGTGTCCTTCCTAAGCATTGTCCTCATCATCTGGCATTTTTATGGATTCTCCTAACTCCGAGAATTGATCTCCTAGATATCAACATCATTCAGGATGTGTCCTTCCTGAATTTGATATCGCTCAACAGTTGGCAACCTTGATCTTAAAACACTTGACAAACACTTGGCACTTGTCTTTGGCCTTTTCATCACGTTACTAGTTTTTCAGCGAGATCCCGATGACAGGATTTAGAGAAACAGTGACGTCTCATGACATTTGTCTTGTCTTTTGACACTCATGTTACTAGTTTCTAGGCGATGTCCTAACTACGAGATTTAGAAAAACAGCGATGTATCATGATAATGGCTTTATTTTGTTCTTTTAGCAATCATGTTGCTAGTTTCTCGAGGATGTCCTGGAAACATGATTTAGAGAAGCAACGACGTTTCATGGCTTGTCCTTCTTGTCTTTTTCTGCTTGTGGTTGGTTATGACAAAATGATTGGGGCAATTGCGCTCTTGGTATGAGTCATGATCATCCTTGTCTGCAACTGCTTGTCTCATGTGATGGTACGACCTTGCACACCTTGGTTTATGTCATATCATGGTGTTTATTATCCATTACAATAATCTTCCCAATGATGATTAAAGAGCAATAACTATTAAAGTCCTATGGTAATATGTTGAAGGATTTGGTCTAGGAACTAACATGCATCTCATATAGGCATTGTATCCATATCATCATCCATATCTTATTTTTACTAACACTTTCTTGTCCCGTCATCTTCTAGTCGTCTCATCAATTTCGAGAGCACACCTGTGTTCTTGGAACCCATCTGTCCTCCCAAGGGGGAATACCGCAACCCTCCTTGTCATTCTTCCTCATCCTATTTTGCACTATGGCATATTTTTGACTTATTTACTTTGCCACAATGCGACAGGTTGCATTATGACAAAGAGGGGAAAATGTAGACACATAAAAATGACCTAGGCCTACAAGCTCTATTGTTAATCCTTTTCTTCCTAGCATAATTAAGACATTTTAATTATGTCCCTGACTCACTTTCAACTATTAATTAAATAATTCGTCATTATTTAATTAATTTGTATATGTTTATTCTTCATGATTATTAAATAAATAAATTTTAATTATTTCTTTAATGCGTCACTAATTGTCTAAAGTCTTCCTATAATTAAATAAATTTCTTAATTTATTTAATTATTTTTGTCCATTATGTCTTCCTGATTATTAAATAAATAATTTATTTAATTATGTCACTAATTAAAGTCCCCTTCTTCCTAAAATTAAATAAATTCTTATTTATTTAATCCACCTTCCACTATAATTAAATAATTATGTTTAATTACCTAATTATTCATTAGCCTCTTCTCTCCTAATAAAATAAATTTTATTTATTTAATTTGGTCCACTCTCTTGAATTTTGAATTAAATTATTATATTTAATTTAAAAGGTTCCCTTTGTCACATTCCTCTATAATTAAATAATATCTTTATTATTTAATTTCCACCTAAATTAAATAACTTTTATTATTTAATTTCTTCTAAATCTTATTTATTTAAAATAAGTCCCACCCCCTAAATTAAATAATTTTATTATTTAATTTCTCCTCTTTTATTGTGCTCATTTTAAATAAATATTATTTATTTAAAATAAGTCCCACTTTCTAATTTCCCTCTTTTAGTAAATAATTTAAATTAAATTATTTACTGTCACATGACCCCACCACTTTTTGAATTAAAATAATTTTTAATTCAAAAAGTCAACATCTCCTCTTGAATCAAATCATTTTAAATTATTATTTGATTCTCCAGCAACTTCGGTTTGTGTGCCCAAAATCTCTTGTCACATGCATTGTCAGCCATTGATTTAATTTTCTAAAAATTAATCTTGACCATTCATTTTGAATCTGACCTAATGTTGCCCCTACCCTAATTGTGGGTTGTTATATTGAATCTCGTCCATTGATTCTAGGGAACTTGTTGACTTTCAATCTTGGGCATTCACACAAAATTGCATTTTCTATAAAATGGCAATTTTGGTCTCATTTTGACATCTCTTGCATTATTGATATCTTGCAACCTCATGTTCTTGCAATTTTTATACTCTTGCATTCTTTTCATTTTGTCATAGGCATATTTAGATTTCATTTGATATAGTTTAAACATTTTAAGATGCTTACTAGTTGCAGTAGGGCATAGTATTGCATTTAGTTGTTTAAAATCCTTCAATATTTGCTTAGGGCTTGTCATTTCCATTGGCTTGCTCATGATAAATTTGAGGGCAAAAATATATTTCAGCAAGTTGAGAAGGTATAATGGAGGTTATTCATGGAGGTTGAAGACATCTGGTGAGATTGTTTCATCTATTCCTTTGCACTTCATTATTACTTTGGGTTTTTATGTTCTGCATGTGATATTTCAAACCCTAAGAAAATACCCATTGTTACACAGACTAGAAGTAGACTTGCAAAGGACAATGAATAAGAAAATTTTTCTCTCTTGTCTCATATTGAACTAAATTTTTTTGATGAATCAAACAAAGATGAAAGCTGGTTAAAAGAAATGGAAGAGGAAAGAAAAAAAATTGGGAATTGGTTCCTAGACCATCAAGCAAGAATGTAATAGGCACAAAATGGGTATTCAAAAACATGTTGAATGAAGATGGAGTTGTGGTCAGAAACAAAGCAAGATTAATGTGCAAAGGATATGCACAAGTAGAAGGGATTAATTTTGAAGAAATGTTTTCTCTAGTTGCATGATTAGAAGCTATTAGGATGTCTCTTGCATTTTTTGTGTATAAAGG
Source organism: Sequoiadendron giganteum (assembly GCA_007115665.2). Lineage (NCBI taxonomy): Eukaryota > Viridiplantae > Streptophyta > Pinopsida > Cupressales > Cupressaceae > Sequoiadendron > Sequoiadendron giganteum. The sequence continues at coordinate 672,821,393 of CM021103.1, read as the reverse complement.
TTTTAAAAGTATATCAAATGGATGTCAAATCTACATTTTAAAATCGAAACCTTGAAGAGTAAATATATCTTGAGCAGCCAAAAGGTTTTTATCTGTCAGAGAATGATGATTATGTATGTAAATTGAGGAAAGCATTGTATGGTTTGAAGCAAGCACCAAGGGCTTGGTATTCAAGACTAGATCAATATCTACAACAACAAGGATTCAAGAAAGGTTGTGCTAATAGCAATCCGTATCTCAAATATGAGGGTAAGAAAATGATCATTGTTGTAGTTTATGTAGATGATATTATATTTGGTGATAGCAATGATGTAATGTGCAAAATATTTTCTACAAAAATGCAAGATGAGTTTGAAATGTCCATGTTAGGAGAACTCAAATTTTTCTTGGTTTACAAATTACACAAACTAATAAAGGTATTTTTATATCACAAATTGAGTATACAAAATAAATGCTTAAATATTTTGGCATGGAAGATTGTAAACCAATCAGTACTCCCATGGTTACTAGCTACAAGTTGAGTAAATCAGATGAGTCATCTGATGCAAATCAGAATGTGTATAGATCAATGATTGGAAGTCTACTATATCTAACTGCATCAAGGCTTGATATAATGCAAGCAGTTTGTATGGTAGCTAGGTTTTAGGCAGAACGAAAAGAATCACATGTCAATGCAGTGAAGAGAATATTTAGATACATCAAAAGCACTATTGACTATGGTTTATGGTATCCCAAATGCAAATATTTCACATTAACAACATATACAGATGCAAATTGGGAAGGTGGTGTGGATGATAGAAGGAGTTCCAGTGGAGGAGCATTCTTCCTGGGGAACAAATTGGTTTCTTGGATGATCAAAAAGCAAGATTCTTTTACTCTTTCTACTGTAGAAGCATAATATGTTGCAGCAACTACATGTTGCAGTCAACTCATGGATGAAGCAAGCATTAAAGGACATCAAGGTAGAGTACAATGAGCCCATTTCGATTCATTGTGATAATTCAAATGCCATTAATTTATCAAAGAATCTAGTGATGCACTCGAGAATAAAGCATATATCAATCAAGTATCACTTCATCAGAGAAAAGGTTGCAGATAAGGAATTCAACATATAATATGTTCCCACCAAGGTATAAGTGGCTGATATATTTACAAAACCCCTTCCTACAAAGAAATTTGAATACCTGAGGCAGATGTTGGCAGTGGTTTCTCCCACCTCATATCACTAAACTCTAGTGATAGGGCATGCATCCAAGAGGAGCTTCATTGATCAGTTATTCAACCCTGGTTAAGATTAATATGATTAAGTCATGTAAATTGCAGAGTTCAAAATTGGATCTTTTCTTTAGAGGAAGTGCACCCTTTTCCATTGATGTCAAAGGGGGATATATTCGATGCTACACAAAAGATATGATATGTATATCATATGGGGAGTTGCAGTGTTACAATGTGCTAATCAAATTGGTGTAAAGTTTGAGTAGTGACTGATCGAACAGTTAGATTTTTTCCATCAATACCAAAGGGGGAGATTGTTGGAATATTGTTGTTATTGATGTTAAAAGAGTGAACAAGCTACAGATTCATGATAGGTTTCTTGATATATTTCTAGAAAGGTATTATGTAGGTCGTGAGAGTGGAGGATGTACCCAAAAATGTATTATTTATGCTCTCGGGTGATATTAGGGTTTACATTTAAACCCTAATGTGTTTGGAGTCATGGAATTGTGAGTAGATGTTCTTTTTCATTGTTGACTAGGTATCTATGGTTACTAGTTGCTTAAGTTATGACTTAAGCCCTTGAAGTCATGAGGGTGACCGACCCCTTCACCTTGCATTTACCGGTCGAGAAAATGTTTGACGCGTTTAATGTTTCCTAAATCCTAAGAAAAATATTTCTCTGGCATGATCGACAGTTGTGGTTGAGGAAGCAGGATTAGATGGTGGTCACACATCTCGCAAGATTTTTGGTGGGACCTGATCAAGACCTGCAAGGTTTGTAAGGAATGTTGGAGATTAATCCATGATGGTCGAGATTGGACGGTGGTCACACACCCCGCAAGGTTTCTGGTGGGGCTCGATCAAGACCTACAATGTCTATGAGGAATGGTGGAGATTAATCCATGCTAGATAGATATTGACGATCAATGAAGATGGTGGGACCCAGCAAAGAAACAAGTGATAGTGATGATGGCAGATTGTAACAAAGGCCGATAGGTGGCAAAGAGTGATTGCTTGACAAACCAACTCACATTGTTGTTGTGAGTTGTGTGTCATTGACGTAGATAACAAATGGCAACAGATCACAAACCTTACAAGGTTTGTGTGGTCCTATTTTAAAGCTCATGAGATGAGAAAATTTTGGATGTGTGTCGTGGTGGACCCCTTGTGTGGCGAACAATATATGAATATGCTCTACGGTGTAGATTACACAAGGATGACTAAAACGGTGATAAGTGAAAGGTGATGATGAAGGAGGAGGATGCACATTGACCATCATAAAGAAAATGATAGGATGACATGTGGAAAATTTTTAGTGGTTGATTTTACATTGCTATTGCAAATCAATGATTGATGGCTAAACAATTATATATGTGATCAACGATGGAGATTTAAATGACCATTTATCAAATGGTTGGGTTTTAAAGATATGCCAGTGAATGATGATCATAGGATCATGGCATGAAGTCAGGAGATCAACGACCCAAATTCAAAGATGAAATGCTCAAATGGCTAAGTCTATGTAAATAGGGTTTCAACTGAAAACCAACATAGAGCATAGAGCTAATTGGTCCTACTACACTCAATGACCAATTGAATAAATATTTGATCTTTAAGGTGGCAATATAGATTGTGGAAGTGATCAAGTTTGAATCTGGTCATATTGACAAGAGAATATTAAATGGTGAGTTTTTCAAGAGAAATAAACCCTAACATCTGATTGTGCATTTAATATGATCAGATTCAAGAGTAGTGAATCCCCTCTTTTACATTTTAGTGAACCCGATGTGAAATAAATCATGTTGGATATTTTCTTCAAAAGTTTAATGCTTTTGATAATACAGTTTCTAAAGAAGATTTTGATATGTTGGATGATGCCCTAGAGGATTTCTTAGATGCATATCCTTCTATCTATAGATCTATTAAGAAAAATTCTTCATCACAACCTTTCTCCTCTTCTTCTTCACAAGTCATAGAGTCCATGAATGTAGTTGTCATTTCTATAGCACCTCAAAGGCCTAAGATATTTGTCATTTACTTGACTTTGGATAGCTTGTCTCCTAAGAGAATTCATTCTATTCATGGTGTTCCTATTACTATTGACACACCAAACCTTTACATGATATTTTTGCAATCTAAGGATTCCTCCTATAAAGAAGTATATATCCCATACTTACAATACTAGAAGGAATCAACAAAATTTAAATCAGCCAACTTCTTTACCACCTTCTCAAATAAGTCTTCCTCCAACACCTAAACTTGCAGTTAAAGCAGTTGGTGAGTATGATCTTGTTGAGAAACTTAACATTACTCAAGTGCCAAGATATCACATTAGGATTTGTTTTAGACTACTCTGATTTATCAAGGTATGCTTCAAGAAGCTTTGCAAGAGATTCTCTTTCCTTCTTTCGCTAGGTTGATGAATTCTAGTGTGTTGATGACTCATATTCGTGTGGATTTTCTGAATATTACATTCTATTCGCATGAAATCCCACCTCTGGAAGTAAAAAAGCAAGTTGATCCTCTAATAATAATAGTTAAAATTAATAACATTGGTATTAGGCATGCTCTTGTTGACATCAATTTATCTCTCAACGTATGTAGCATTGAATTATTACCTAAAATTAAGATTTATTCATAATCTCTTTTTGCTTCTTCTTCGTACATTCATGGATTTGATAACATTGGATGACAAATCCTTAGGCATGATACTATTTCCTTTGAGGTTGGGACCTTTTACCATACCCACCCTGGTTTATGTTAGGTCAGATCTTTTACTTTATAACATTCTCTTGGGAAGACCCTAGATTCATGCTTTGGGAGCATTCACTTCTACTTTGCATCGTTTTATACAATTTATTACTAATAATGAAGTAGTTATTATTGAACACCCAAAATAGGGAGAGGGGGGTGAACTAGTATTCTCTAAAACCATTCAAACATCTAATTAATAATGCATATTCAACTATATTAAGGAAAGAAAGCATGAAACATTCACAGTTCATCACATAACACATGAACACCACGATTTTTACATGGAAAACCCAAAATGGAAAAAACCATGGTGAGGGTTAGCTCACAATATATTAGAACTTGTTATAGTATATTACAAAAATTCTCACTATAGGTGGACTTACTATCCAAGTGGACTCACTATCCATAGAGAAAAATATAGAAGAGAGATGGTGGTTCACTACCTAATTTTAACTATTACAATTTCATCTTATGTATGCATGAATTATAGTTCCATTGAAGAACAATAAAAAAATTTATCTAATTTTGGTTCAACACTCTTCCTCACTCTTCATTCACACAACTCTGATCTTTAACTCAACATTCACAACTTAACTTTGCACTCTTTTGATCAAATTTGTATCACACAAAATACATGTCTCATTCATTGCCTCAAAACACCAAAAAAAATCCAACATATATATCCACATCAAGTATAACATCAATTAGGTCGGCCAAATTAGATGTAATACCCAAAATGTAACTTTTTAAATCAAAAAAATTCATCTACACACCATACCACAATTCAAAACTTAGGACACCTTAAGATAGGTTAGCATGGAGCTATAATAGATCCCACATAAGATAGAAATATATATTTATCCTTCGCATAACATCAAATGTGTTAGGTTAGCTCCATATAAGACCTAAAAGAAAAATCCTTCATATGTGCATTCACATCTTGACACGTGGACCTCAAAACTTGATACCATCTAGAATCCATGCTCAACTAATATGTGGAAACTTATCTCCAAAACTGCAAGGCCAAAAACTCATTTGTAGAGAAGTGTGGATTCTCCTACACAAACACACTATAAAAAAAAACTATAATATGCCAAGTTGAACTCTGTTACTCATATCTCTCAAACTATTTGTACAAACAAGATGAAATATTAGATTTAGGTGCATCTAAAATCCAAAAAAAATGATGTTAGAAGCACAAAGTGACATATTCATTTACAGAATGGGGCGGACCAAAAAACTGATGCATTGTTACACTGTACTAGCAGATTTGACACAACTAAATTTCTATGCAACTAATCTTTCTAGACCAACTCACTTTGCACAAATGTCTTCCTTAACATCAAAAAACCTATTATGATTAATCAAAATGATCCGCAAAAATGTTGAAATCAATGAAAAAACTATATCACATTGCTATGTGCCTCCCATGCTCATGTTGACAATCAACATCATGAATGACAACCTTTAATAGTCTCCCCAAACTTCTAACAGTTACAATCAAGGTTAACCTTGATGCTATACACCCTTGTGAAATGGTAGCTACTAGTTGGACCTCGATTGATTTTACTCTTAAGAATCTCATTCCTTTATTATCTTCTAATGTGATGGAATTCGCTTTAGCAGTGCCTGTTTCAAAGGCTGCTCTTGAGACAGATGTCCCTAAGGAAGATCATCCTAAGCCTACCCCTTCTATTTCTTCTTTTGAATCAAACACGTGCCTTGGTGATGATTAGGGGGCCTTCGAATTTACCAAATTATTTACTAGGGAGTACAAAGTCGATCATATCCATCTAGACATTTTGATGATCTCATGCACCTCTACTAATAAATCTGACTATCCTCCTGCTAAGGAAAATGATCATGCTCCTATTGAGAAATTTGATCGTGCCTCTATTGAGGAAGATAATCATGCTTCTATTAAGGAGGCTAGTTTTGTTATTCCCATTTAAAAGGATGGAGGTAATCCCATAAAGGAGTATGATACTCATTATTGGAACCATGCTCTTTATGTTGATCCTCCTTCCTAAGAGTTACAAACACATTATGGCCCTAGTTTCAATCTCCTTTCTAAACATGGTTATGGAGGTAGCGGTTGTGGGCATAGTGAACAAGGTATTAAAGTCCCCATAGAATTTGATCTTCATGAACATAACATGGGATCTGGATATTATCACTCCAAATTGAAATCTAAAAGGAAACCATGGTTGAATGTGAACATGATTTTCGTCAAATCTCCTTCTCTTGAATTAGTCCATCTTCAACTTATTGAAAACAAGGTAGAATCTAACAAAGTTCCTCTAGATACTTTCTCTTTATAAAAAGTTCTAGAAGAATTCTTAGGTGTCTACTCTCATCTACCTTCTTATCACTATAAACGATGATTCTCATATTGCTTGATTAAATAGACATACTTTGGAGAATATGTTATGAAAAATGATGGGAAGAGCCCTTTATCTAATGTGTATGATAATGTTCCTATTTCCCATCTTGAAAACTATAGTGCTCTTCCTTAAAGGGTATAATTTAGATATCTTCATGGATCCTAAGTCTTTTGAAAAGGTAATTAAGAGTGGAAAGTGTCTTTCTTTAGAAGAATCTAAACAACATTTCAATTTGTTACATTATCATCCTAATGTCTTTGCTTGGTCATATGTGGACATGCCTAGTATTGATGAGTCTGTGGTGGTTCAAAATATCATTCTATGTATCAATGCTAAGCCCGTTAAATAAAATATCCAAAATATGAACCCCAAGGTTGCCTTATTAGTCAAGACTGAGATAGAGAAGCTCTTAAAGGCTAGCTTTATTCACCTCATTGACTATTCACCTTGGATATCAAATATCATCACTGTTATCAACCCTGATGTTTGTATTCACATTTTTATTGATAAGGCCTCTCTTAAGGATGATTTTTGTTACCTAATATTGATATGATTTTAGATTTGACTATAGGCCATGCCTTATTGTCTTTCATGGATGGATTCTCGGGCTATAATGAAATTCATATTAATCTGAAAGATCAGTATAAGATAGCCTTCACTGCCTCTTAGGGTACCTTCTGTTATGTAGTCATACCATTTGGGTTGACTAATGCTGGAGAAACTTACCAACAAGAAATAACTCTTATCTTTCATGATTTCATTCACAAGATTCTCGAAGATTATGTCAATGACATCTTGGCTAAGTCTACAAATCATCAAGATCACATTGAAAATATTCATTTGATCTTTGAGAAGTTTCAACTCTATAAAATGAGACTGAATCCTCTTAAGTGTGTTTTTAGCATGGATGTTGGCAATATTTTAAGATTTATCATCTCTCATCATGGAATCAAATTCAACACGAATAAAATCAATGCAATTGTTAACACACCTCCACCTAAAAACATCTCTCAATTACATAGTTTGCAGGGGAAGATTCAATAAATTCATAGATTTATATCTCAATTGGTTGATTGTACCCTTCAATTCATGCATTTGTTGAAGAAAGATGTTTTTTTACAATGGGATGATGAGTATGAAAAGGCTTTTGAGTCAATAAAAATTTACTTGGCCAATCCTCCTATCTTAATGCCAACTATGCAAGATAGACCCTTTTTGCTTTATATTTTTGCATCACCTCATGCTTTAGTAGCTTTATTAGCTCAACATGATAATGATGGTAAGGAAAGAGCAGTCTACATTAGTCATATTCTAGTTGATTATAAAAATCAATATTCTTTCATGGAAAAAAAATTTCTCACTTTCATTTTTGCAATGTAGAAGTTACGATATTATATTCTTCATGCTAAAACTTGTGTAATTGTGAAAAGTGATCTTCTTAAACATTTGTTCTCTAGAATTGATCCTTCAGGAAGGTTGGTGAAATGGGTAATGTTTCTTTCTGAGTTTGTCATCAAGTTTGTAACTCAAAAATAAATTAAAGGTCAAGTTTTCACCAATCAATTGGTGGAAGCTCCCTCATCTCACTCCTTCCCTAATCTAGATTTATTTCTAGATGAAAATATCTTTGCAGTAGACCATGAACCTGTATGGGATATTTACTTTGATGGATCAAGATTTCAAACTAGCTTCAGGGTAGGTGTAGTTTTAATCTCACCTAAAGTCAATTTGGTTCCTCTATCCATTTGATTGGAATTTCATTTCATTAATAACATCACTGAATACAAAGCCCTTATTGTTGGTTTGCATACTGTGATGTCTTTAAACATTAAACATTTCAATTTCATGGTGAATTTGAACCTATAGTAAATCAGATTACAAGAATATATTAGGCTAAGTAGAGAAAGCTATCGTAGTATCGGGATTTGGCTTTATCCTCTCTTGGTTTTTTATCTTCTTTTACAATAGGCAGTGTTCCTAGGAGAAAAAATTGACATGCAGATGCAATGGCGAGTGTAGCCAGCCTTGTATCTTTGGACGATGGTATAGAAGAGTACCACTTTGTGGTTTACATTCTCCACTCTCCTACTCTCTCAGATCAAATTGAACCCAATGGTCTAGTGTGTGCTCACATAGACTCGAGCGAATGGTATTCTCACATTTATAATTATTTGAAGATTGGAAGTTTTCTCAAAGATGCAACTAAAAATGCTCAAACTTAGTTATATTAAAATTTAGTTAAATATATTATACTATTTGATGTTCTATATCAAAAATATTATAATGGCCTTCTTCTTCAGTGTACCAGTAAGGCTAAAATACCCCTTACCCTTCAAGAAGCCCATTTGGGCTCTAGGGGTGGACACTTTGGTGGTAAATCCTTGGTGCACAAACTGATTCACATGGGATACATTTGGAAAAAAATGGAGCAGGATTCCTTTTCCTTTGTCAAGAAATGTCCTCAATGTCAACAACACAACAATCTCATTTAGGATCTTGCATAAGAGCTTTAAAATCAAACTTCTCCTTAGGCATTTGAGAAATGAGGGTTGGATATTATTGGAAAAATATCACCTCTTTTTCTTCTAAAGGGCATACCTTCATCATTACTGCTACTGATTACTTTATGAAATGGGTTGAAGTTGTTCCACTTTGATCCATGAATGCTAAAGCAATTTGTAGATTTCTTCTAAATAACACCATTGCTCATTTCAAATTGCCTTCTACCCTTGTTTTTGATAATCGTACTTCATTTAAGAAAAAAGAGGTAAATCAATTCCTATTAATTATTCATACTCAATACCACTTTTCTACACCATATTATACTCATTTTAATGGCTAAGCTATAGCATCTAATAAAAGTCTTGAGTTTATTCTCCAAAAAAATAGAGAATAGACATGGTAAAGACTAGCATACTCAATTAACGTATGACTTATGGGACTATCACATGAGTTTTTGTATGACTACTAGTACAACCCCATACAACGTTCATGTATGGTGTTGAGGCTATCATGCCTTTAGAGTTGGAAATTTTTTCTTTACAATTTTTCCTTAAATGTTTGATTGATGATGACACTTATCATGCTGACCATTTGTATCAGCTTGAGTTGCTCAATGAGCACTAATTTTAGGTTCTCGAGAATCTCCAAGCTTATCAATGGTCTATTTATAAGCATTAAAATCAAATTTTTCTTTCTCAAAACTTTCAAGGTAGGTGATCTCTTTCTCTATGAGAACCAAAGAAATGTAAATGTGCCACCTAATCAAAAGGGGAATTTTAGACTTAATTGGTTAGCTCCTTACATCATCACCTTTATGTATGGTTTTGGTGCATATAAACTATCATATATAGATGATATGCCTCTAAAAGAACCAACTTTAATGCAATGCATCTTCATTGATACTATACATATAGTCTATGTGGCATGTGCATGACACTCATCCCTCAGGGATTGCAGTTCGTGAGGCTATGAAATTTCTTCATTAACACATTTTCTCAATTTGTGTTATGATATAAATGTGTGTATGTTATTAATTTATTTTATTGGGAATTATATATATGTGTGTCCTATTATGTTGTGTATCCATGCATTGTATTTGATTAACATCTTTTGGTTAGGAATTAGATCATCATTATATTTAATTAAGCATGCATCCATGTGTGTTTATTAAATCATGATAGCATATAGTCTAAACATACATCCATAAACATAATCCATCACATGATCATAAATAGAAAAAAATCATACATCAAAACACCATGATGTTGGCCAAAAGTATCTTATATATGTGTGAAAAATTCATGTACATGTATCACACCACTATGCCAAAATTTGGTGCCTATATATATGTATGTTTCTATATATCAAATTAATTCTATACATAAAAATGATCTAGTATACAAAAAAATATAGCATATGTAAAATCAAGCCTCTAGCCCTTAAGTGCATAGCTCCTTGATCCCTCTAGCGCAATTGATGGTGCAAGAGGATGTTGGATGGACACATATGAATGTAACCATGACACAAACATGCTTTGTGATCATAGTCCCTAGAGCTCTTCTTTGAGCTCAACTGTGCATCCTCTCGTAGTTTTGCCACCTGCTCCTACAATGAATCCTCCCTCTCATGGGCTTGCCATAGATCTTTCTAGAGCTACTACACCTGGGGGTTGGCTGACCTTACTTCCTCTTCCTGCCTGTCAAGGTCATCAAGTCAACTCTAAAAGGTGTCATGTGCAACTATGACACTCTCTACCCATGTCATGGCCTAATGTCGCTCGACTATCATAGTGTGGAGATCTTCTAATCATTGATCTCATTTCAGTGTCATAGTGGCTAGGTTCATGGTCCTCTGCATGACCTCCATGTGAACCTCCTTGTAGACTATCCTTAGAAACAATACAAGCTCAAAAATGTGGGCATGTTGCCTTGTTGATGGTGACCTATATGTGTCAAGGATGGTCCCCTAGATTTGGATGGATGGGGCCACCTCTACTATGTAAAACTTGATAAAGGCGATCCACTCCTGTGTATCCTATACAATCACAAAGAAAGTGGATGCTATCAATAATAAATCATATCAAAATATATACATATATATGAGAAAAACAAAAATGAAAGTACTAAAATGAAACATGTATCACAATCATACCTAGGTCCCTAGCTTTATAGTGTGGATCAAGCGGTGCTACGCTTGGCCCCACAACTATCATCAAAGGGGGTGCAACCACTTGGCTCGTAGGTGGATTTTATGAGACATTGACTATTGGTGGGGGTGAGGACACTCATCGCCACTGGATCGATCACTTTGGAGCTCCTTTCACCACCGCTTTTCCCTCCTTGTCACCATCACCATTAAGATCCCTACCTCCTAGCCCTTGTACATCAAAATTTCTTGTGGGGGAATATACTGAGAAAATTAGGGTTGGGTTGCATATCACCTACCATGCTACAAATTTATGGACAATACTGACATCATCGATTGGAAGGACTGGAGGATGATCATCATTGTTTGACCCATCATCACTAACTGTGATGTTTGGGATGGTTGAATGTGGATGATCCCTTTCTTTGACCACACTCCTCATTGACTATACAAACATAGGGGCATTGGGGGAATGGTTTGGACCTACCTGAATTGTTGGGCCACCTGATGCCAAGAGTAAGGAATGATGATGTGATCCGATCGACCTGCCAAGATTCAATCATGCTATATCCTATACAACTACTACATGTTGGTGGGATAGATCCCTGTCCACATATATGGGCCCCACTTAATGTCCCACACCCACAAAGAATCATACTAAAGATGCCAAAAATCTATGTCACCATAGTCCTAGTCACACACTAGGGGATATGCGTGCACCATGGGTGTACCATGGGTCAGGCCCTCAGGGAACCCAATCGAACTTGTGCACCTAATGTGCTCAAATCACCACACTTATAGTAGTGTGTAGATGGTGGGGCTATGGTACTCATAGTATACATAGATATTGAGGTCATGGTAGAGATGTGTGAGCATACTCCAACCCCAGGTGAAAATAATTCCCTACTCCTCCTTCGATTGGATTCAATGAATGAGGCCCCCATTTAGGTGTGAGCCTCACCCATCCATCATGATACAAAGGGTGACTATAACTATCATCACTCGATGGATGAGTGGGATCACCACTCACCCTTGCTCAATACATCCCATGTATATGTGGCTTGTGGTGTCTGCTGGGACCACCTTCCCAATGTAGTATTGTTTCCCACCAAGGGTGTCCTACGTTATCCTACCCTCATCATAAGCTACCTATCATCCTCAGATAGGGAGCTCAATGATGCAATGGACATCCTCTAGGGTGACAGTCATCTTGTCTGTTGGTAGGTGTAAGTTGGAGGTGTCTACATCCCAACACTCCATGAACACCATCAATATCAAAGTATGATAATGAATCTCGGGCATGGTGTATACCCACCAAAGGCTAACTCATCATAGAAAGTCATAATCATCTAGATACAACTCATTGTTACAGTCTCACACTAGTGTCAGTAGTGATCCATCGACATGCTCATAGATCTTTGCCCACTCCTATAGAAGAAACAAAGTTCCACATCAATACATCCTACATCAAATTTTTCTTAAGTGTGCCTCTGGGATGGAGGCATGTCACACAAAATTTTGTGTGGCATACTAGTGTCTAAGGTCAAATGCTTCCAAATGATAGCACATAGGATGGACACCAATGTGGATAGAGGATGATGACACACTATCATGATGACAAAACGACATTTGGATGCCTCTGCATCAGTTGGATGCTTGTGCTACTCAGGGAGAATGAAAATCTAAAACAATGCATTAAAATGACAAGTTGGGGAAAAAAAATTGTACCTCATTTGGCTTGTCACCTGCCGCTACTGCTATGTTGAGCTACTTGATTCTTGGGGCCATGCAATCTCATCTGTGAGGAATTTTTTTGACTCTTCTCTCACAAAATTTAATAAGATCCTTGTGAATAGTGAAAATGACCCTTCTATGGTCCCACCCAAGGCATATATAGGTCAATTTTACCCATTTTTCATGGCATATATTCACCTCTTCATCATATTTTTCTTTCAAACCACCTAATTTTTCTTAAGCATTCTTTTCGTTGTGGTAGTTTCTTCTAATTTTGAAACTGACCTTATTTTGAGTTTTGTAGAATGAAACCTCACATCAGGTGTTGTAATTTATTGTTGAGCTCAAACACTGGGGACATCATCAATATCTGCTTGCTCGACCTTTGTGGCCTCTACAGTATCCTTTTTCATGTAAATCTATAAAATTTTCAAATTTTTGATCTTGGATTTATTTCTTTTCTACTTTACTGTAGCTATTTTTTCCCTAAAAATTTAGCTCACTAAAGTGGGGGAAAAATGTAACTTGTCATAAATTTCACCCTATGGCAATTTCACACTTACACATTTATCCCACTGCATTTATGACACCTCTCCATATTTATGACAAAAACTTATGAGTCATAATTTCATGATTCCAACTCCATAAGGAACAATGATGAAGCATTAGTAGTCTGCTACCTCATTTTTTGTAAAGTTTTGAGTTGGATGTATGTGCGACACGTGGACGTCCACACAATGCTCTGGCATCCCCAAACTTTCTGAGTTTCAAATGAGGGAATCTCATGACCTTTTCCTATTATGCATCATTGCATAAGCATCATAAGTGTAATGGATCTTCCCACCCATCCAGCCTCACAAAAATCCTCTTTTCACTCTCATTCTCACTCTCACTCGATCTTTCTCTCTTTCTCTATTATCTTCTACATCTCTTCTCCATAGTGGAGCTCTATTAGATTCTCATCTTGCCAATAACCAAGGCTCTCTTACAAACAAGGAATTTCTCTTCTATCAAGCCAAGAGGGAGCCATAGACTATTGGTAACACTCTCTTTTCATTTGTCTCATCTATTTGCAAATACATTGTTGTCTTATTTATTTTATTTGAGATAGCTATTAGGGACTCTCCTCCATAGTTGGGTTTGTTTCTATCACACATCTCATTTGTAATATATTACATCTCATTTGTTTCTATCTATCTAGTTGTCCATGGAGGTGTAAACACCAAAGCTAGGGTTTGACTGAAGTAAGCCTCAAAACAGCCACAACATTTTTCCTCGTCCTTCTTGTGTGCAATTTTTCAGATTTGAAGAACTAGGTACTTGCAGGTTTAAGGTTTTTAACTCCTGATTTGATAGGACAATAGTGTGGGGTACAAACGTCCCCATGATGCACTATTTTCCATTGGTCATGACTCTATCCTTCTAAGGGTAGAATTTTTAAGTCTTGATCTTTCTATTTTTGTAACTTATACTATAATTATTTACCAAATTCTATTAATTTACAATTTTATCATTCTAGCTTAGTATTTCATTTAATTAAGTCATTTCAATTTCTCCATTTCATACTTTGTCAGTAGAGCTTGTAATTTGTGGTAATCAAGGGCTATTCACTCCATGTAGACTCTTCCTTATCCTAGAGACTCAAGAGTAGCGAGTCCCCTCTTTTACACTATGATTGTTTTGAGACTTAGTGTTTATTAGTGGGCACACCTAAGATTTTTGAAATGTGTATGAGCTTCACAACTCAGTGTCCTATTTCCAATACTCTAATGATATGTAGTTGTAGACTTATGGCATCTCTCATTGTTGTTACATCTATTGTGGAACCTAATTCCTCCAACTCTTTCATGTATGGTATTGTCAATACCCAACCCATTTTGGACTCCATTCCTAATCCTACACTACCCATGACAACTTCACAACCAAACATCTTTGTGGACATTGAAATTGTTTTTTCCCACGCATTGGATGAAAAATTAAAACAATTGGACAAATAATTAGAGGGATTTCAAGAATATTTAAGCATTAAATATTTAGTAGGAAAAATAGTTCCCATCGTGGATAACGTTAGAAAATTGATCAATGATGCTCAACGAATAGAGGTTTTATGTATTTTATCTCATATAATAGATGCTAATAACCTTATGACAACTACTTATGCCCAAGCCTTAGTAAATTCCAAAGCCAAGGAGGAAAACAAGTTTCCCTCCCCACAACTATAACTTCTTATAGAGAATGGTTTTTTCATTGCTCACGAGTCTCTTTCTTACCAAGAGAGTCCTAGGGAATGAACTTCCCTAAAATAACTTAGACTACCTCAATGAGAGTTATAAATCAAAATGAATAGGTCATAGAGCTTTTATGGACAAACTGACAACCTCCTAACTAAAGGAAGACAACACAACACATGGATGACAACGTTGCACGTTGGGATCCTAAAGGCATGATGGTGTCTAGTACAAACCAAAAATCAAGAATATCTTAGAAAAAAATTAGTGGCTACTTCTATTCTAATCGCTAAGAATTCTTAAAGTGCGGGAAAATAAAAAGTAAAATAAAATAAACTAACTAAAACATAGCTTAAATGAAATGTAGATTATAAGACTAGGGAGGAGAAAGAAGACACTCACAACAACCTAAGAAATGAAGCCTCCAACAATTGAATATCTTAAATTCCTCCACACATACGGCTAAGGAAAAATGTTGCGATTGTTTAGGGGCTTGCCACAGTTAAACCCTTGTTTTGGTGTTCTCACCTCCATGGACAACCAGATAGATAGATAGAGAGAATAATAGACAAGATAGTAGACACAATGATAAATTGCATAGACAAGGGATGTGTGAAATCCCAAAATGCACAAAGACACAAGACAAGAGAGATATCACCTACAAAGCTTGAGGAAGCCAAAGAGAGAGAGAGAGAGCTACAAGAACTAAGAGAGTAGTAGAGAGCGTTGTGATAACGTGCAAATTTTGTAACAAGAAAGAGAGATGTGCAGGCTTGAGATAATGATAAAAAGAGAGAAAATAGAGCATTTTCAAGAGAGAAATACCAAGAAGCACAAATGAATTGAAGATACCACTTTTAAAGAGAGAATAGTAGGGAAAAGAAGGTTCTCGATCCGTTACAAGGCATCCTGAGCCATTACCACTGACAAAGGTAAGTGACAATTGGAAATGTACTTGGAAAACATCCATTTGAACATAAAAAATTATTGGGATGCTAGCATGACGTGCAGACATCCGTGTGGTATGCTAGTGTCTAGACAAATTATGCTACAAAATGACAAGAACAAGGAAACACAAGGTTTGACATAAAGCTGATGTGTAAAGGTAGTTGTTGAAAAGGGGTCCTAAGCATCATGAGAAGGGAAAAGGCTGATATAGAAGATGAAACGATCCTACACAAATACTAAGGGATTGGAATCCAAAGTGGATACAAAAATATAAGTTAAATTGTAAGGGGTGCAATTTTATGATATTACACTTCTATTGCCAACCGTAGCTTCAACGAAAGAACACACCAATGGTATTACTCCAAGATTAGGGCTTCCTAGTGGGAATACTTATATTTTTGTAGAATCACACATAGCACCTAAATATACATCACCTCTCATAAGTGTGCAACATATTAGTCCACCAAAAATCTACACAATCCCACCATATTCATCGAATTCCCAAAACATGTCAAATAATGATTCAATCATTAACCAAATTTTGCAAAATGTAACATTACTTCAACAAAAATTCTCCACATTGAATCTAACTCAAAATGGAAAACCACCACAATATCTCAAAAGGAGCCCATTTCCAATTAAAATTTTGAAAACACCCATGCCTCAAAACACAAAAATACCTTGATTTGAAAAGTATAATGGTAATAGAGACCCATACAGTCATGTATCATCTTTTATAGTATTGTGTAGTGATTTAATTTTTGAAGATAAGCTCCTAGCTAAGATATTTCCTAGGTCATTCAAATACATGGTCTTGGAATGATTTTTTTCATTACCAAATAAATCAATAAACTCATTCACTAAACTTATTGATGCATTCCTCCAAATTTTCCAAGCAAACATAGGTCCTCAAATAACATTAGATAATTTAGCACATTACAAACAAGGACCCAAATAAAAAGATAAATTTTATAGGGTGAAACCAATTTCTTTATTCATAAATCTCCTATAGTCTTCCCAATGCCAATATCCAAAGGGTATTCATAGGAAATTTTCAATCTACCATTAGGGATAAGATATTGTTGATGAAATATCCATAATTTATAAACTTGTGTATGAATCTTTGTGACTATCAAATATCATTTAGTTAATATGAAGGAAAACATTCATTGACTCCTACTGATCAATCTAAATTCGTGCCTCAAAATAATTATCAATCATTCAAGAAGTAGAACAAGAACTTTATCAAGATAAACACATCTCAAATAGCTAATAACATTGAGCCACAAGTTGCATCTGTAAGTTCAACTCCTTGTCAATTTAGGTTGAGAGATAGATAATTTACCTAATTTTCTAACTCTTATTATTCGATCATGTTACAATTGTTAAGTAAGAACCTAATCTAGTTACCTTTGATTAGACCCATGGACATGACCAAACCTTTACTTATAAACTTTAACTCAAAATCATTTTGTCAATATCATCGTACACCTAGACATGATACGAAATGGTGTATGCATATTAAATATCAAGTGCAAGACCTCATCGATTCCAATCACTTCCAATTGGCTAATGTTAATAATAAAGGAAACAAGTTTGTAGCTCTACCCAATCAAAATTTATAAATTTTCACAAATCCTATGCCAAATCATACATTCAACTTCATGTAAGCTTGTGATGATAAGAATTATGATGAGGATGGTCTACATAATATGATTAATGCAATAGATGTCCAACCTCATAAGGGTCAAACCTTTTTGTTACTTGACATTGCTTTCACATATATTGATACATCTATACATGCACCAGATGGTCTTGTCTATATCACTAGACATATTAATGACCAACCTACACCAGGGATACTCATTGATCTTGTCTATTTAGAGAACTTGATCACTAAGGAATTCTTATTTTTGCATGAACTCTATAAAGATTCTTATGAACAATCAAAAGAATGGTTAAAAACTCATGATGGTTTCACTCACCCTACAATAGGTTTGATAACTCTTCCACTCAAATTTGGACCAAAACAGATAGATGTATCATTCTCCATCATCTTGATGGTGGACCAATTCCATGTGAAGCTAGGATATCCATGGCTATGCTCCATGAATTTTTTCCCATCAGTAATCCACAAGTGCATAAAGTTCCCATTTGAGAATAAAATATATATAGTTCACCATATTGGGTTTAAACCTTTGGCTTTCCATAGTAACTTTTTATTGGACTATTTTTGGCCTCAACCCATGGAACCTATTAAGCCTCATGAGAATTTATTTTTTAGGTCGTACCAAAAATTTAAGGCAAAGCGCATAATAGAAGTATCCCTTAGCAATATCCCACTTGAGAATGATAGAGCTATGGTTGTTTCTCCCACCCCACAATTCATTGAACCCATGTATGAGGAAAATATCCTCTCCAATACATTATCCATTTATGTTGTATTTCCTCCATAAATATCATAGAAGATACCAAGAGACAATTACATGATTACCTTTGTGCCTCCAAAATGGAAATAAATTTATAGACCTAAGGAGACATTGGTTTCCCAACCCCCAATGGTTTCTTTCATTCCTCCCCTAAGGGAAGAAAAGAGACCAATGGTAGAGAAATTCCACTCTTACCTCTTCACAAATTGAAAATTGTATAAGAAGAAATAGAAATCCTAAAGAGTGAAGGCATAGATGTTGTGCTATTGCTCATTATTTGGGGGAAAAGAATAAAAAATTACCTAATGATCAAAAACTTATCCAAACAAATCATGATGAATTACAACCTTCACCAAAACATGAAATTGAACCTTACATGTCCCAAATAAAGTAAAGAATGAAACAAGAACATACAACTAACATTTTCATTAAACCACCCATTATCATAAATTTAAATGATGAAGATGAATATGCTAAGATTGATGAACAAGTAAATAATGAATTATCTTTGTTGTCTTCAAAGTCTATCAATTTAGATAGGGGAAACCTACTGGATGTTGTTTTTGTGTTGCTGATATGTGGTTGTCATTGATGTCAACACTATTAGCATTAATGTCTTTAAGACTATATATGTCGAGGATATTGAGAAAATTGTAATAAAATATGTTGCAGGTTGTCTGTGAAGCAGTGAAGATTAGTATGATGAAAATTTCAGTATATTGATGGTGAGAAGTTGTGAATTAAAGGGTTTGTTTCCATGTATATCTAGTTTATCCATTGAAATTTTTAGAGGTGTGCATGAAGATTTGAGCAAGTTATGAGTTTTTGTGTTCTGGCAGCTATTTTGTTATTTTAGTTGGTATTCCTAGAAGAAGATAATATGATTCTGGTAATCTGAGTTGTTGCGTATGCTCTTGTGGTGTTTGTGGATTTTTCTAGATTGTGCTCTATCTGTGTTGCATGCCCACATTGATCATTGTGCTCATGATCTATGATTCTCTCTTGCGTGTTCATGTCCTTCATGTTCATGGCTGACAAGGTGTTTGTAGTGTGTTGTGGATCTTCGTGGAATAATTTTTTAAGGCATTTTGTGTTTCAGGATATTGTTTTGGGTCTCCACTATGTTGTGGATGATCTTGCTAGATTCACATTAATAATATTTATTGTTTTGGGATGATAGTTTGTATTCATTGTATTATTTTATTGAAGCTAACATGAAGCGATGTAATTCCTTGTTGTGGATATATATAAGCAATTGTTTCTTCATTTGAATGAGAGTGTGAGCGAGCAAGCAAGTGTGAGTGCACAAATAATGTTCTAAATCTTTTGAAGGTAGAGAAGAAGAGTGAAGATGAGTGAGGTGTGTTCATGTGCTTAACCGAAACTGTAATCAAACATTAGTAGATGCTATTTTCTCAGTTCAAGATCTTTTAGATGGATTTAATCTGAATATTATTGTAAGATAGTGAGTCTTCCCTTGGGCAGTAAGCCTTTTTGTATTTGAGCAGTGAGCTCTAGGTAGTGTGCTTGAATGCATGTGCATTCCTCATTTTTCCATACTTTTAACAAAGTATAAACTTGTGGATTAACCTCCACCGTGGTTTTTCCCCTAACAGGGTTTCCACATAAAATCTTGGTGTTATGTGTGTTTTTGATGTGTTGTTGATTTATGATTTCATAGTTATTAATCAAATCTGAGAATAAGGGTTAACAAATTTAATAAGTTTGAAATTTTGTGACAACTGATTCACCGCCCCCCCTCTTAGTTGTCTACCCTTGTGTTGCCAACACAACCATGATGATCCTCTTGATGAGAGTGATTCACTTCATGTTAAACTTGGTGATTCTCCTTGTACAACACTTGTTGTAGTCCCCTTGGCTAGTTGTTTTCCTTCCATATATGATGAGAAAGATTGGGATGCAAATGATTCAATTTATATCAGCTCACATGTGCATTACACTTTATTTTATTTGTGTGTTATTTATGTTTTCTTGCAAATGATGTGATTTCATGTGTTGTTATTGGTGTGTCTTTTTCTTGTGATTTTTCTTTAGAGGACCCTTGTTGCTCCATTGGCACAACAATACAAAGAAAACAAATATATTGTGACATTCATCTATTTGTTCCTCTATTCTTCTATATGTCTTAAAATTTATTTTTGTCTTGTGTTTTATTTTTGGGGATGATTTGTTGGTGTTTTTTTATTAAAACCCAAGCAAACTTCCCGAGAGCTTCTATGAACTTGCCATGTTCAATGATAAAATTCTAGGAAGCGATTGGCCAACTCGACGAGAAAAGCGATAATGCTAGTTCTCCTACACTTTGGGCTCTGTAAGACCTAGGGGGGTATTCCCTAAAATATGCTCTTCCAATACAACTTAAACAATTTCAACTTCACATTTATGAACAATAGATAGATTCCCCATCCATGCTAAAAGGATGAAAACCTTCGAGAAATTGGCTATTCCTCAAAAAGGCTTGGGACCTATTAGCAAAGAATCACAAACACAACTAAAATAGGTTGATAGGAAATATTTGGATAAAATGTTCTACAATCAAAACATAAGACATGAGAAACATAACCATGATCAGAATACCAGTGCCATATCCTAAAGCATGGAGTCAAATGAGAAAACTGAATTATAGGGAAATTTTCATCTTATACAATTATGATCTATATGAATTGCATTACAATCCACATATTTTAACTGAAGTCTATCACTACTTTATGAATCCAGTTGCTAGCTTGGATGAACTTACACATTAACTAAGGCATTTAACCGATCCTTTGAATCAAAGCCATCATTAAAACATAATTCACAGTAAAGAACAATGAAGATCAATGAAAACAATATTGGACTAATATTTCATTAATAATTCACACAAGATATTACAATGGGAGAGAAAACAGACCCAAGAGATTTTCATATTCAATATAAACATGCCTAAGAGCCCCATAATTGACAAAGTTTTTTTATATAACTCAAAACCTTAAGACTGGGACTTACATTCATACTCTTTGTATCATAAAAATCGTATTTCTCATATCTCGGATTCAACAGTTGACCCAGCACCACGACCCAGCATTCCCTTTTATAAAACAAGGGAGCAAAACAAGCTTTGGGCCAGAGGGTCCACATGTCCATTTTTAATTGGACCACTAATTACTAATTTAGTTACATTTGCATCATGCGATTGGAGGGAAAAGGAATAAGACAAGAATAATCATTAGTTTCTATGGAGGAAGAGAAACTGCCTTCAAAGGGCAACTCATTCATACCAAAGGCATATTTAACCGTTATAACACTTTATTCCACCTCAACAGCCTGTACCTGAAGTCAAGAGAACAATGCATACTTTCAAATGTAACTTTTGAGACCAGACCTTTATTATACATGACCAAGTCGCATTTCTCAACCTTAGTACTCATATTTCAAACTCATCGGTGAACACATTTTTCCATAATTCAAAATATTCCTTAGATGGCCACTTAAAATAAATAACCTAATTAATCTTATCCTGATAAGGTGCATATTTTACCATTACTGACATGGCCTCCTTATCAAAGTCTTCTAAGAAACTAATGGCAAATGATAGTTTCTCAAGTGTATTCTCTAGCATACCAATGTTAGCATTTCTGCATATCTCATGTGTCTGAGCTATCATTATATTAGCCATTTGGTCTTTCCAAACCTACAAAGGTTTTACCTCATCATGACTATGCAGAATTTGTGGTAATGGAGTTAAGTCCATTCCATCATATTTGGCCTTTAACTCTTTGATCTTTAATTCCATAGGGCAACATAACCCTGGAATTTTTTCTCCACAACTCCTTTGACAAATTGATAAGTTGATATAACCATAGGATACTTATCCCCATGTTGTTTTTCTCCCACTGCCATGAATGTCAGTTTCTCAAATCTGGGGCTCCATCTGTCCAGCAATGGGGTGGCCAACTCTCTATCTCTTGGGAACATCTTAAGTGCTTGCAACATCAAAGCATAACTTGTATGAACACTATTTAATTTTCCTTGGACCCTCCTGTTTAAGTTTCTCAACACAGTGTCCACAATCATCGAATTGCTCTTCCCTACTGATTCCTAGATTTGTTGCATCATCTCCTTATACTCCTCAACTTGAAAAATTAATTTCTCCCTAGAGAGTCCTCCTCCCAGGCTATTATCCCTTTCAACTATAATAGGAACCTGCCCCATATTATATGGAACAATAGCTAAGGACTGTCCTTGTGAAGAGGATTGAGGCTACTCCATTGGTGGGTCAGAGATAGTGCAACTAGAGCTAGCCTACCCTTGAGACTTCAAGATCTCCATTTGATTCTTTAGTAATGCCAACTCAGTTTCTAGCTCTGCCACCTTTTGTTGACTCTTATTATATTCAATAATAATTTCATTGTATTGGCCTCTCAAAGTATCTCGATCCTTGGTCAAATCCTCAACAGTTGCCCTAGTGAACTTGGCAACATTCACTACCATATCTGTAGCCTCCAATGTTGGGGTATCAACAACTCTTCTTACAACAAGGTGACCATTGAAATCAGATGGTTCTATGACTATTGGCTTCCTAGATCCAGTGGACAAATACCATATTGCCAAATAATCCCACTCCTCACTAAAGGTTGACCCTTTAAGCGCCAATGCAGCTTCTTCATCGGCTGCAAGAAGTGGCCTATTGGCCCTTCTTATTGTATCGAACACCACATCATCAGCAATATCCCATTCAGGAAGTAACAATACTCCACTCTTCTATACCAATGCTCGACCTTTCTCTGGTGTTATTTATTTGAATCTTTCCTTCATCTACAACTTGATATTAGATTGAATTACTTGTTTTGGGAGCTCAGGGTGCAAACTTCTTTCTTGAGCCACCTTCTTAGCATATAATGAAACATGTGCCCTCCATACAAAATCCTTAAAAGCATTGATTTTGATAAAAGATTCATCCATCATGAACTCTTTATAGGCTTCCATCCTTAGGTCATCATTGTTGGTTATCCCCCTTATTTCATCTTTTCCTAGCCTAAAAACAATCGCTCCAGAACTTGATGGAATGTCTTATGGAAAAGATGGCATTCCCTGATGCATTTCATCAAGAGTGACAATGATATCTTCATCCTCATCATCATCATATTCAACCACCTTTGTTATTTCAATTTTCTATCTCTTTGGTGATGATGGACATGTTTGGTTAGAAAGTCTCGGAGGGGAATCCAGATCAACAATATTTGGCAATGCTACCCTGAAGATGATGGTACAACTCCCTTAGCAGCTTCTTCAGCCCTATTTCCCCTTTTCCTAGAAAAAACCTTGATCTTATTTGGGGGGTGATAGGTAGGTCTTTCCTCCAACCTTACTTCAGGGTATTCCTCAATAGTTTGTGACTTTCCCCTTTCTTCCACAACCCATTCGTCCTTTACAATCCCCACCAAAATTTCAAAATTGTCAATGGCATACATAGCCCTATTCAACTCTTCATTGATAGTTGGTATGGGATTAAAAGCAAGTATCTTTTCTTGCTTCTTCTTCACAATCTTGGTAAAGGAAATATATTTTTCCTTTCTCTCTTCTTGTATCTCTAAATCAAAAATGTTCATAATAATGTCCTCAGGAAAATAGAAATTGTGGACGAAAGTTCTAGTCTGGTGCTTGGCCTTCATTTGAGAAATAAAACCATCAAGGTCATGATTCCTAGGGTGTACATTCTTTAATCCATAAGGTCTAAGAAGTGTGTATAAATCCTTCCATCCTCCCTTTGCCATAAAAAAATCAGCAAAGGCCGTATACTCAGGAAAGAAAGATCCCTTCTTTTGTTTTACTGGAAAATGTATATCCTAAGCACACCCCAACTGCCTCATGATTTCTAAAAACCTAATTCTCAAAGGCACATTCTTGGGAAAAACATATGGGTTGGTATTAGTGCCATATTCTCTAAAATTTGTTGTATTATGATAAGGGATAATATCTCCCCAATTATGTGTCAAATTTAATTTAGGCCTTCTTTCCATTGGCCTCAAGAAATCATGAATCTCCTTAGGAATCTTGGGTGGATTATGAACCAAAGCTCTTCTCAACTTGGACCCAAAGAAATTCTAGAACATTACATAATCAAATTTATAATCATGCATATCAAGGATCCTGGTCCAATATTGGACAAGCATGTCAACATTATCCTCCCTCTTCTTCAATTCTATATCCTACCCAAACACCGCCTAGCCCCATACAAAAACATGTGCATCAACAGGGAAAACCACCTGAAACCAACCCAATTCTTTCCTTCCTTAAGGGCCACTAGACACCCATGCATTTTTTTTCCAAGTAAGTGGCAAAATCATATACCACATTAAAACTTGGATGTTGAAGATTTACAACCATGTACATGGTATCAGTAGGCAGAGTGGTCTTTGTAAATGATAGATTTTTCTGCAAGCTAGAATAACAATGTTAAATCTTAATCTAAACAATCTAAAATCTAAAAACAAAGAATGAGGAAATAAACTAACAAACTTAAAAAATTTAATGGAAAGCTCTCACCGAATATGCGTTCATCCCTTCAAATTATCTTGATTGTTCTTCTCCATTTTGCCTTTTCAGTATTCTTGCCCTCAGATTTAAGTGTTTAAATGCAAGTATAACTTTGTCAAGTGTCTAAGAAAAATATCGAAGTTGAATCTCTTCTCAAAAGTATGTGATTTCGGGAGGAGGAATAATGATAATGACATGCCATTTTATAGATTTTGGGTTTTCAAACGATTGGCTCAGATTGAAAGAGAGATCGATAGATGAGATTGATGAATGCCATGTGATGTGAGTTCAGTCTCAGATAGAACGCAAGTTAGAACATGAGTTCAAAAAAGACTGCAGATAGAGACTAAGTTAGAACGTGAGTTAGAACACAAGTTCAAGATCTTAATCTCCAAAAATAGAAGAAATAGACTTTGTATGCAAAAGCCAAAGTTAGAAGTTGAAGAATAATGCATTTAAATGCAAACAGGAGTTAGAACTAGTTAATCAACTAGTTGTAATGGAAAGTCTTCTCATAGAGATAAATGGAGAACTAAAAATAGATCTTGAGTCAAAAGGTCAGTGAATGATTAGATAACTGATTGACAGAAGAATGTGACAAATAATTAAATATGAATTAAATGTTAATTTAATTCAACATTCGAAAATAAGAGACTTTAATTAAATAAATAAAGTAATTTATTTAATTTGACTGTTTGAAAAGGATAATATAAATAATTAAATAATAAATATTTAATTATAGATAAAGGGGGTTAAATGAATAATTAAATAAAGATATTTAATTATAGTTAAATAAGTATGATAAAGGGGTAATTAAATAATAAATTATTTAATTGATAGATAAAGGGGAAAGAATTAATTAGTTCGCAACATAATTAAATAAATATGATTTATTTAATTAATCAAGTTGAATAAAGATTAATAATGAATTAATTAATTAATTAAAAAGGGATATTTAATTAATAGAGAAAATATGTGTTAGAAAGGTTAATTAAATAATATACATTATTTAATCAAGACCACGGACTATAGAAAATTATGTCGAATATGTACTCGCAGGCCTAGACCAATTTTCAGTATCTACAGTTTGCCCCTCTTTGATACAATGGTGTTACAGCATTGTGTCAAAGAAAACATGCCCTGATCGTGCCCCAGCATGAAACAGGGTAAGGTATGCCCCCTTGGGAAAATTGACAATTTTTGAAAAGTTTCAAAAAAATCAAGAAATATTCCTGATAAGTCAATTTGATAGTCAAAAATGTTATGGAGTTGACGAAATTGAATCTGGAGTTCATACGGATGAATACAGGTCGTTTGAAGTTGAAATATTACACGGCCAATAGAGTAGGGCTGAGAAAATGCCATTTGAAACCCACCTATAAATAGAAATTAGGGCTAAACCTAATTCATTTGCACCTGAAGGATATAGAAAAAGAGGATTTTTTGCTCTGACTGGCTGACGAAATGGCACCCATTCCATACACTACACATCGAGGTTATCAGATCCGGACATTCAGGAGGCTAGCCAACGCAAGACCACCGGTATGTACCCAAAAATGAACTTGTCAAAATTATTTTTGCATGTAGTTTTAGGTGGTTGAAAATTAATTAAGCAAATGTTGTGCGTCGTAAATGACACATGTCGTTGTATTCGCCGCATCTGACTGCGAAGCGACGCATGCGCAAAAACTCATTAGGGCTAGATTTGGCTACTTAGGGAATGACCGCATGTGAATTAGAATGTACTGCATGTGTAGTTATGCAATGCATATCTATTAGGAATAAACGCATGTGGTATAGTGAACTGCATATGCATTTCTGACCGCATTTGTTAAAAATGCACCGCATGTGGTTTAGTGAACCGCATGTGCATTTAGATGACTGGGTTGTGGAAAATATGTGACGCATATGTAATATGCATTGCATGTGAGGATCTATGACACGCATTTGCAAAAATGCACCACATTTGTAATGTGAGCCGTATTTGATTGGTAAAATTTTTGAAAAATATTTCTAAGTAAATCTTGAAAATTCTTGACATCATGGTTTAAATGCAGGTTGTACTAGATCCTATATATACGTGGGAGTCACATCTAGATATGTACAATCTGAGAGGTAGCCTGACTAGTGGAGAGATATGGCTGCTATCTAGACTTGGTTTGCATCATTGCCTCTCAATGCCTATGATTCGGGCAAACAGAGGGATGCTTACGACATTATGCGAGCGATGGCACTCATAGACTTCATCATTCCATCTACCAACTGGGGAGGCCACTGTCACATTAGAGCATGTGTACAGGATTTTGAGACTACCGATCAGAGGTGAGTGGGTTATGTACGATACCCAGCGAGGATTGACAGAGCTTGCTAGATTTTATCAAGTAGATGACATTAGGATGCTCGAGATCGAGCACTACGAGATTAGGTGGCCAGTTTTAGCTGATAGATATGATAGGATTGACTGCATTTTATGTACATTGATCGGGGGTATAGTTCTACCAGACCGATAGGGTCATGGCTTTCTTGTGGGATGGGGGGAGATGTTGGTGGGAATGTTGGAGAGTGAGACGAGATATGCATGGGATCCATGTCTACTCGAGATGCTATATTTTCATCTGCATGACATTGTTTATAGAGACGCATAGTCATTGAGTTGTGGGACTACTTTACTGATGGTGTGGGCTTGGGAGAGGATAGCTGTCTTTCATCCGCCAATTACTGTAGAGAGACTAGAGAGACATCCCTATGTGTTCCGATATACAAGATAGATCACACAGACACATGTTGGGGACACAAGGTATTGGAGACACGCACTGGACATTCTAGATCAATTTACATGGAGACCGTACATGGATTGTGAGGAGTGGCTGGATGATGAGAGACATTTACTATTCTACAGACAGACATAGTATCTAATTGGGAGGACTATTTTGAGTGTGCATATTATAGAGAGGCATCTACCAGAGTGGGTCATGAGACAATTTGGAGAGGTTCAAGATGAGCCTCGAGGTAGAGCAGATTTTGCTCGGTCGTAGAGAGAGGTTCTATGGTGGGGACCCATGATTCCAGTGACTACTGCAGAGGTAGACATACAGGCATTACAACCATTACATTGGGGTTGGAGTGATGGATTAGTAAATCCAGGGACTACGACTGCATACAATGCATGGTGGGTGGTTCATCACCCGATTCCTTATACAGATCTTGACTAGCTAGCACCAATCGAGAGACGAGGCATAGGGCCGAGAGGATGATGGAGAGGTGGAGGTGCCAGAGTGGGTAGAGTTGGTGGTAGAGGTGATGGAGATGATGGCAGAGGCGGAGGTAGAGGCAGGAGATAAGGACAAAGAGGACAAAGAGGGGGTCAGGCAGGTAGACATGCACCTATTCAGGAGGCAGTAGCAGTTGATGTACTGATGGTAGACATCATTGGGAGAGTGGATGTATAGGCTAGGGGTGAGCATGTTGTAGTGGAGGTAGTGGTTGAGGAGCGTGTAGAGGTAGATGTCGGAGTAGAGGATGTTGTAGAGGATGTAGATATGGATGTGGCTATAGACCCTTTGGGTATTTTGGTAGGATATGGAGAGGATGATGTTGAGGATGATGTTGAGGAGGAGGCACCGATGGAGGAGCAGGAGAGAGAGCTCAAAGATCGGATTGTAGAGGGGAGATGGGATGAGGATGCTCCTAGAGATGGTGATAGGGAGGCTTTGGAGGAGAGACTCAGATTTATGACTATAGAGTTTGAGGTGATGAGACTAGAGAGAGATAGTGCCTACACAGAGAGGGATAGTGCATATGTAGAGAGGGACAGTGCATATACCGAGAGGTACAGTGCTCATACAGAGAGGGATAGTGCTCTTATGGAGAGAGACCAAGCTATAGCATGGAGACATGAGATAGAGCAGCAGTTCATAGAGGTTAGATGCCTTTGCAGTGGGTCCTCATCTAATGGCACGGTATGAGAGTTGGTTAGATCAGTAGAGAGAGCCACTTATTATGGGGATCTTTATGAGATAGCAGTGCCAGCAGAGAGATGGGCTCCTAGCTTTTCAGAGGTGTGCAGTCAAAGGTCACAGGGTAGGAGTCAGAGGACATGGAGCACCGAGGGGGTGGTAGGACCATCGAGGATAGGTCCATATGAGAGGCCTTCCACCTCACATAAAGCACCTTCAAGTCTTTTCCCACCACCATCACCACATGACATCAGGGGTAGCAGGACACGATGACAGGGTTCCCTTTATGTAGACACTTGTTTTTTGATCAGAGAGCCTGCGAGCTCATGTTTTATTTATGGATACATTCAGACATTGTACTATGACACACTATTTGAGCGATATATATATATGATTTTTGTGGCTTCTATATGATATGCAATTCTATGTTATGGATGATGCTTTATTTCTACATGATTATGTTTCCTAGATGATGTATATACATGTGTTATGAATGAAATGTTTCTACATGTTTATGAGTTATGCATTTTATAATGATGTTATGGATGATTCTATTTACTTATGATAATGAATGCAAATGTCTATATGATGCTTATTTATATGTGATGGTAATATGTACATGCAATGTTTACCTTATGTATGTTATGATGATGCAATGCCTATTATGTAATGATGTGAAATGCAATGAAGATGAATTTTACTATCTATATGTTGAAATGCAATGCAACTATGTGAAATGTATGCTAATGCAAATGATCTAATATTTTTATTGTGTCACATGACTTTATCTTTATGTCAAAGAAGAGAAATGTTAGGATGAAATCAATTAAAAATGTTAATAGAAAATAATTGAAGTTTGATTGATGGAGAAAAAGATATAATGAAAGTTGATTGATTGAGAAAAAGACATAATCTTTGATATATTTCCAAATGCGCTATACTTGCTTGTTATCATCATTGGGCAGGACATGACATAGATGGATAGTACACACTATGATATGAGATAGACCATAGTGTACAAAGTCATCCATTTGTGAAAAATAGAGTCATAGACAAGGAGTGTCTTAACTCATACTAAGGACAGTAATTTCCCCAGTCATTTTGTCGAGACAAACCATAGACATCAGACAAATAAAAGAAGGGTCATGAGACGTCATTGCTCCTCTAAATCCTTGATTGGACATCCTTGAGGAAACTAGTAACATGACTCAAAAACCAATATTTAAAAAGACAGTTGACAGACATCAGCCAAAGAAAAAGAGTCCTGAGACATCGTTGCTTCTCTTAATCCTTCCAGGGACATCCTCGAGAAAGCTAGTAACCGGACTAATTCACAAATCGATAATAAGATAAGACAAAGTAAGATATAAAGTCATAAAGCCAAATAAATGTATTCACCAAAACTTGATCTTGTGGGATTGTTTGATGTTTGATGTTTGACATAGCGTAATGTGAGAGAATGACACATACCGCATAAGATGTTGAGTCTGGTTTCAACTTGGTGAATTCTGTATAAGAGATGACAAAGCCTAGTTTTAGAAAGACACATGTCGTATAAGACGTTGGATTCTGATGACGTTGAAGTGACAAGCCACATGAGACTATGACAATGTGATGGCTTCTGTTGACAAGAAAGACATATGTTGCGTAAGACATAGGTTGATCGCTTTGACAATGTGTTTGATATTGACTTGATGACTGTTGAGACATTTTTCCTTGTTAATGCATGACTTGTTTTGATTCCTTAACTGATAAACTGTGTGTGTATGTGTATTGACAGTGGATGATATGAGATGATACCCTAAAGTACTGACCTAATGCAGCTATAGACATGCATCTAAGTGAATGATATGCAATTTGTGTGATAGTGAATTGAATGTGAATGAACCCTATTGGACTGACCTAGTGTGGTCTCGGGAGCTCATCAATTGATTAGCCTTGCCTACGTTGTACATGCAGATACCTCGTAGTTCGACATGACAAATGACTTTGAATATACAAAGTGTCATGATTTTAATGTGTGATACATGACAAACCTAGATAGAAAGACCTAATGCCTTGGGGGCACATCAATTGATGGCCTTGCCTACGTCCTAGTCATAGAGGCAATGTAGTTCGACTATGTCTACAACTAACTTAACATGATCGAATTGACATGATTGACTTGACTCTATTTTTTTTTGGGGATTTTTGGACTGTTTTCTAATTGTTTTGGATTTTTGATATTTTCTAATGTTTTTGGGATTTTCCAAGACATTTTCGATGGTGTGACATTATGTACAAGGTGTTAGGGCATAGATAAAGGATTTTCCCCCAGTCGAGAATATGATTTGGAAGATGGAGTGGGTAATATGATGGAATGCATGCTAGATGCCAATCATTCCATTTAATGGATAAGACAACTATTTATTATGAGAGATGGTGAAAAAGTCTGATTAGAATGATGGTAGATGGAAGAGCAAGGTTGACTACACATGGCACCTATTTTCCAGATTTTCACCATGGTACTTATCCATAGCGCCACCGAGGTGGTTTTCACTATTGGACGGATTTATTTCTCTTTACTTTTTTTATTTTCTCAATTTTTTTGGTGTTACAAAGATGCCTGTTTGCCAGGTTTTCATCTAGGTAACAATTTTATTTTTTTTTAATTTTTTTTTTGTATTTTTCCAGATTAAGACACGGATTCTTAGAGACTAAGCATAAAACATCTTTAGATGCAGACTGTTGATAGGGGACAAAATCAACTCTCCTTCAAGAGTAGAGAGTTGGTATGCGCCTGACCCAAAAGCTTTTGTGACAATGTAAGGCCCCAACTAGTTAGGTTCAAACTTACCTAGTTTCTCTCATTTTGCTTGGTTCCTAGGATTCTCGATTAATTCTAGGTCACCAATGTCAAAGTGTCTATTGAGAACCTTTCTATTGTAGCTATGATGAAGATGATTCTGATATGCTTACAAATGATCTAATGATTTCTATCTTTGTTCATCTAGCAATTCTAGCTCTTGTAACCTAGAGACACGGTACTCATAATCGTCAATATTACCCTTCAAGGATACCCTAAGAGAAGGTATTTCGACCTCAATAGGTGAGATAGCTTTGGACCCAAATACAAGGGAATATGGAGTGGCATTGGTGGGAGTGTGGATGCTTGTGCAATAAGCCCATAAGGCAGGATTAAGCTGTAATTGCCAGTCATGACCAGCGTCATTGACAGTCTTCTTAAGGATTCTAACAATTGTCTTATTAGATGCCTCAGCTTGGCCATTACCTTGTGGGTAATATGGGGTGGAGAAATGGTGTTTGATGTGGAATTCTTCACATAAATGGCATACTTCTTGGTTTTTGAATGGGCGGCCATTGTCTATGATTATGGATTGGGATACACCATACAGATAAATGATATAGTTTAGGATAAACTTAGATATTTGTGTGCCGGTGATGTAGGTCATGGGAATAGCTTCAATCCATTTGGTGAAGTATTCGATGGCGGTGATAATGAATTTGTGGCCATTAGATGATGAAGGGTGTATCTTACCTATGAGGTCAAGTCTCCATGTATTTGACATTGTCTACATTTCTTTACAAAGACATATGAGTCTTTCTCCATTGTAGGCCAATAGTAATCAAGTCTCATAATCTTATGGGCTAGAGTAGGACCACTTGAATGAGATCTGCATATACCCTCGTGTATCGCTAGTAAAGTTTTTTGTGCTTCTTCAGCATCGAGACATCTCATTAGGGTGTTATCTAAGGTACATCTATACAGGGTTTCTTTGATGATGGTGTACTTAGCTGACTTTTGGATGAAGTTTCGACGTGGGTTATTAGACAATTCTTGAGGTAAGGTTTGGTCAGTGAGGTAGTCAAATATGTCTATACCAAGGAGATGTAGGCCCAACAATGGTACACATTATTGTAGTATCGGGGACATCATAAGCGGGGACCAAAATTTGTTCAACCAAAAACTCGAACTTAGGCACATTACTCGAAATATCCAATAAGGAACCCACGATTGTGATAGCATCTACAACTCTATTCTAGATACGTGGTATTTGTTGAAAAGTTATGTCATTGAAATAATATTTGAAACTATCAGCCATTTGCTTGTAAGGTGCAAGCTTTTCATCCTTAGTCTCGTAATCATCATTTACCTTTCGGATTACTAGTTGAGAGTCGCCAAAGACATGTAGGCTCTTAATTTTCCATTGAGCTGCCATTTTTAAGCCTATCACTAAGGCTTCATATTCTACTATATTTTTGGTACAAGGGGAAGCAATCCTAAATGATTTAGGAATGGTATCACCTTGAGGTGTGACAAATAAGATACCAACTCCTGAACCATGATTTGTATGTGACCCATCAAACTATAGTTTTCATTTAGTTTTAATGTCAATGTTGAAAAGAAATTCATCTAGAAAATCTGCAACTAATGGATGGTCTGCCTTTATAGGTACATCTGCTAGCTAATCTACAATCACCTATCCTTTCATATCCTTCCTCTCGACATAATGAATGTAATACTCGCTAATTATCATAACCCATTTAGCCAATCATCTTGTTAAAGTTGCATTACTTAGGAGGTATTTAAGTGGATCAATCTTTGCAATTAACATTGTTTATCAATTGAGCATATAGTGCCGAAGTTTTTGGGTAGCAAAAACTACCGCAAGATAGGCACATTCTATGTTGTTGTAATTCAATTCATAGCCCACTAAGGTACAATTGATATAATAGACTTCTCTGTCATGACCTTGATCATCATGTTGTGCGAGAAGAGCCCCTAATGCCATTGAGTTGTTGAGATGTAAAGTATCAATAGTTTTCCCTCTGTAGGGGGCATTAAGACTAGTGGAGTATGCAAATAGTTTTTGATTTTCTAGAAGGCCTCTTGACATTTAGGTGTCCACACAAATGGTACTCCTTTCTTGAGTAGATGTTGAAATGGGTGTATTTTATCTGCTAGTTGTACTATGAAATGCCTAATGGACTGTAATCTCCCCTGTAGGGTTTTGAGTTGACCAATGCTGGCTAGAGGAGGCATTTCTAAGATTACTCTTACCTTCTCTGGATCTACCTCAATGCCTCTTCGAGAGATGATATACCCTAAAAATTTTCCTGATTTCACCCCAAAGACACACTTCTTCGGATTTAGCCTGACATTGTAATTCTCTAGCCTCTGGAATATCTTGTCTAAAACCTTCAAATTATCTTCCCTTGTTTCTGACTTGGCTATAATATCATCTACATAATCTTCCATGAATGTATGTACAAAGTCATGAAAATTTGTAGTTATTTCCCATTGGTAGGTGGCTCCTGCATTCTTAAGGCCAAACAACATAACATTCCAATAGTATGTCCCCCATGGACACATAAAATTTGTCTTATGTTGGTCTTTAGGTGCTATCTTAATTTGGTTGTATCTAGAGAAACCATCCATAAGGGATAGCATCTCATATCCTATTGTAAGATCTATTATCATGTCGATATTCGGCAAAGGGAAGTCATCCTTAGGACATACCTTATTGATGTCTCTAAAGTCCGTGCAAATGCAAATGCCCCTAGTTGGTTTAGTCACTGGTACAAGATTTGATATCCAATCTGCATAGTCTATTGTCCTTATGAATCCTACATCCAGGAGTTTCTTAAGTTCTTCTTTTACCAGTAGAGCGATTTGCGGATGCATTTTCCTTAGCTTTTGTTTGACTGGATTAATACCTGGCTATAATGGTAAATAGTGCAATATTAGTTCTAGATCCAGCCCAGGCATGTCAGCATATGACTATGCAAAGTTTATCTATCTCTTTTTCAAGAAGTCCTTAAACCCATGTTGTTCTGTCTCTGTTAAAGAAGCTACAAAATATACTATCTGAGGATTCTCTTCTGTACCTATGTTGACTGCAACAACCTCTTCTACTAGCATCGGTGAATTTTCTTGTTCAACAGGGAGAATATTTAAACCTCTATCCTTGGGTGCCTCAGAGAGATTTTCACCCTTGGATACATCCTTTATTTTGACTTTTTTATCGTCCAAAGGTGCCTTGCGGTTTTCACCTAGGGACTCATCATTGTTATTTTCATTGTCTTTTTCCTTTTCATTCTCATTTTTGTGACTAGAGGTGTAAATAGACTCCCCAAAATATGCTTTATCGTCCAAGTCTATACTAAAACTTGGCTTATGATCCCCTCTTGGTATGCCTTCTCTAAGTCCCATGAACTTAGCAATTGCTTTGTCGTTCTTGAATGTATCTATGATAGGTGTACCTTGTTGATCCCAGTCGATAAGTTTGGGATAGATAAGGGGCATGTCATCATCAGAGTTCCTAAAGGTAGCTGCAGACAAGGTGAGTATAGAATGGTTGAAATGGTCGCAGAATTTTTGGACCAACTCCTTCTTGTTCTTCCTCCTAGGAGTAGATATACTCTGATGTGGGACTATAGTGAGGGACGATTCGTCAGAAGATGGTTTTTCAGGTGCCCAAGATGAATGATCAAGGGTTTCCCAATAATAGTTCTCTTGCCATTCTATTTTGGATAAGTGTTTCTTAGGATGAGGACTAGATTGTTTTAGTACAAGTTTCGCATTGAGGTCTAATTCTCCAAATAGGGCATCGATATTCATGGTACTAGTAGATGAAAGGGATTCCCATTCACCGTCGCTAGAGTAAGGGGATTCATCATAAACTTGAGGTTTGTCATAAACTAGGGAAGTGGTTCATGAGATATCTCAATGTCCGCGCAAGCACTCACTTCCTCTTGAAAAGATGACAAAGTACTAGGATACCCAATTCTAAGCGGTTGACATCCTAGCCCTAAGTGTTTTGGTCATGGGTAGATAGTGATTGGTTATGTCCTTCCATTTTGATATAGCCCTAACCCAATGTGCCAATCATAGCCTTCCTTTTGCATCATCTTAAAGCCTTTGCCATACTGTTCCTTAGCTATTTGAATAGACGGGGAGGGGTATTCATGTTCTTCTTGATATAACCAGGAATCACTTTGATCCACAATTTCTTCACTTTATTCTCCCCATTTGGTCAATGTCATTGTAGGGAGAACATGAAACATGACCATTGACTATCTTCTATCTGCCATGGGTAGGCCATATGCCTTAGGTGGAATCAATTTACTGACACAATATGATTCCTTTATATTATATTCACCATAGCCCTTGTCTTGGATCTCGATTTTAGGAGTGGATGATGGTGGTTTGAATGAAATGGACTTCGTGAGACGTGATGGGTCAATGTATTGGGATAGACTGGATGATAAGGCTTCTTGGTTAACAGGTACTTATCATTGTGGGAGGTCCCTTGGGCTTGTACAATATTGGAAAGGATCTGGATCATCATCAATAGTGATCTTTGTGCCATTATATGGGAA